>JBBMKD010000145.1:0-77142 GCA_037834095.1 Argya squamiceps | reverse complement strand
TAGTTAATGCTATCCATTTTCTACACATCTCCCTTTCAGCCTCCTAGAGCCTCACAGGTTTATTTCTTTAACATGTATGCAGTTGTGTCTGTGAACAAGAGTACAGCTACACACATCAGGCAGAAAAATGTCTCAGTTTAAAAATAAATTATTGAAAGGGAACAAAAGGAGTTAAATAGCTTATTTAAAATCTGCCACATTTCTTAGCACCGTTTGGAGCAGATAAGGTACTTCATTCTAATTCCAAGCATGAGAAGAGTGGCATCCAGCTGCTTATCCTTTAAAATGTATTTTTCCTACTCCCTCCCTACAATGTACACACGTCATAGATCAATAGATCAGATAGGAGAGAAATGGGAAGTTCCCCTCCTCATACAGGAATTCAGACACCTGAATTCCCATCACATTTGTCTCACAACACAGGGCTTTGCCTCCCTTCAAGGCTCTTGGCCAGCCCTCCTAGAGGGCAGCTTTTTTTTTCATGTAGTTATCCCACAGTGAGCCAACTGGGAGACCTGGGAGCCCCGGATCCACGGCTTCCTTGCCTCAGGGCTTCAAACCCACAGCTTGTACCAGACTGTGGGCTGGGCTAGGATGGGTTTTTTTTCCCAGCTCCATCCTGAGTGGTGCCATTGTGCTGAAAGAAATGATTAGAGCTGAAAGGGGAACGTAATCATGGGTGATGAGGGATGCTGTCTGGGAAAGGAGGTGCAGGAGACACCTTGTTTTTGTTTCTTCCCTCAGACTGTTTGCATATTTTGCGTAAAGATGATTACATTTGAAACTCATAATTATTTTCTGGAGAAGGGATCTTTCCTCTCCAGGCAGTTAGAGTCATTCCCAGATTCCCTTCTGTAAGACCCTTTTTCCTTCCTCTAGAGCCCAAAAACCTCAGGAAGATCACGGGTGCCACCAACAAAGACTACTTGTGTGTGCCCAAGAACCTTCTTGGGTGTTTGAATTCCCATTCCAACCCCTGGGTGTGGGACGCTTGTCTGTCATTGTACATAACAAAGGATAGGTTACTGTTGATTAAAAAAAAAAAAATCCAAAAGTATAAAAGAGACGTTCTCTATGAAAATTTCTGTTTCATTGGTCATCCCTTTTTACCTTCCATGGCTGTATTTATCTCACAGAAGTGAATTACACAGAAAATGCTAAAGGAAATGCATGACTGCCAAGCCAGTTACTCCACATATTATCTTTTTATCTTAATTGACATTTCCTTGTTTGTCTATTCTATTTTTCCATGCTGCAGATTGTCAGAGTCCTTTTTTCTCAATTCCAGGTGATGAGTCCAGAGAAAGGCACTGGCTGTTATCCAGCAAACCACATCTTAGTGGAAGATTGCTTGGAGGTTATTTGATACCATAACATCAGAGAGAAAGTATCCAAATGAAACCATAAGTAATAACCAGTAGCTTTAAAGTCATGAAACCTTGAATTTCTTCTCACCTTTGTTTCTGGCAGCTCAGCTCCAAGAGTGTGATGCTTTTATCAGGTATCAGTTCTTTAAGACTAACCTCTGTTTTCAGCCATGGTCAGTGTTTGATGCACAGCAGGAAATTGTATCCCTCTCCTCTTGGCAGTCCATCTGTGTGATAATGCAAATCTCATGGACAAAAACTCTACCCAGATTTTCACAAGAAATACAAAATTTTTTCTCATGGGGTCAACCTCCCTAGAAATCAAAGAAAACCCATTTTTCAGCCAGTTTATGGCTGTCCAGCCAACAGTCCTGCCACAGTGATATAGAAAATTCACAACTGTATTCCCATCCCTCAAAGCTTACTTGCTATGAGATTCAATTCCAGAAACTGAAATTTCCCAAAAGCCTGGAGACATTTGGAAGGAGTTCACCTGTGCTGAACAAATCCTTTGTGTTACCACATCAGCAGTGATGAAAGCACATAGGCAAAGCAGTGCTTAGTAAATTACTGTTGTACAGATTACCTGGTTTGGTTCCACCATGTTTGAGCAGGCAGCACGTTCCTCTTGTCTCTGGAAGACCCAAAAAGAAAGGCTGCTAATACTTTCTTTGAGCTCCATGAAAATCTTTGGAGCACGAAGTATGCTCTCCTGTGCAGTCATTTAACACTGTTCCAAACTGCTGCACCTGAGTGCCACGGGTGAAAATAAATTTCTCACACCTACTTTGTGCATCTTCCAAGCCCACAAAAATGCCAGCTTTTTTTAATAAACTGATGCTACTTGGGAGCAGGTGTTTTGAAGCTGAGAAAGATACCTTTGGGAAACAAACCACAGGATTTACTTGGTAACAGTTTGCCTCGATGGAACCTTTGTGATCTCTGTTCAAGGCTTGCCTTCCAAGCCACCTTTCTCTTTCACATGCATTTCTTCTACTGCACAGGTGCCTGTGTGAGCTCTGTTGCTGGGTATTGGAATGCTTAACCCTATTTTTAGGATATCTCCTCACTTTCCAAGTGAGAAAACAGACCACAGTATTCTGAATATTTTGCCCATGGTCGGTCAGGAGATGTGGGGAGCCCATATTAGAACTGGGCTCTTAGTTTCCAGCAAAACAGCTTTTTTGTAATGTTTAGGAAATGGTAATGTTTAGAAAATGGAAAAGAGCAATCTCTGCCATTACCATGTAATTAAGAGATATTAAGAAAATTGAAAGCAGTTAAAAATACAAGCAGAAATGTTTATTATCCATTCCTTTGGGACTGCAGACACATAAACTGCCTGTATTCCATTGCTCCTTTGGAATCATGGTCATTTCATAGGTGTAACTACTTATCTTCCCACAGGTTTGATGTCAGTAAGGTAGTTTAAGATCTTCAGATACTAATTGTTTTCAATCAAAGCATAATGAATAAGTTCATCTAGTGCAAAGCATGTCAGGTTTTTATCAAACGAACAGGAAAAACTGGCTTATTGTCATTAATGCACCAAATAGGGGCACATCCCAGTTTGTTTCCAAAGCTACAAAGTTTTGGGTTGTCATCTTGTATTTCTGTGGGAAAAAAAAAAATAAGTGCAGAGCAATAATTCCCAAGCCAACACCTTCCTGGTGGCGTCATGGCATCTTTTCTAAAGAACCAATAAATCTTTTTGGCCCTCTTGCAGATGGCTCAGCTTTGTCAGAGGGAGTTCCAGACCTATTTGTTGGTGGTTCCTGACACTGAGCCCTCCACCTCAGGAAGCAAAGAAACTTTCCTCCCCAGCAAATATTTTTACTGGACCCAAGAATGCTCTGCAGGGTCTTCCATGGGAGGGTAAAGATCCCTTTTAGCAGGGTTTCTTAGGGTGTCCCCTGTTATTCAACAGCAAGTAAATCACCAGAGAATCACAGGGATGTTGCTGGTGGCAGATGTGCTCTGACACAGCTCAACAGCAAGGAAAAAATGTGGCATGGTCTGCCAAAGGGCTGCTCTAGATCACCAACGAGCAGGAAGGGAACCCGTGCTCTATCAGCAGGAAAAGGCATTTCTTCAGACTCAGAGGGTAGAAACCAGTCCCATTATGTTCTGTTCTCATGTTTTGAGCAGAGCGTTGACAAAGGAGTGGATTAGCCCCAGAGCAGTTAAAACCAAAAACCCAAGAGGTCCTCTCCACAGGCATTTTCCTGGCGTTCTCTGACATGCAGATTGACTGATAATATCACCATAACAGCTGTTATCTCAAATGTCTGCCTCCAGGCAAATTAAAAGCAAAGAAAAGCCAAAACACTTGAAGAGATGAATATAGGAGGCATTTGCCAGTAATTTGCTGGCCCTGGATTGCCTGCTGTCAGGGGTAAAACAAAGCGTGTTTGCTTTATAAGAAAATTACAGAGCTGTCATCCCTGCAGCTCATAGACATGGAGCAATGGAGAGCAACACCACTGCCAGGACTGAAGGCAGAAGGATTGTTTTTTCAGCCACAATCCAAAACAGCCTTTCTCAAGAATATGCCTGAGCCTTGCTGCCAGGGAGCAGCAGGAGCAGGGCTGTTCCCAGATGAGGCCAAGGGAAAGGGACCCCCATGGAAGCAGTGCACGAGCACAGCTGCTGCAAACATGGCAACTGTGTGAAGTGGCTACAAGGTCTAATTTTGAACAGTCTCCAGCCATCATCTCTGCACTCTGAAACAATGATTGTTTTTCTGATGCTCTGGGGGAAGAATGATTCTTTTGAAAGCGACCAACAAGGTTCTGAGGTGATGTGTCAGCTTGGGGAAGTGAGTTTTTCACTCTGGTTAGATGAACTGAAGTCTGCACCTCTTTGATGCAACCACAGGTGCTTGAAATGCCCAGTCTGTGAAATATGTAAAAGATCATTTCAAGAAAGGTCTCTGGGCCAAGCTGAAGTCAAAGCCTCTGAGTGCTCTTGTCAGAGCTCTTATTGAGGGAATTAAAATGCCACTGGCAATATTTGAGCTATTAGAGATGGGGTAAGAGAGTAAGGGCTGTTGTTTTCAGTGTCTGAAGAACATACTGACCTCCACAGGAGAAGGCCCACAAGTTTATAGGAGATTACAACTCAGGACCATACCATATCTCAGTAAAACTCTGTCTTTATAAAAAGAAACCTCCCTTCTGGATTTTTATCCCTTTAAATTGTGTTCACATGTAACAAGCCTGGCTTTTGCATACTTTTGACAATGCTGGAAGTAGAATTACCACAGAAATCTGCAGTATTTTAGTGGGAAGGGGGTACTACTAACGATAAAGCTCATATTGAAAATCCATTTGCCTTCTGATTTGATGCTAAGACAGGCCAAGAAAGCCCCATGGGCCTTAGGAAGAGTAGTATCAGGGGAAGGGGAAGAGAAGGTCATCTTGGTTTTGTTGGAGAGGAAAAATGAAAGCTTTACAGGTGTTTGGGGAATAGGAACTTCACCATTTCACTGATGTCAGATAACTGTCTGTAACTGGGATGTTTATTTTAATAGTGAAACCTTTAACATTACAGAGTGCTAACCATGGCATAAAAGATGTTCAGGAAAGGCTATGAATTTTCAAGATTTAAGATTAAACTCAAGAAGCAGCAATCTAGATTAAAAAATGGTGAGGAAGTGAGCAAATCCTGGTTTGGCTCCTGCTTCTTACCCTGGTTTTCAAAGTGTCACTTTTATTCTTTGTGTATGTTTCTCAAGCCTTTAGCATCTGTTTTGTATTTGTAGCAGATCTTCCCTCTCAGGGTGCACCTCCATGAGCATTTCCATTCTGGTTCACAGTTCAGATCAGGAGCAAGGTTTGGAAGTGAAGCTGCCACCCCTCCTGCTCCCAGTGCCTGAGTTCACAGCCTTGTCCCACCACCCCAGACTTTGGGCATCTCTACGGGGACAGAAACAGGCAAGGGAGAGCTGGAGAACTTGAGTAAATTTCCATGGAAATTCAAGCATAGCCTGGTGACATGCCACTCTTCCAAATGTCTCTTGGTGTCACTGAGGCTTTTCCAAGAACTGAAGGGGACTCATGTGGTTTGAAATGGCAACCAAGGCACTGCCCTGGGAGCCACCTGTGCAGTGTCCCCTCATCTCAGCCCTGCCTGTGACTGGTCCCTTGGGACTTGCCAGGAAGGAACACTGGTGAATGGCACTTTCAGGAATGACATTTCCTAAAGAAAAAGCCCTTTCTCTACTCCAGAAGTTAAAATTCTTTGTTGTCATTCCTGGAAAGTGATCCAGTCTAAAACGTCCTGGCCATGCTTACAAGGATATGAAAACAATCATGGTGGAAGTGTTCTAAAAAACAGATGTGGCAAAGCTTTAAGTTCAGGAGTGTGGAACTCTGGGCATTACCAGCATTTTGTAAAAGTGCCCTGCCATGCTTTCTTGCAGGAAGTTTGTGAAACTTTGGTCAAACCTAGGCCATTTGACTCTTCTGGTAGGAAATAACACAAAACTCTGTGGTTCTTGCTTTTCATCTGCCAAAATTAGGGGGACAATTGTACCAGAGTCCCTTTAAGTGTCAGGAATTGCACTTTACTAAGTTAGGTTCAAGTGAAATTTAGTAGAACTGGAAAAAAACTCTGCTCACTGTTTTTTATGACTTCTGAAATGTACACAGATTTCGTCTGCATGTCTGTGCTGTATTCTGTGATAAATATTTGAACTTCTGGGTCTGCAACATGAATGAATAGAGAATTTGAAAACGTACATTGCTGAATACTATGGGAAGCACATACTGCAGTTTTGCTCAAACTCTGTCCTTGCTATTTTCATTGGAAGCCTTGCATAATATTGGAAATTCTATCAAGCTCTATGTCTCAAAATTACAAGCAAGATGCCCTTCCATATTCAAGTAATTTGGGAACAAAATCATTGGCATAATTCATTATAGTATAAATAAAATGGTGATAGAGAGAGTAAAAGAAAGCTTTGCTGTTATTATCTTCTGTATTTTTTTAGTGCAGAGCACCTGTCCAGAGCTGTGAGGACTTGCACAGCTTGTAATTTGTAATATTTTTGTAATATTGATCAAACTCTCTGCTGGGCTAAGAGAACATGGCTGCATTGCAGTCCATGCATCTGGGCCAGTTCCCACCACTTTTTCTCTGAAATGAAGCAAATAGTGCAAGGAAGTCAAAGTTGCCTTGAAAAATCAGAAATAATAATATTCACTAATCAACAACAGCCAATCCCCATTTTGTCTGCCCACAAACCCTTGTCCTTACCGTCTCTGTGAGACTATAAATTGATCTTTGTAACATGTCCAGAAGATTAAAAATAATCCAGGCTCTCACAGAACACAGAAACACGTCTCTTGTTCCAGAATTGAGGGGTCCTCAGGGAGGTGCTGCTTTAAAGTTAAACCAAGATAACTTTAGCATGAGTGTGGCAGCAATCTGAACTGTGCCGTGTCCAGGAGGTGATTCCTTGGGAATCACTTCCCTGAAGTCTCATAGATATTGCCAAAGAGGGTTTTTTTAAGAGAACAAAGTAGATTTTTCTCTGCATTGAAGTATTCCCAGGAACTTGGTGAGTGGAATGAATAGAGGCCACATCAGCTGCAGAAGCAGAAATTTCATTTAATATTGGGTTTGCATGGCATAGTGTAATACTTCCTTGGTCTCCAGGGACCTGTAAATATCACTACTAGTTCATGTGCAAGAACATCGATGCCAACTGCATTTTCAGGTCTGATGTTTAATTTCTGTCTCTCCAGCCAAGGCAGATCAATGTTCAGCAAGTGATTTACAGGTGTGCCAGCTACTGTCAGCCAAACCACGGTGCTCTGGGACTCAAACAGCACTGAAGAGTCAACCTGCAGGGTGCCACAGCATCTGCAGCTGCCTCAGGTGAGCATCATTGACTCAGCTTTTCTCACCAGCAAAGGGGCAGTCACTGAGCACAGAGAAGCTTCCTTTTGGCACCTGAAACTTTTGTGCTGCCCTTGGGGGTACCACAGCTCTGGGTCATGCTGTTCAGTGCAGGAAAGTTTGTGCAAAGTCCCCTGAGGTTGGTTGTCTTCTGGGGAAAGAAGGGTGGCAGGGTTCCAAAGACATTCAGAGCTTCTTCACACTTCTGTCACAGCAGCTTTTGGGGTCTGAATAGCTTTTTGCTGCCTTTGAACCCAGTTTCTGTCCTCAAAAGAGCAGCAGAAAGCACTCATCAATATTTCAATGAAATAGGCAAGAATTTGAAGTACTGCTTCTGTGTTAAAGGAAAATGTTTGATTTTATTAGAAAGCTGTACCTCTCCTCTGAAAACTGTTCCCAAAATCATCCATGCACAAATCCAGCTAGCACAATCATCCCTTTGCACAGTAAGCCCTTAGACACTCTTTTCCTTCTTCCAGATGACTTTTGTAGCCCACCTGGGAAATAAATTACTGGGCAGTGCTAGAGTTAGTAAACCTACATACACTCATAAAAGTTCAAACCAAAGTGTGATCATAAAGTACTTATGGGTCAGTAATCACACCCTTAATTTTCAGAAATAGATTAGATGGTGCTATCTGGAGAAAAAAGGTCCTTCCTTTTTCTTTCTAAATATCCTGTTATTAGCTAGTAAAATGTATAAAAAATTAGGACCTGGCTGAATATTTGCTAAAGTCAATTGACAGTCTTTACTTTATTCCAGGGCACTTTGGTGGGAGCCCTTCAAACCTTTCGATTCAGAACAGCACCTATGTCATAAGCACTTCATAAAGTCCCAATTAAATTGCCCCATTCTGTGGGACACAGCTACAGCCTTGAAGGTAATCACTTGCTCAAATGCTTTGCAGAATAAGGATTCACTTTGAGCCAAGCGTGGGCCTAAACTCTATGTCAAACAGCCTCAATATTTAGCAGGCCACGCTGTTTGTCACACAGATCTTTTGCCATTAAAGTTGTGGTATTGGTTTGAGCTTTGGAAAAAGGGGTCTTCTAACATGTTCTTCCAAAAATGACATCCAAGAACGCTGGCTGGAGGCAGTGTGGGGGATTATTTCAAAAGCAGACTTTTGTAGAAAGTGATGTAGTTCGTTTCTCCTGGTCTGCTCTCAGGTTGTGCTGCTGCTGTTCTGGGTCTGCGTCCCAGTGCTAGAAATGAAAATGTTCAGAGAATCGTGACACCAAGGAAAGGCACAAAGCTGCACTCTGCACCTGACAGCTTCTCTTTACACCACAGCTCTTCCTCTGAGCGTGTCCCAGTGTCTCTGCACTCCCAGTCCACCTGCAGCAGCCAGGGCCAGCCAAAGCAGACTCTTGTAGCCTGGCTTTCCTGCTGGGAGCTTCTCACAGCACGAGCAGCCTCCTTTCCAGCAGATCACAGGTGTTCTCCACATGGCGTGAACAGGTGAGAACACAGCTTTGCCAAACCATGATGAAGTTTGGTAGCTGAAACACAAAATCCACATTTGGCCTGAGATCTGAATCTGGCTCTCTGCTCCATCCTCTGCTCAGAGCCAAACCAAACTGCAGCACATCATGAAAACCAAACGCGGCCGTGCTCTGATCATGTAAGATCTGCATCCAGCTCCAAACTCTGAGGAGGAACCTCCTCCCTCTGTGTGTCACAGCGGTGCCAATGCCTGACATGTTAGGTAGGAGTGGTAGCACCCTGAGAAAAATTCAAACAGCTGAAAGCCTGCCCCTAAAATTCCATGGGGAAGGCACTAAAATGCTGTGAAGGACTGCTGTGGAGGTGCAATGAAATTGCTGCTTCATGTAGCTTTAAAAAACCCCCAAACCACGAAAGAAACTCATGAGCAAAATTTATGAGTGGTTCAAGCTCTAGGGCAAAGCACCCCCCTGCCTTTTTGGCTCCTGAAGTCTCTTAGTTTAAGAGCTGCCAGGCAGACTGAGTAATTCAACCAGCCCACCTGTGCTTTTTTTATTGGTGGGGAGACTGCAAAGGATGTGTTCTATATTCTTCAGGAAGTGTTCCTCACCATGGAGGCCTGCTGCTTCCTCATGAGCACTCCCACCCAGGCCATCCTGCTGCCCAGGCAATCCTGCTCTCACATTCTCTCTGGTGCTCTTGTTTTTGTTGGGTTTTATTTAATAGTGAAGGATTTGAATTTTTCTTCTCGTGTATTTGGCACTTCTGGTAGAGCCTTTGACATGGAAAAAGGCTCATCTTTCAAATGCCTGTGGCACTCTCTGTGAAAGGTGATTTTTAAAAATCCATTTTATTTTGCTTCCTGGCAGTGATATCAAAGGAACAATCAGTGCCTGAGTTGGAGCCAACAATTTATTTCCATTATCATAAACAGAAAACAATGGCATGCTGCCTTATTAGTTATTCACTTTCCAAGTCAACAGACTCGGAGGGTTGGGATGAGATCTAACCAGAGATACGCTTTGATGTTTTCAGTTTGGAGAATTGGTCTCCTAGGCAAAATGCTGAGTGATGCCAGTTTTAGGGGGGAAAAGGGAGGGAACAAAGGACAGAGGGAAGGGAGAGAATCCCTGAGAGCACAGGGGGTAGCTACTGCAAGGGCTGGATGTGTGTGGCATGTTTGTGGCTTCTCCAAGAAGTCATTGGAGCATGATTGTGGTCCTTGGTAGTCCCACACCAGAGGTGGCACAAAGAGCAGCAGATGGGCTGATTGCAGTGCAGTCCCTTTGATTTATACCCCTCGAGGATTGAGCCCAGTGCACGCTCCAGGTCTGCTACTGTGCTGCAGAGCAGCCACTTCTGTGGGGTTTGCAGTGTGTGCTGCGGGAGCTGAGGGAGCCAACCCAAACCAGATGTGCACAGCAGCCCTGGTGCTCGTCCTTCCTTCCCAGAAGCAAGCCCTAAGCCTTCCAGCACTGTCACATAAACTGTGGGAATGCTGTAGGGAATGCTGCTGGGAGAAATGAGTAGCAGTGTTTGCCACTGTACTTTGTTGTTTTAGCACTGTTTAACTTTTTTGTTATACATGCCTAATGGTACAGAGTATTTGTGGAAAATTATCTCTTGTAAGTGGGGATAAACATGAAAGGTAAATATCTGCTATTTTTCTACATAGAAAACTGTGATCAACTTCCTTCTCACTGTCATGATGCCAACAAAACCCAAAAAAAGTCACAGGCTCTTCATTACCTTGAATCCATTTCACCAGCATTTCTGGAACAATCAAAATATCTGTATTGTTTAATAAGGTAGAAAGCCTAAATGTGGGGCAAAGCAATTGATCATTGCTTGCTTATTAATCCTATCTCTCATGGAAAAGCCACCCCAGCTATTTTGGATTCTTTTCTGACCAAAATACAAACACATTAAACTCACTTCTGCTGTTCTCACAGAATTGATGCTGTAAACTGTCCAAGTGGTTTGTAACAGTAACCAGATTAATAGAGATAACAGGAACTGAAGTAGGTTGTTTGCTCTAGTGGAGAACTGCCTATGCTTTGTGGGAGAGACATACCTGCTCCCTACCTGTACATCTTTATGTTAAGGGAATTTCTGTCAGGATTCTTTAAAAACTTAAGAAGATTTCAGATTTCTCCAAAGCCAAAAAAACCTTGCTTTTCTAAAGAGAAGCAAGATGACTTCAAACCTGTTTTAGTAAAGGTTTTTCATGATGATCATAAACAATTATATTTCAGATGACCAAATACAGCTCAGAAAAATGAAAGTACTTGTTAAGAAGCAATGTCTCCTCTGAGCAAAGATGTTCAGTAATGGTTTTGTGGTTACAAAATACCAGTTAGGAGTTCACTGGGCCACAAGAATCTGTGATAATGATAATTTTCAGAGAGCAAAGTCAGCTTACTGGAGCCAGGCTGAAGAGAGTTTCCTGAACTGTCACTTTGCAGAAATACCCACGTGGAATGACCAGGAGTGGCAGCCTGTCACTTGCAGGGGTCAATTTTCAGTGCAGAATAGCACCCTCATATCCTGCTTCAGCAGTTTCCTCTCCTTTGAACCCTCTTTCTGATTGCCAGATTCTCAGTCACAGTCTGGTTCTCATTCTTCTAGTCCTCCTATAAATGGAAGCAAATTTCCAGCAAAAATCTTCCTTGGGGGCATAAAGAAATTAGAGAAAGACTGGACCTGGAGTCCTCTCATGTAACTAAAATCTCCAGTCAGACACTGCAGGCAAATTCTCTTTCCTGTGCTTATTTCAACATGATCAGCCTTTTCCCTAGCCTAGAAATTCCTGCTCCATGCTTTTTTCCAGGGCATCTTCCTTCAGTGGAGGCATGTGATACCTAGCCTTGATCCTCCTAACCACAACAAGCCAAAGCATCCCACAGAAAGGGCTGTGCTGCTTGCCCTTCTGCTTTTTTATGACTGCCTTCTGGACAGTAATGGATGATGCTGGAATTCTTTCAGCAGATATTTGAGTTTATCCTCCCTCCTCCAATCTCACCAGCATTTTCTCTCTCCCATGCTCCTAATTTCACCCCATCAGCTCCATCTTTCTGCTGGCCCCTGCTCATTTCTCAAGGCAAGGCTCTGTGTGTGTTTGTAGCCACAAAACCCCTGAGCGTGTGTTCCAGCCTGAAGGGATTTGATGGCTGAGGCCAGGCTGGATTGTGCCTCCTCTGCTGTTAAATGAGGCTGGGTGTGAGGCAGTAAACACTTCTGCTGAGGGAGCTGCAGCTGGAGCCACCCCACGGCGTCAAGGAGAACATACCTAAACTAACTCCAAAAAAAAAAATAGGGTTAGTGTGTGCTAGGGCACAGCAGCCACCTCTGAGTCTCTTTCTGCTTGTCCTTGCCACGAGCTCAGTAAATATCCTTATTATTGTGTGTGGTGCAAAGGCCTTTATTGATCTCTCACTGCCTTGCCTCTAAAGCCTTGCAAAGAAGGCAGGGAAGGGAGGAGTGTTGTTCCCTCCATCCCACAGGATGCAGGGCCAGGCAGCAAAACCTTTGGATGAGGTGCTCAGAGCCACACAGAGGATTTACTGAGGAAAGAGGAGCAGACAACAGGTATTGCAAATCAGTAATTTCTGCACATCCTTTTGCTGCAGAAGCAAATCCCATGAAACCCCAGTGAAATCAGGGCAGACACATGGATAGATGAGAGGGATAATGCCTATTCTTTTTTCAGTCATGCAAGATTTCTCCAAAATCTGTCTTGCCTAGCTGCTAACAGACAAAGCTCCTCAAATCTGCAGTCACTGTTATTTGGTTAGGGCATAGGGGTGAAAAGCCCAGCAGTCAACAGAGATCCCTTGGAGTATCTTTATGATTGTGGATCTTATAAAACAGTCCCCCCTCATTAAGAAAAAGGGAAAAAAGAAAAGAAGCACACAAACTTAGCATTGTTGAGTGTTTCTTTAATAGAATCAGAAACAAATTTGTGACCTTGTGGCCCAGAGGTGGGAACACCATCTATAAACTTGCCCAGACACAGAAATGCATTCTGCCTGTCAGTAGGAGTTTGCCATTGAACATGTATATAAAAAAAGGCTGGTGTTACATTAGGCCAACATTTTTTAAATGCCACAGCTCACTTTATATGCCATGAACCTTGTTAATGCTGCTAACAAGAAAATTAAAAACTCAAAGCTATAAAAATAGGAATGCCACTCCTAAGTAAATAAATATACATGAGAACCAAATATTCAGATACAAGCTCTGGAATGGGCTCGTGTCCAGGGAGGGAAAAAGAAAAAAAATTAACCTGAGTTGTTTCTGATGCTATAAAACCTCACTATAGTCAGCAAAATTGTCTCCCATTGAGTCCTTGCCTTAGTTTCACAGGGTTCTTGAGAATTCCACACTAGAGCGTGGAGGAAATCAGGGAATTTGGGCAGCAAGGAACATGCCAAGGACAATTCTGTCCAGGACACTGGATGGGTCAGGGGAGTGGGATATTTCCATCTGACTCAAGAACAGACAATGTGGCAGCAGTGGGGAAAATGTTTCCATCAGAGGAGGCCACCTACATATCCTGGCCTCTACTGCTGGCTCTGGATCCAAGTTAATAGAGCCAGTTTGGGCCTGTAAAACACAGACTGCGGTGCATCATGAATCTTCTTGGCAACCTGGACTCTATCCTGGCCCAGGAACTAGAAATTCCAAGGCTTATTTTTGTCATTTACCTCTTACCTACATATATTTGGAGTTGCTTATCAATGCAACCTTTTAACCCTATAAAGTAAGAATTGGGACCTACCCCTAAGGTTGGGCCCATCATATTTATGTGGACTCACTTCTACTTAGCATTGGGAATTAATTTTATGTCTTCCTGTCCTTGCTTGTGAAAATCAACCTTTTTCTTTTAGTTTCTTTCTTTGTTTCTTTCCTTTCTTTACCTCCTGGAAATTATGAGTAGTATATCTTAAAAGGTAGGATATTTACACACACAATAGACTTCTGTTTACAGATTTTTGTCAAGACAAAAGAGTATATAACTTATCCACATCTGTATATGAATCTAGAGAAGGTTATAAAGTGAAGAAAAGTGGGAAAGATAAAAAATATGAATGCAGGCTTTGGCTTTTCCTAAGGGTTCCCTGACCCGAACCCATCTGGTGACAATGCTAACTAGAAGCAAGTCCCCATAAATCTGATAGGACCAAAATTAAGAGTAGTCTCAAATATTGCATTATAGTGCTCAAAAATTGCATTGATAAACTGCTCAATGGCCAAAAGAAGATATTTTTAAACCTTTGTGCATTTATTCATTTCCACAATGACAGAAAAACTACTCCTGCTTCCTGTGAGGGGAGAAAAAACCCCAAATTCTCCAAGGCTATAGTGAAGCCTAAAACATTTCAGAAGATGGTTGACTGTCTCTATATAGAAATTATGTGGACAATTATCAAACAATTATTAATTAAATTGATAAATGACTGAAATAAAATCTAAGTAGGAGTAAGGGATGATATATTAGGACTAAGTGGTTGCAAGCAAGAAATGCAGGACATCCAACTGAGAAACCTACTTCTAAGCTATTTTCTTTGGCTCTTCAGAATTTAAATCAAATTGGATGCAACTATTTAATGCAATTGAAGCAATGACTTCCTTATCTACAATACTCAGTGTAGCCTGCTCACAGGAGAAAAATTAGTGGGATTTTAGCAGGAATATTTCATTTTCAAGGCTACTGGTTACAACTTGGTGAAAAGTTTTCCCTTCCCCCCTTCAGTCTCAATACTGGCTGTGATTTATTAAGATGTGTTTCAGGATAACATGCTGAGATGATGATTTTTGTTGGAAGGCCACACTCAAAATTGCACTGAAATTGGATGCAACATGGGAACCATCATAATCAGGAGTTCACCACTGAGGCCTAGGAACAGTTTTGTGGAGGGTCGTGTTGCATCTTGTCTAGAGCTTTCACAAATTAAAAATCCATCTATATATGAATTTTAAATCAAAGCACAGTAACCCTATGCTTTGATTTAAAGCACTTATATTTTTCTCTTTGCCTCAAACATGGACTGTGTTCAGAGTTCTTATTTGGGTGTGCACCAGAGTAAGTCATGGGAAAGATGTTCAGCAGTCAAAAAACTCTCTATTAATGTTGTTAAATTTCTAACACAAGTGGGTAAGACTAGGATAGCAATCTGCTGAATTGTTTTCATTGTTTTATTTATAAGCCAGCCAAAGCAGAATTGAAACCTGAATTTTCCAATGGGATATACTGCCACAGACAGGTTTTTTTTCACCTAGTTTCCCTCTTTCCCTTGCCTCAGGAGTTTTCCAGCTGGGTTAGGCAGGCCCCAGTGTTTCTGCATGTGTGGGGTTTTCTCTCTGCAGATTGTTGCCTGTTCAGATTTCAGCACTGAGGCTTAAATGCTGATGAAAATGTAATGAGTACTGACTGCTGTTAAAAATCATAGGAAAAGAGAAAACCTAGAGAAGGAGGAAAATACCACTAACAAAGAATTTTATTCTAGCTGATTTTTACCTGAGGAACTCTAATATTAATATCATTCTGTAATTGCTGAGCTAAATAATATCCCAGTTCCAGAAATAGGGTGGTTTGCAAGCAAATTCAGTAAGTGGAATTTTCTTGTGCATTATAGGAGCCTGTGAAATTTCTTTGGTTACAGAGCCACAGTGCAGAATTTCATTTAGAAATTCTCTCTGGTAGCACATTGCATGTTCTCCAGGTGCTGCAGTAATAATTCCATTAACTGCTAATTTGTAGTGCCCATGAGGCCAGAAGTAGCAGGGGAAAGGGCAGAGTCTGTAACTCTCTCTAGAGGACTTTTTTTGGTATTTCTGCATGTAAGTGCTTGGATCCTACTCAGTCCTTACATCTCTGTGATTCCTGCATCCCTCTTTCTTCAATACAATTAAAATGAGGATGGGGAAAAGTTTTTAGAGATATTAGTCAAAATTCACATCTACAAATACCTTGAGTGTGGCTTATCCCCAGTAATGAAAAAAAATTATTATGAAATCTCCAGAAATTGGGTCTCCTACCTTGATTCCTTCCTCAATTTCATTACTTACACTTTACATTATTTAATGGCAAAGTCTTTCGTCTTCTGATTATAATTTAGGAATCTCACCCTGAAGACAGGGGCGCTTCCCAATGCCTTCTTCACTCTCAAACAATGCTGAGAAATGTGAAGAACTTCTTTTCAATATGAGAATTAGTCTTGGGACCAAATTCAATTTCTGTAGGCAAAGGAACAGTGAGGGAAGACAGATTTCTTCAAAGTCCTCTATTGACAGCAGAGTTCAGCACTTCGGAAAGAAGTCATTTCTATACAGACTGAATCTAGAGTCATTTAATAGGAAAAGCTCTTAAAGTTTGAGTTCATCTACTGACATGACACTTTTTTTTTCCTAAACTCCCAGGATTCAGCATCCTTATGGCATTTTAAGTGGTCAGTGCAAAACACCAGTTCATGCTGAGCTGCTCTTCTGATGCTGTGGCATTTTGGTTATTTGAATTCAGTGATACATACTATTGCATGCAGCAATATGTATTTGTACATGGGTGTGCAGAGCTGTTGGGTCCAGCAGGAGGGCTGACTGGGTAGAAGGAGAGGAAAACATAATCTTTTTGTGCCTCTGGGAAGTTTCCATGAGTGGCTCACCCTGACTGGATGGGGTTTGTTATTTGTGGAGCAGTGGCTGCTGGAGAGATGCTGTGGCAGCCAGTTCAGCCTGTGTGTCTCACAGCAGTGCATGGAAAAGGCATTATCCTCATTTATTTCTGTCAGGGATTAGAGATGTCCATTCTCCCCCAAGATTGAATTCGCTCTTCATTCTCATCTTCTTTTCCCTTTTCTTGTTGAAAGATTCAGCATTGCCTGTGGTACCCTTGTTCCCTACATCCTTTGCTAGCAAAGATATGGAATGGCAGAGCCCTGATCCCAGCCTGAGGTCTTTCCTGGCACACCCAAATGGAAGAGGCAGTTTTCCAGTTGTCATCCAGCTACTCCTTAGTCTGTTTACCAAAGGAAAAGGAGGAAAAATGGGGATTTCTAGTAAAAGGAGAACAACAATATTCTTCATTACAATATTCTCAGAACTTTCTTTGTCTTACCTTCCTTTGAGATGTCTGGAAGCATCTCTGTGTCTCAGAGCTGCCTGCAGTCCAGTGAGGTGTCTGCTCACAGGAGGTATAGGAAACAGCACGACCTGCCAATCCCTCCTTGCACAGCTGCCAGTTTCTGCCCTCAGCAGGAATGTTTGCCCTGGATGTGTGCAGCATTCCCAACAGCTGTCAATGTGACTCCACAGGTGCTGTTAGGATGGGAGGGAGGGCTGGCAGAAGGAATAATTTAAAAAAATAATTCAAAGAAATAATTCAGGCAGCTCCAACTATCTCTGTTACAAAATCTGCTGCTCCAGCACAGGTCATTGGGAATGATAGGAACCAGCCTTGGGAGGGCAAAGCTCAACACTAACTTCCCAAGGAAAAGTTGTTGGTGCTCTGTACCTGCAGGGCTTTTGTAAAGCAATACCCTGTGCTCAGTCCATCCTTCTGCTGCCTGGTGCTAATAGTGACAGAAATATTGGGATTGACATACCATGGCCATGGTCCTGTCCTACTGGAGACTGGAAATATCTTCTGCCCTGTGGGATGGTGCTGGATGTTGGTCAGTGCAGCTGAGGTCAGGTCACCTCTTAGGACAAGGGGCCAATTTTTATTCATCATCTCTGAAAACCTACAGGGAAAAGACCAAAACCCACAAAAGGTGCAAAACTGAAGAAACTTTCCTTCTGTTTCAGGCAGCTCTTCTGCTGTATCCCAAGATTTCTGCCAGCATTTTTCCTGCAAGTGTAGATGGGAATGATGTTCTTGAGGGAAAAGTCATAATTTTTTTCTCCCCAAATAAATTAAAGGGGCTTCTATCTTTTCTTAGCTGGGAGACAATGAGAAGTTCTTGGTTTTGGGAGAGAACTCTGAAACTCTTGATTTTGAACTCCCTAAACTTCCAAACCCACTTCCTGAGGTGCCAATAAACAAGTGGCAGTAAAAATTTCAGATCAAATAGATGCAATATATTAATTTGAAAACAAATCCTTGTACTTCAGATGCCAGACTCTGATTAAAACTGATACGATAACAGTGGTGAAAAAACCCTGGGTTCATTTCAGCCAACACGTGGAAGGATTTGGAAAGCATTAACTCATAGCTGGAGCCCCCAGGGCATACTGAGCCTTTCTGCCTCCAGTGGTGCCATTTTTTAGCAGAAGGAACAGCTTAATTTGACTCTTATCTTCAGAGGCTTAAGCAGGAATTTGGTCTGAGAGGACTGTGCAGGTTTCCTCACCAACCCTTACTTGCTGTGTTTTACGAGTCCATGTGATGACCCGGGTGTCTCCATGTGGGCTGTTTACAGCGTGATCACAAAGATAAATGAAACATGGTTAAAGCTGTTAAATTCCAGTGTCCCCTCATTGCATGACAAGTCATGAACTCTGCTGAACAAAAAAAAAAAAAAAAAAAAAAAAAAAAAAAAAAAAATTTGGAAAGGAAAGTGCTCTAAAGTGCCTCTCTCCTACTAAAAGCATGTCATAGTTTCAATGAAAATACTTTCTGTTATGAATTTTTGTGTCTGTTTATGAAAACTGAACTGAAAATGTAAATTGTTCTATAAATGCTAACTGAAAAAAAATCATCAGTTCTGAAACCAAAAGAGATGTATTTAGATCATCAAAAATTTTATTTCATGGAATTCAGGAATAAAGTTTTTAAAAAAGGAAACCCACTAAAACCCACCTCAAAGCCAGAGTAAACCCAAGCAAACAACAACAAAGCAAGATGCTCCTCCAAACTTATTTTTTCATCTTTAGTCCAGCCTGGGAGAGGAAATTCTGCAAATCTACCCTGAACTCAGGAAAGGGAGGTGCTATCAAGCTTTCTGAGCTGAGGGAGAATATACAAGGTAAAATACAGTGACATCCAGATGATGCTGTGCTCAGTCACCCAACTCCTTGGAAGATGCTGCTCTCATCCAGGTCACAGCAGTGAGATGGGATGTAGAACACCAGAAGGCAAAATTTACAAAAAGTGAATACAGACAAGCATTTAAAAATCTTTAATATCAAATGCTCTCTCCATATCAACGCATTAATGGCCACAATGTTTTCTTTGCATTTTCACTGAGAAAATATTTGCTTCTTCTGATGACTCACTCAGATTACTGCTTCCAGAACTGAGCAAAGGTGAAAGGATTTGTTCTGCCTTTTCTAATTCATCTGCTGAGCATGTTTGTTTCTAGAAAACTTGTTCACTGAGTGGCATTTGCTCTACTTTATTACAGTGTTCTGCTTGTTGGATTCTTTTTGCAGCTCAGTCTCTGGTATGAGATTAAAAGTTTTAAGTGACACCTAATGCCCTGTTAAGTTGCTAAGTCCTGCAATAGCATCTGGAAATTATATCTGTCTCTCTAGGTGGATTCTTGGAAGTGAATTCACTATAACTGTAATTCCCCCTTTACTTTCCTTCCCAGCTTTATCTCCTTTGAGACCTGACAAGCAAAAGTAAAGACAAGTTATGAGACAATTGATGTAAAACCTGTGTACGTGTAAATCTAAGTTACTGCACATAAAAGGAAGGAAAATCAAAATTAGAACAGTACTGGCAGCTATGTGATAGGAAACCTGGAAGGTTTTTGTTCCATCTTGCATTGGAAGCATAAAACAAGAAAATTGCAGGTAATGGGAATTTCTATCCAGGCAATGAAAACCAGAGATGTACAGGGGAGAGAAGAGCAAGACTAAAAAAATTGTGAACAATCCTATTTCTCTGAAAGAAATTAGCTTGATTAATATTACACACACAAAAATTATTACAGTTTGTAAAGGGCCAATCTGTGGACGAATGTTTTAAGAGGAGCTAATGTTAGACAAAAGTCGTGCCTGAATCTCTGCATCAAAATAACACTTCCATGTTTATACCTCAGAGTCACTCATTAAAGTTTGCCAGAGTGTTTTGTGTGGGTCAGGAATAACGATTTCTGGGAGTTTTGTCACTTTAAAATATATACAGCTGAAACTGCCTGGAGAAATATTGGTTGTAGATGGCTGGTTATGAAAAGGTTTAATAATTCACATTCTTTATGTAATGTATTATTGACTATTCACTTAACCCACACCAAGGTGGAGCAGCTGACATGGCTGGAAGCCATTTGGATCCCACCTCTGGAATGGAGGGAAGGATTTACATCTAATCCCCTGCATCTAAATCAGAAAACATTTGACTTCAGGAGCCAGGGCAGCAGCTCTTTGGTTGTGGTGGAGGAAGCTGGGGCATTACAGTGCTCGAGGATTTTTATTATGGTGCTGCAGGGAGCAGTGCCAGGCTGGCTTTGACTTCTCACTTTATCTAAATTGTTCTCCAGCATTACAACCTGCACTGTCTTAGTGCAGGAGCAGTAAAATCCCAAACATGCAGACCTCAGTACAACACAGCCAAGCTCCATGTAAAGACTCTCAGTAAATCAGCCTGGCTGCAGCCAAACCACATGTAAAAGCAAGCTGTGAAACAGCCTCAACATGGCCAAACCACATGTAAAAGCACGCTGAGAGCCACCCTCCACACAGCCAAATCCCCCACGAAGCCGCGGAGCAGAGCGCTCGGGCCCTGCGTGTTTGTTGGAATAACTCAACGCCGTGGAGAATCCCACCACACCAAGCCAGCTCCTCTCCCACCTCAGGGTTTGAGCAGGCAGACAGACCCACTCCCAAGTCCTAAGTCATCAGGTAGGAAAAGTGGCTCCAGAGTTAAACATGGCAGAGTGGATTTAGGATCAGCCTGATCCACGTTTGAAAGAGTTGAACATGTGAAAGGATCAAGCTCAGAAAGAGCAAATGACTAATTTTTTCTTGTCTAATTGAGACAAAACTGGTTTGCTGAGTGATTCCTACTAATACATCCTACTAATGTCCCTGACCACTTAGAGGAAATCAGTCAAGGGCAAAAAAAAGCCCCCAACCTGGCTCCTGTGATTAATCTTTCCATCCAGAAATGGGCAAGATGCAATTAGTAATCCCATTTTCACTTGTCCAGACTTCAAAAAGCCATTTTATTAGATGAGAGAGATAATTATGAGACTTGAACCTCCAGTTCACCCATGTTTTGTTAACTTGCCATGCACTGAGCTTTTAAATGGCTTTTTGTTACACATTTCATGTATTAACATCCCTGAAGTTCATTATTCATTAAATATTTGGGGGAGGGTCACAGATTTTTTCTCGCAGTGAGACTCCAAGCACTTCACAGAGCAGTTCAGTATCATTATGTGCATTATACAGAGGCATGAAATGACCTGTCTGATGTTGTTCAGGAGGTCAGCAACAGGCCTGGACATGGAACCTGCATCTTCTGAGCCCACATTCCACCCACTGAACACTGGTCTCAGTTAGCTGCTGCAGAGAAAAGTCCCAAAAAAGGGCTGCTGCTTCTTGCTCCCAGAAATCTGGCAAACAAACCCTGTGTGGGGCAGTGGGCTTCTTTCCCCAGTACAAAATCCAGTTCTCTGGGAGCCAGGACTGTGCCAGGAAAGGCTTCTCACAGGAGCTGGTAGAAACACATTTATGGGTGTGCTCAACCAACAAGGGCTCGTTTGGCTTTTCCCTTTTGCACTGTTATGTTTGAACATGTTGCTCTTTAACATGCCAGGAGGGAGTTTGAGAACTGACTTCTGTAGGATAATCCAGGATTCCTGGCCTTTGGCACATGGTGTGGTTCTTGAAATCAGGGTCACAGCTTCCCCCTGTGGAAAGCAAAAAGGCTTGACTGGCTGAGGTGGAGAAGTTGAGCATATGTATGTGTTCAGGCTTTGCCTAGGGGAGGAAAACTTGGATTCAATGTAAGAGGCTATTAATCTACTAAAGCCACTTTTAGATTTAAAAATTAATTTATTAAATCAATACACTTTTCATTTTCCATTTCCAGTCCCCTGGCTGAGCAATCTGTCAGGATATCAATGCCATAACTTATTTACACGCTTTGCTAAATCCTCTAAATGCAAGATTTGACATCTCATTTTTCTCTTACTCATTCCAAGCTCCCCTTTGCAATCGTGACTGATTGAGCATTACCAGGATATACAGAAATGTGGAGCCAGGCTGGTACTGAGCAGTACAAGCTAAGGTGCCTGGCTGCTTGCCCTGTTCTAGTCCCAAATATCAGCTATGGCCAGCTGAACAGAGGGTTCAAGAGCAAGCCTTGAAGCATTTTGTTGTCACACCTTTTCTACTCCTATGGAGAAAGTAGGACATGAATATGATAAATTCATCTCTCTCCATCTCTGACACAAGTTGGTACACTTGGAAGGGGCCTGAGAATATTATTATTATTATAATTATTATTATTATTATTATGCAAGAGTTGCTATTTGAAAGCAGAACAGAAACTCCCTGCAATATCTTAAAAGGCCCATTATTGATTCTATGAAGTATCAGCCACTGTATTTATCATTAACATGTGACACACTCATGCAAAATATTTTCTCAGGGCAGTAAAAATACTCAGAGCAATATATGAAATAAAACAGTCCTAGGTGTAAAAAGTGATCAGGAAAATGCCAGTGACATTGTAATTATTTAGCACAGAATCAATTCTGGCTAGAGGGAAGAAATAGAGAGCAGGGTAACAAGTGAGGGAGAGGAGCTATTGTTGTATGGAATGGAAATCCTGGGTAAAATCCTGAAGGGAGTTTGCCATTATTCGAATTGCATTTTTTATTGTTTTAAGAACAGGAGGGAAAAAAGTAGAGAGGACAAATGCACAAAAATGTTTAAATGTAAAATATTTGCTTTTGCTGTTTGGTATTATATTCTGTTCATTGCTGCACCAAGTTATATCTGTATGTGTGCTTTTACATCTCATTAGCTGATGGTCTTTAAGAAAATATGAGAACTTAAGAACAAAAAGCCAAACAAAGCCCACATTTGCTCTTGCCAAATCTTATCTCTTTAATCCAGAAGGATAATCATGAACACATCCACCGAGTGGTTAAATATATTCCTTCTGTTTCTCAAATTATACTTCATAATTAGCTTTTAACTATCTCCACCAGCACCAAATCAACATATATAAGTATTTTCTTCTGCTTTATGAAGCTAGAGGCTCTGCAGATCATAAGGTAGATCCCTATCTCCTCAAACACTTGTCACTTCAGTACTCCATCACATTGCTGTGGATAGAATTAGTTTTTGCCACTTGCGATTCAGTGGGAAAACCTTC
The DNA here is from genome assembly GCA_037834095.1 of Argya squamiceps. NCBI lineage: Eukaryota > Metazoa > Chordata > Aves > Passeriformes > Leiothrichidae > Argya > Argya squamiceps. Next base: position 54,152 of record JBBMKD010000145.1, on the reverse strand, counting down.
CCTGGACCTCAACAAACGCCCCAAGCCTGGGTGTGATTTGGCAAGGTCAGACTGAAAACATCTCTCCACACTTACTTAAAGCAAGGCACGGCTCAAACCCTGCTTTGTCCAGCTGTCAGAGGCCTGAAGTGGGAAGTAGCTGAGGCACAAAGACAGAGAGATTGATCAACTAGAAATAAATCCATCGGAACTTGGGGGCTGAGGTGTCTCGGGATCCTTCTCTCCAGGCTTTTCAGCAACCATCCCTGCCAGAAATACAACTAACACCCATGCTTTTATTAGCCCCTTTGGTATCTAATAAGGCTGGGTTTGACAGCTCCAGCTTCTGGATTCCTGCTGCAGCAGCCTGCTCCTGCTTGTATGCTCTTAAGATAGGAGTCCATGGGGGTGGGACCTGTTAAATACAGAAATACTGGAAAAAATGGGCTCAGAAATGTCTCCTCTTCAGTGGGAGGTGGGAGAGAATATTTAATTGAGCTACTCTACTACTCTCATGAATCCAGGAGAGAAAAAACCCATGAGGATAACTTAGGACTTTAGAGAGAGAAAATTTAGGAGTTCAGAGTCACCATTTGAAGGCACTGTCTTGTCATGCTTTGCTCACCTCAAACAGATTCAGAAATTGAGGCTGTACCCCGCCCCACAAGTCCTGAAATCTGGTAAAAGGAACAGAGCCTGATCAGTTCTTGGGCAAGAATTGTAGAGCCAGCACAGAGAAAATTTTGTTTCCTGATTTGGGAACTGAAAAGAAGAATTGGGGATGAAATAAATAAGAAATTCCATGAAAACCCATCTGCAGAGAATTTTCTGACTGGCTGCAAGAGGCTGTCAAAATCGGAGCAAAATTCTACTTTCTTAGAGCCCACAAGTGTCAGAGCATAACTCAGGACTCTATTTGGAAAGTGGATAGATGCCCTGAACTTTGAGTCAGGAACAAGAGAAAAACACCAAAAGTATAAAAACTGTGGTTAGGAGTGTTCTCCCCCATTTAAAGACATCAAGACATCCTAAAATCATCAGTGATCTTGAGACAGAGAATTTCTTTTACCTTAAACTGTCCAATTTCTCAGACAGTCTTCAATACTTAGGGTGTGCCCTTTGCCTTCATCCTTATTTCTTGGACAATCTGATCTATTTGCCTTTGGGGCAGATAACCTCCAAATGTTGGCACTCAGAGAAAATTGAATGGATTTGCTTCCAGAAGGGAAAATGCCCAAATAACAAGGAAGTGCTTTTGAATGCACTGGCTCTAATTATCCCTGCTTCTTTTTTAATAACTCTTCCATTGTTTCGTAGAGAATTAACACATTTCCAGAAGTATTTAATGACCCCATTCTTTTTCTTGAATGGTTTCACCTCCAAGTCTCAAACTTGAATATTGGGTTCCCCTGAAAACAATTGAACCTAGAGTGCCAGCTGCTTAGAGACTGCTTTATTCTGTGTGTCTCACCACCAAATATTCTGGAAAGATCACTACCACATCCACAAGAGATAAGGGAGAGCTTGAAAGCTCTACTTCATAGTGGTATTCTTTATAGTACTTCCCTCAGTGGCAGGCTTGCAGCAATGTTTAAAAAAAAAAAAAGGTAATTAAGATATTACATCAATCAAAAAAGCTAATCAGAACAAAATGCTTGTTTCTGTCCCCTGTTCTGTTTCTCTCTCTCTTTGGAGAGTAGTTGCTGATATGTGTGCTGGACTTCTAATCCTTTAATGGGGGCACAGGCTTTTGAAGACTCCCTCTCAGTGGTGCTATTACCAAATATATGCTTCTAATTTAACTTCTCATGCTGTATTACAGTAGCCTGAAGCAATTTTAGGTGTTGGGTTTGTGAGAAAAGCCCAATGTTGATGTTTATCAGATGACCTTTTAAAGGGTAATGTGGGGGTTATCCATTGGCATGATTAAGACCATATGTAGGTGACTTTTCCCAGGCATTTCTTCCCGCTTTTTAAAATCCCATCTATTTTTACCCAAATTCAGCCAGGTACCTTTCATCTCTGGTATGTTCATGGGCATGACAAAATGAGACTGAAGCAAAACATGTACTCCCTCGGAGTGATTTCTATTAGAAAAGCCAGGAAAATTTTCATGCATTAATATCTAGTGTCAACACAACATTATTGTGGATACACTCCAACTTTCTTCTAATTTTGACCCTTTCAGATATTTACAGCAATGTTCCTTTCCCTCCTCTGCTGAATTGTCCCTTTTTACAAAGAGTTCTTGAAAGGCTGTGGAGAAGTGTCTTTTCTCTGTGAGATTCAGCTTTTAGTGGCCTTGCAGGGACGTCCTGCTATGAAGCTGCTGAGAGACAGGGATTTGAGGAATCCATTATCTGTGTCACAAACAAGGACAGAGAACAAATCTCCCTTGATGTTTTGCCTGTGAGAGTATCATTTTTGCCATTTTGGAAGCTCAGTATCTTCCTCATGGCTCATTGTCTTGGTAGAGACCAGTTGCCAATGTTTCCTGCAAGTCTTTGAAAATATATTACTAACATATATTGTGGTTTTTTCTTTTTTGTGGTTGTTTGGGTTTTTGTTTTGTTTTGGTTTTTTTTGTGTTTTTTTTTTTTTTTTTTTTGTGGTGTTTTTATGGTTTGTTGTTGTTGTTTTTTGTCAGACTGAAGATCTTTCTGTTACTGGGTGTCAGCACCATCAGCTGGGCTTGCTTAGAGATGCCATGGTAAGATTGACTGCAAAGCACAGGTGGAGCTGTAAAGGTGAATATGGTGATTAGATGTGAGCCAGGGAAGTGGGTGATGAGGCAGGAATTCACACAAACTACAAACCCTTTTGGGGGAGGAAATAAGGCAAGCACCTTATGGAGACTTTAGGTTTATAAACTACACCTGAAAGGACTTTTTCAATGGATCAGGACTTTGGTTCATGTAAGTAGTTTTTATGACTCTGTATTTTGAGGAAAGTTATAGCCTAGATTGTCTAAAATAAATCCATCTTGGAGCAGTTCAGTATTGAGAAGCTGGTGACATTTTAAGCTTTTCTGCCCCAGATTTGTAGTTTATTATTGGGAAGTATTAATTACTCCTCTGCCACCAACCATCCTAGTGCTGAGACATGCTTAGGGGATACAAGTGAGAAAAAGACTTCAAGCCCCAAAATTATGTATGTGTTGCCTTCAGAAAGAAATTAGGAGAGAGGTATGTGTGATATCATAAAAGGTATAATAACAGAGAAAAAAACCCCATTTGTTTCTGCTGATATATTAAAGGGTCTTTTAATTAAAGGCCTCCAAGCCTGGGGCTGTTCATGGCTCAGCTGTTACAGAGAACTGGGAAGTTTTCAGGTTTTGAAAGATTTTGTGAAAATGCAATAACCACAGAGGCCAGCAGTCAGGTTTTGCCTTTTCCATGGTAGTTACAGCAGCTCCTTATCTGGGAAAGCATTGCACAGGTTGGGGCTTTGCTGGAGAATACTCATGGATCTCCCCTCAGCCCAAATGTATGAATTATGTTCAAATAGCATGGAAATAGTCCATAAATTCTGGTAATAACAGCCATGAATATTATCTCACCAGTTGTACTTGTGATCCCCAGTATCTTGCAAAAGCTATCAGCATAAAATTTAGGGTGGGATTTAACATGGGAATTTGGGCTCCTTAATGTGAAAGAAGGCTTTGAAAAACTCAGCCTTAGCAAACAGCAGCTAATAATAATGATAACAATAATAGAGTTAAGCCAATTCATATCTCCCCACCCAAAATATTTGTCTAATGAATTAGTTAATTGTATTTTGTTTTCTGATGGGTGGGTTGGTAGCCTTTTGCTTTGCGACAGACCTGGAGGAGCTCTTGTGCAGCCTGATGCCAAGAATATGTGTTATTTCATATTTTGTTATTTGTTTTGGGTTTAAGGTGGTGAGAGGAAATTCCCCAGCAATCAGCCCTAAAGTGGTTTTGCAGTGAGCTAGTCTTTCAGTGCTTGAACATCACTTAGTAGAGGAGGGGGGGAAGAAAAAAAATCCCTTTATCTGCTTGTTATTCAGAAATTTGCCATCTATCTAGAGAAAAGCATTAAAAAAAACACCAACAAAATCAAGCAAGCCCAAACATTTGATTGTACCAAATTAATTCTGGTGTCGTTTCATCTGCCTAATTGGGCCTAAAAATAGCCTGTGGGAAGGAGGAACAGCAGCCTCGAGTGTCTGAAGCAATTTGTATCAATTATTTCCCAACGTACCAGTCGTGAGTGAAAGCCCTTGCCTGAGTGGCTCCATTAGCCAGGTGTCAGAGCTCTGTGTTTTCATTCCAGGCTTTTCCCTGGGAACAGGCTGTGCGTGCACCAAAAGGCACCAAGGAGGAACTGGAGCCTTGGCAGGGCCAGGAGGGTGCCCAGAGCAGCTCTGCAAGCAGAGTGAGTGCCTTCACTGCTCTGTCATCACCAGTCCCTGAGAGCAATCACCACCCACCAACAGTTCCTTGAGATAAGGCCGAGCCAGCTGGGAGAAGAAAGCCTTTGATATTCCCTCCCTTGCTGAGTAAGTATGCCATAACAATAATACTTTGAACTTTTACAGCACCTTTTCATACCAGGGGCTGAGTGCTCCACAAACATTCATTCCCCAAGCCTGTACCACCCACTAGAGGAAAACATTTTTTCTTTTTTTTGTATTGTACCACTTTCTCAGGCCAGACCTTCCAAAGAGCTCAACGCCCATTTTGCCAGCATTGGAGAAATTATTTTCTTTGTGTTGCCACTTTGGCCAGTATCAGTAATATCTACCCAGCTCCTGCCCCAAAATGCTTACAGCTAGACTTCTTCAGGTCTGCAAAAATTGAGTTAAAAAACTTGTGAACTGCTTTGTCTCCTGCTTATAACCCTCAAAGCACCCTGGTGAGAACTTTTTTGAGAAAGCAAAATTCAGAAGTATTTTCTGTAATGCTCTTCTGTTTGGAAACAGAGCAAGAGCATACTTGTCTCAGACACAGACATACCATAGATAAATAAAAAAGAGAGATGCTACATCCCAGATAGGCATTGTATTGTGCCTTTGCTACAGCAGGCAACAGGATTAAACTTTGATTTTCATCTCCTGTCTGCATTCTCAGTGAGAAAATACAGTCAAGGCCAATTTTGTAGTTGATCTATCTCTATGGAAAGTTGATTTTAAAGTGGTGCCAAATGTTAGTGGAGAATCACCGTTCAGGTTTTTACAGTGACAGTAAGAGAGTCTTGCAGGGAGGGTGAGCTAAGAGTGCACTCTGCAGCCCAGAGGAAAATATAGGTACCTTCCAGTCGCTGGTCCATTTGGGGAGTGCATGCATTTAATTTTCTGAAAGGACATTACCTGTACAAGCACTCACAGAGTTCATCTCTACCCCTGCCCCTTGTCTGGCCAGTGCATCCAAAGGATAAAGCCTTGACATGGCATACAGCATCTGAGTCCTGCTCCAAAGCTGAACAATCCTCTGATGCCTTCAGCTCTCATTTCCCCTGATGCGACTGAAAATCAATAAATCCCTTGGTCTGTTTAACTATGGGGCAAAGGAACTATGTTAGTTGGAAACATGGCTATCAGCTTATTCCTCTTCCTAAAGTGTGCCAAAGTCTTTGGTCATCCAAATCCCATGAATCTGAGGCAGATAATTCAAACACTTGTTGCAGTGACCCCGATCGCTGAAAATAGAAATGTAAACTTCAGACATAGGGTTGCTTATCCAAGCCAAGTTTCTAATCTTTTGAGATTTGCCTATCAGAAATCATAAATACAAAGTGGGAAAAAGGGGGAAATTTGGAGTGATAGAGCCTAGCTAAAAGCTATCAAATATATCATCTCTTCAGGTAAGGCTGGAATAACATGGAAATGGGATATAGCCTGATGGTCGGTTGAACTTCCTTTAACATGTACCCCTGGGAAAAGAGAGACACTAAAGCCTAAATGTGGAAATAAAAAGAAAAAGACAGACAGGCAGGAGAAGCAAAACTGTTTGACCAGTCTTTGAACTGCTGGAAAGATGTGCCCCCCACATCACTTTCTTAACTTTCCCTGCAATTCAGCAGCTGTGTTTCTCACGGCTCACGTCTGAGGTGGCTGGGCACGTAAGAATAACACTGACAGGGGGGTGCAGAGAAGGTGCTAATCTTTTGCCATGTGTGTAGGTATGTAATCACTTAGCAGGTAATCTCAGCCTCTGTAAAGACAGCCATTCATTTTAAAACAAAGACCAAACTCGCTGCTGCTGCCGGGAAGCTCTGATCAGTTTATAATTTAGCTTTAGCTCTCAGAAAGTCCTCATCATTAAGGTGAAAGATTTGTGTAAATCAGAATAGCCCCAACTTCCTTGCAACCCAGAGCATCAGTGTCCTCTGACTGAGCTTCTCTGTCACTGCCACCACAGGGTGACTGTCTCCCCTCTGGACAGGCACTGCATCAATAAGGCAGCGGAAGGTGAAATGATGGAAATCAATCTGCCTCTCTTTAGTGGGATGATAGAAGTGTTCTGGGGAGAGGGATTGATGAGGAGATGTGGTAAGAACTGGTTAAAAGAGATATTGAAGAAGGATGTTGATACTTTTTTTTCCTGATTGTTTGGAATAAACTTTGGAGGACTTTTGGATAATGGTGTCTCAAGTGAACAATGTCACGTACACTCCAAGTATAAACACTGCTCGATAAAATGAGCTCAGGAGAGATGTTTTGTGTGCAGGTGCCTTTATGTTTTTAGAGATTTCAGGGAGTTTTAAAATAAGAACCACACATTTTCCTATAATGAGCACGGGTGTTTGTAGTTGCACTGGAACTGAGCCACTGAATGCACACAAATATTCTGTAGGCATAAGATATGTTTGTGTTTATGTTTGCCTGTGCTCAGGCACACACAAGCCCACACAAATAGCAGGAGAGCCACTTATACATATTTATTTCCCTTTTTCCTGCTAGGTAGCATATTCATTGCTGCATTTGTAGCCCAAATTACTCCCAAGGAGGAAAAAAGCGATTTGCCTATGAGCAGAAATAGATATGAGGAAATGTTTCACTCTGGATGCAGTGAGAAGTGTGGAATTGAAGCAGTTCTGGAACAGGCAGTGTGGACACAAGAAGAGGTCTTTTCCCAGGCCTGAGCACCTTGCATTTCTCACAACACAAATATGGCATTGCTGCTTCTGGGACTGGAGCCAGCTCATTGCAATGCAGCACTCCAGAGGGAGGCAAGGCAATTTGCCACGACACCTTTTCCATCTTGCTGCCTCGCTCACTGCTGCAGTTACAGATGGCCAACATTTGTGTCTTAAACATTTATCCTGCAAAATAGAGACTTTTGTATAAAAAGTATTTGGTGCACCAAAACATTTCCCTTAAATTTAAATTTTCATCTTGTTTCGGTCTTTGGAAGACATTTTGAAATTTCAGATGTTGTTTTTCCTCCTTTTTGTCACCTTCCTTCTGTCTCACACTCTGTTTTCTGAATGCAGTAAATATTTGCCAAGGTTGAAGAATTTGGTAGGAGGGTCACTTTCTCCTTTTTGTTCCCACTTATTTTTTTATTTTTCCAATTACTTAAGGCTTTACCTATATTAATAGTGTAGTGCATTAAAAGTTTGGCTAGCACAGGATCTCAGCTCCCTATCACACCTCTCAATGAAATAAATACAAGATAAAAGATTATATTAGAATAATCTTTTTTTCTCCTTTACTTGAAGTTTGTAAAATTTCCAAAGAGATGTAAAATAGAGAAGCATTTCTTAAAATTTTGACATTGAGGTTTTTCATGCAGTCAGTGGCAGATGGAAACTATTACTGGGAAAGAAACAGAAGTGAGAAATTTTACAAATATTTTGGATGAAGGAATACAATTTGTCTCAATTTATACTCTGAAATATAAGCAACTTCAGAATTAAATGAGCATTTAGAAAACTCTACTTCTTGTCTCTGTGCCTTGTACATGCAAGTTGAGGGCAGGGTCTAGATGGGTTTTGGCTGAAAAGCAGCACTTCAAGTTCACAAGACACCAAGAAACTTCATCTCTTCACACTTGGGTTCCATCCCAAAATCAGACCAAAACAAGGAGCTTTCAAACTCCTGGTGAGCTGGAATTCCTGAGAATATTTTCTTCTGAATACAGCAGAACATGTTGCTCCTAAAACAAAGCCTGTCTGCTCAGAGCTCCAGATTCCTGGGCCTGCAGCAGTCCTCAAGGAATCAAGATGTACATGTTTTGCTGCTGAGTGTATTTGAGATGTCCCAGTTTATTTTTGACAGGACTTGTTGCCAGGCTCAGTGTCAGTGTGTAGAAATCGAGATGAGATTCTTCAGCACAATGAATCTGTATTTTACATCTTGACTTGGCTTTCTCAAAGAACACCTTGGAGTGGGTGGACTTTGCACCTCTCAGCTTCAGGTAGCCAAGATTTTGTTTAAAGGTTGTGTTAGAGGTTTGGACTGATTTCAAGGCTCACCCTGAATCCTACATGTGTCTCATGCTTTTTGCTTGTGGGTTCAATGTTTTGTAGAGACCCAAACTAGTTCAGGTCCTGCAGAGGTACTGCGTGAAAAGGGATGGGTTCTGCATGTCCTTCCAAGACGTTTGTAATATTAAGGAAAACTTGTTACAAGAAAGAGAATATACAGGGATGACAAATAATTACTCTCACAGAGTATAAACGAGCTGTTTATTCCCATGCAGAGAAGTGGATCAGCTGTTTCACTAGGAAAGGTCAGGTTTTTATGTGTCTTCCTATGACACCCATGGGTGAAGCTCTTTGGGAGCAGTTCTAGGAAGCTGCTGCTGCATTTCTGAGCATCTAAATGATGGCTAGAACACCACGTGTACAAAGTGATTAATGGCCACTGTTGCCAAGATTTTATAATTTGTGGCTGTTATCAAAAATTGATGGGTTTTGGCCATCCATATGAGGATGGGAAAGGCTGCCAGGGGTCTGGCTCTGCCCATGGCTGCACACAGCCCCCCAGGAGCAGCAAGGCTGGGGTGAGGAGCACAGGGTGGTCACCCTGGTTTATCCCTCCGGGAGCAGGAACGGCGGCAGCAGCTTCGCCGCAGAGCAGCGCGGGAGGAAATGCAGAACAATCGGCAGGGAAATCCAACCCAAAATAACGAGCTGGCCTTCACAAAAAGGAAAGGTCACTGTTTTTGAAAGCCACTATTTGAGAGCTGGGAGGGGTTAAAAAAGAGTGAGTGGAGGCGACTCAATGCCTCTGTGGTTCCAAAGAAATTCCTTTTTTATAAGGAAAACAATGCGGGAGAACAATGTGGATACTTGCGGCGCTTTCGAGGCAGTAGTTTTTTTTTTTCCCTTATAGAAAATAAATTGGAACTGCTTCCATAAACAAGAGGCATTGGCTACAGAAGAAAGCGGGAGCTTTTGTGGAGATTTAAAAATAACCAAAAGTAAAGGAGCTCATTGGCAAAGCGTTCCGTGTTCTCAGCATTGCACGGAAAACACGGCGCAGCCTCAGAGTTTGAGGAAGGGAAAGGCTACGAAAGCAGATTGGGAGACAGAATGTGGCAAACTTCAGCTCTGCCAGGTTTTGTTTTGGAAGCCAGTGTTTGATGATAGGTTACCTCATGATGGGAATTGGATTGCAGACTTTGCCAGCTCTTCACCCAAACATCTAAAATCTTTCAAAACATTTTTTTCTCCAGCGGACCAGTTTATTCCAACAAATTATACTATCATGTACTGTGTCCCAACTCAGTCTGGTGCTTAGAGCTGCCCAGAACTGAATATTCATGAGTTCCAGGCAAACATCAGGTTTTGCTGTGCTCTTGCAGTACCTGGCAAATAAATTTACCACACAAATAAAGCACACTCAACCCCCCCAATGCATTATGCTGGTCCCTCAGCAGCTTTAACTTTTTAAAGGCATTTACTTTACTTTTTTTTTTTTCTGTTGATAAAGATAAAGCAATGTTGGTGGTGTTACCTGATCCCTGACCTCTCTAATTACACTACGGCCAGCCTATCCTCTGCTGCTGGAAAAGCTTTTTTGTACTGGAAAAGCTTATTTTATTTTTCTGAATGAATATAAGCTGCCCAGTATGCCCAAGTACACAGAAGTAAAACACTTGCTTTGGTAAAGAGAATTTGGTACTTAAAAGTAGGGGGGGGGGTTATTTTATTTTATTGTGGGTGAATCTGCAATGAGTTAATAGTCACAAAAATGTCAATATTACAGCCAAAAGATCTTTATCAGATAGATGTAGAGGAAAAAGATACACTGGCTTTTCTGTACTGGCCATTTGTGTTGATAAATGCAAGTTTAATTACTCTATTGGTTTCATTTGGCCTAAGTGGCTGTATGTTTCTTGATTTCCTCCTCTCATAAGAAATACAAACTTGCTGATTAAAGGTTGAATATTTCAATATTGGTGTCCAACTTTCCTATCCCTTGTAGCTGTACATCAGTCTGCACATTTTAGCTTTTCTTTGACTTTTGTCATCGAACATCCATGAAGTTCAGAGTGACTAGAAGTTATTTCTGGGATAAAAGTTTTGTCGTGTGAAGTTTTTCTGACAAATTGCTGACTTGCACCAGTAAAAAGCTCCCAGCAACTGGCCATCTAAACCTACTCCACCAAGCTTTAATCAGAGGAGGGACAATTGTAACCTGGTTTCTTTAGGATAAACCTCACAGAATGAGGCAAATAAAGGGATTCAAAGCCTCTGAGGAGGGGAGTTGTTAGATTGCACCATCAGCTTGAATCCTGGCCCTGGGTAGAACAGCCCTTAAATTCAAGATCAGACCCTTTGGTCACCTCAAGAGGACTCTCCAGGGTCCATCTTTGGTGCTCTATGGGATGGTCACACATCTGCAGCTGGGAAAGAGCAGAGGAGCTGCACTCTACAGCTGTTAGCAGAAAATTTGGGAAGAACTGCTCTGGTAAAATTTGGGATTCAAGTTCAGGCATCAGTGGTGATGTTAACACTGTCAGAATGGCTCACTCACTCTCTGCCAGGCTGCTGATGGCAGTACTGGAATTGTTTGCCCGGGGAGGTGGTGGAGTCACCATCCCTGGATGTGTTTAAGAAAAGACTGGATGTGGCACTCGGTTTAGTTGAGGTGTTGGGGCATGGGTTGGACTCGATGATCTTGAAGGTCTCTTACAACCTAATCATTCTGTGATTCTGTGTGTGCAAGCCTCTGCTGAACAGGCAGTGGAATCACCCCAGAACACCTTCTCACAGCAGGGATGGAGGTAGACCAACCCCAGCACATGGAAATGGATCTCTCCAGCTGAACAGTCAGGTGAAGTGACCAGAGTCCCTGTGAAGTGACCTTCACATCTCCAGAGCTAATGATTCTTGCACCTTTAGAGCTCCAATATCACTCAGCTTTTTTTTCCTCAGGCTTTTAATCACCTCTCAAACAGACAAATACTTCCCTCGGAGGCTGCTATGCCCTGTGCACTAGAAAGCCTGGCAGGTGACCCAGTTGGTGGGAGGAGGGCAGCTGCAAGCAGGCAGCCACCAGGAAAATAATGGGAGTTTCAGTGGTTTCTGAAACCTGAGGAATGGGAAGATGCTCTGAGCTAAGCAAGAGTTAAGCACAGTTATAACACAGGCCTGGCTGTTATGATTTAAGTTAGCTTTAGGGAATATCTGTAAAAGTAGGATACAGAGCATTGTGCAGGAGAAAAATAACTCTTTATGTAAGACATGACCTGGGGCATCATGCCAGGCTATCACTTCCAGATTTGGAAGGATTCGGTGTTTTGTACGGCACGATGGAAAGTTTTGAAAAATAAGATTTCCTCTTCAGTGCAGGTCAGCTGGGTGACACCTGGCAGCTTGTGCACTGCTGTGTGCTAACCTGTATGCCTCTCCTTCCCTCCCTGCTCCATGGGAACAGCACAGGAGCAGCAGGGAGAGCTGGGTTTGTCCTGGGGGATGCAGGAGCTGTGTGTGGATATCTGAGCCCCAAGATGCAGCAGGACCCAAGGTCTGCACACACCCACAGGTACTCTCAGAAACGTGGGCTGTCGTGAATGAGACCTCAGGACCTGGCAGTGTCAGCTTGGAGAGCAACAGTGATTTCCAGCCTTTTCTTTTGTCTCCATTTTCAGTGTTCAATCAGTCTAATTGCTGCTGGGCCTTTGCCCATCATGTTGTGAAATGCTTCAGGGGCTAAAGAGGAAAAAAAAAGGGAAAGGAAAAAGATCAAATTGTGGTCTAAACCTCAGGAGGAAGAAGATATCTGTCAGGACAAGCTCTTACCAGAAATGGGATAAAGAATACTTGTTTACTAAATCTTTCATGTCTGTAGCTGGTTCAAAGACATCTCACAGTCCTCCTCATTAGAAGAGCAAAGGAACAACAGAAAAGCCCTCAGCCCAACCCATTAAAAGCAGTAGCTTTGTGTGCTGTAGTGTGGCAGGCATTAATAGGTTGGATTTTTTTTTCTTTTCCATCTACCACTGGTAGAGGAAAGTTCTTTCCAAGGTGATAGTTCCAACCCTGTATGGAAATGTGAGCAAAGAGGAACTTTCTCAATTGGATTTGGGTTTATTCACAGCACTTGTAAACAGTGTTAACATAAAGACAACACGTGCAGGGATTGTGCTGTGAGTTAGCACAAGTGATGGAGGATTTTAGGACAGTGAGAAGGCAGTTTCCCCTCCAACATACTGTTTTTTCTGGAAGAATTATATGAGAGCAGAAAAGTTACAATAGCATTGCAGTTCCCTGCACAGAAAATACCCAGGGAGGTGAAACACAGCAAAGTGGTGCCATTCACCTGCCCCACACAACTGAGAGCATCGGTAAGTGAAGAGGACTGAGCATCTCCTCCATTTAGCAAACACAATAATAATGTGAGCCAATATCACCCTTTTCCAGACCACTGGCATGTGCTTGGGGACAATAACCTGTATTTTTTACAGCCAGGTTTCCTGAGCCACAGCTGATGGGACACCTCCTGCTCTGTGATGACCACTGCTCACTGATTCCAATGAAAACAAAATTGTGTGCAGGCACTCAGCAAAATTCCCACCACAGATCCCACTGAAGCAGAGCTTTGGCTTTCAGGCATCTTCCCTGCAACCTGTCCCATGTGTCCTTTCTGCAGGGGATTCATTATTAATGAATTTTGCCATATTTTTTTTAATTTCTAAAGAATATCAGTTGAGTTTTACAGCCTTTTCAGTCCTCCCCAAGCTTCATATCACACCTAAATGCTCATTTTCACTGCCTGAAGGTCTTTTCTGACCTGAATGATTCTATGAATCTGGCCTGTACTTCAGCTTAAGGGAAAAGCTACACATTGACTGAATTTTGGAGAAAAAGATTTGAACATTCAGCTGTAAATTTATCTTGTGTTACGTCTTCCAGTTTCATTTATATTGCAATTTGCAAATGGCAAAACAATGTTGCTATTTATTAAAAAAACCAATAGTGCTCTCAAAATTTTGATGGAAAAACGATGTTTCAGGGGTGATGATTGTGAAAAACAACTCCCACATCTTCCCCAGGATCTGGGCAGAGCAAGGTGGAACTCAGCTGTGGAGCTCCCCTGATCCTTCCATGGGTATCAGCATCTGCAGCACCTGGGATCCACAGCACAACTCTTTCCTCCAGAGGCCAAAAGCTGAGCCTGCAGTTTCAAGGAGGATGATCACTTTTCCAAGGCAATAACTTCCCAAGATCAGATGGTTAAGATGGCTCAAAAGCAACGACAAGAATGTGGTGAAAAGTTTGGTCCATCAATCCAGCTTCTGGACACGGTAGGGAAGAGACACCTTTTGATAAAACATCAAATACTGTATTTTTTTATTCTTTCTGTTTGTCTGTCCTCCCACTTTGATCACCCTTTGAATTATTCTTTTTTTCAAAAAGATATGTAGGAGAGAAATTAAGTTTATTCAGGGAGAGCCATAATTTTCATCTGTTTAAAATGTACCAGGTATGTTTTAAGCCCTGCAAACACACCGAGAGTTTGTAGTGCAGTTTTCTGCAGCACTGATTTTTTCTATTTTACAGTAACCCATGCCCTGGGGTACCAGATAGGCTCAATACCAGGAGTGGGAGAAACAGACCTGGAAGATGCTTTGGGTACAGCCCAGCCAGGTTTTATGCAGCCTGCAAAGGCTGGCTTTGCACTACAAACCGGTCTGCTGTTGCCATCTGCTGGAAAAATCCCTAATGGATATTTCCAAACATGGGGAGGAGTATCTGCTCCTGGTACAGAAATACTGGGGGCTTTTTGTGCATTTTAAAGCAGGCTTTTTCCCTGTGGGTCTGTATGATCTGCCAAAGAACAATGTGTGCACCTGGCTGTTATCTCTGCAAGGTGAAACACCTTCAACGAAAGCCAGTGTAAGAGCAAAACAATTCTTCCAACAAAAGCCTTCTACTAGAGAGGCAAAAAATTATCCTTCCAAAGGAAATCACCCTTCCTCTCTCTCACAACTCTCCTGTTTCATCACGCCATAGAATGGTTTGGGTTGGAAGGGACCTTAAAAATGACTTAGTTTGAACCCCGTCCTGGGCAGGGACACCCTCCCCTTGACCAGGTGGCTTTGTTGTGCCCCCAGATCTGTCACCTGAGCTGAGGAATCCTCCTTCCACACATGTTCACACAGAGACCACACAAACTTTTGCATAAGGAAAAGTCCTAAAGCTCCTGTTCATCCCAACGCATCAAATCTAGAATTTATTTCTTTCTACACTGTCTAGAATTTATTTCTTACTCAAACTGTCACACACATAGAAATATATTCTGCAGCTTGTTCCTACGGGATTTTTCAGAGGCATTGGCTATCCTTTTCCTTCAGATATCTTTTCCTCGCAGCAGGAGTCTTCAAAATCCTTTCCTCCTCTTAAAGATCCTGTGGCTCGTCATTCTGTGAAACGTAAGAGCACATAATATCACGGGGACAGGCGAAATCTCTTCTCACTTGCAAGCAGCCTTAAGCCATTCAGGCTGCTGTTTGCCACAGGCATTCTCAGCTCCGTGTCATCAGGCCCCAATCTAATCTGCGAGGTGTAATTGCCATGGCATTAAATCCTTTGCGGGTGGCTGATCACCCCCAGCTCGTAGGATTACACGGGCCGGAGCTGCTGCTCACAAAGGCGGGAAGGGTTTAGGAAACCCTGCTGCTGCTGCTGACAGGGCTTTTAAGTGTCGTGCTCAAAGGAGGAGTCAATGGGGTGTGAATCCTCCCCAGCAGAGCTGAGAATAACAGGATCCATGACTGTGCTGTCTCTAAGCTACACTTACACTGCCTAAAAACTGTCCTGCTACGTGTCTTGGAATTCCAGAACAAAGGGTGGTTTAGGGCATTAACCCTGGCCAGGGGTGGCAGGGACTGTTTCAGGCAGCACAGGGAATAGGTGACACTTCACCTGGTGGAGGTGGTGTGACAGTCAGCATTAACCCTGGCCAGGGGTGGCAGGGACTGTTTCAGGCAGCACAGGGAATTGGTGACACTTCACCTGGTGGAGAAGGTGTGACAGTGAGTCAGCCCAGACCCGAGACAGCACTGGCTGTGTTGATTGGCCTCAGCGTGGGGACAGAGACAACTTGCACCTTTACAAACCTGTTTATTATTTAAAGAACCTCTATTAACCTTCACTAGCAGAATTAAGCAGCTTCAGTTTCAAAACTACCATACACAGACCCCAAGCATCTACTGTAGCTCCAAGGACTTCTAGCATGGGAGAGGGAAGAATCTGCATCCTGAGCCATCCACACTCTCACTTGATGTGGAAATTGTAATGATATTATTAAGGCATGTCCTCAATGTGTCTCTCTTTGTCTTGTCATTTGTGAAGCCTGAGGTTGGCTTGTCCTAGTTAGATTTCTGAGGAGATGAACTGCCAACTCATATGGAAGTTTGTACTCACTGTGGAGTGGCTTATCCTGTAAAATTTCTGTCATAAATTTCTGGGGCTCTGCTCCATAGAGAATGACATGGCCTCATTGTTGGCAATTTTTATTTCTGCAATAGTGTAAAAATGATATTTTAATACAATTTATTATCTAAAAAAGAAGTATTTTTAAACTTAAATGATAGCTAAAATCATACCTGAAAACTAGAAAGAGCAAATACGTGTAATACTTCTCCCTCTTTACAGAATTAGTTTTCATTCAAAAATATGCTGATGGGGATGTGCTTTTATGTATTTAGTGACCTTTACTGATTCATTCTCCAGGGTTTTTTTGAGTTCTTAGTAGCATGGAATAGTTCAGGTTGGAAGGGATTCCAAAGATCTCCTCATCCCAACCCTGCTGCCATGGGCAGGGACATCTTTCACTGTGCCAGGTTGCTCAGAGCCTCATCCCAGAGCATCAGCTGGCCTTGAACACTTCAGGGATGGGGCAGCCACAGCTTCTCTGAGCAACCTCTGCCAGCCAGGTGCCAGAGGAGGAAAAAACCCCTTCCCATCTGGAGCAGAGGCTGCTGCAGCTTTGTGTAAGCTTGTGTCACCAAGTGTGTGGGATGGGAAGGCCCTTTCCATCGAGGGATAACAGCACTGAAAGGTCTTTTTTCAGGAAAACCAGAATAATGGAAAACCAAAGTAGCCTTTGGTTCTTCCAGCAGATTTGGGGACAAATTGAAGGAGGAGCATAGCTGGCCTGGTGCCACAGCTCTGCATGCAGTGGGGATGGAGAAGCTGCAATAATGTGTCTTCTTGGCTGAGTCTTCAAAAATAAGGCACTTCTCTGTTGTTCCTTTTCAAGCATTACATAAAAGTTCCCCCTAGAAGTCTAAAGGCAGCTGTTTTCTTAGCAGAATGAAGTCAGGAAGAGGCAAAGCAGGCAGAAACATCAGATAAGTCTGGATAAAAAACTTGGCTAACCTATTTTTCCCCCCTCCTAAACAGCCAATTTTGAAGCACTCTGCGGAGATCTGCCTGGGAGGAAAAGCAGAGCCAACCACTGAAAACTGATATTTGAGCTCTGGTGAGGGCTGCTGCTCTCCCTGCCTCAGTGTGGGAACTCCTGAGCTTCCATTCCCTGTAGTGGGAGTATTTCTGCACTCATCCAGCCAACCCAGAGACCTCCTAGGTAACAAGCAGGTGAGTTTTAACAAGATCTCCCAAGTAAGAAGTGATATGACAAAAGGAAGTGGCCTCAAGTTGCACCAGGGAGGACTTAGATTGGATTTTGGGAAAAAATTCTTCACTGAAAGGGTGGTCAGGCATTGGAAGAGGCTCCCCAGGGAAGAGCTGAGTCCCATCCCTGGAGATATTTAAAGGATGTGTAGATGTGGTGTTCAGTGACTTGGTTTGGGGAGGGCTTGGCAGGGCTGGGGCAACAGTTGGGTTCAATGACCTTAGAAGGCTTTTTCAATCTAAAGGATCCTGTGGTTCTAAAAAGCCTTGGCCCCTCCAGCTCTAACACAGCACCTGGATGTTGACAAAATGAGGCTGGTCATGAACACTGCAGGTCCCTGTCCCACAGGGACACTGTCACCTGCAGGCAGGGGCTTGTCCCCAGACAGCAGCCAGTGACTCCATCCCTGCCTGGGGCTCTGTGTGCACCCTTGGGGTGGACACCTGCCCTCGTGTTTCCCTCTGAGGATCCGGGAAGAGACCCAGGTCCATCCATCTGACAGCTCCAGGGCTTGCAGGCTTTGGGGCTTTGCAGTTGTACTGCCTTGTCACAAGGTGGCAGGGACGTGACACTGCCTGGCACGCTGCTGGCCTCAGATCCTTGCTGCTTTCTTCCTTATCTAATATGGATTTATCAGCAATCTTCTGTCTTTTCTTTAAAACTGTCCTTGGGATAGTTCAAAGAGAGGGTAATTAGTTATTTCAAAGCCTAAATATTTCGCTTATTTGCACTCAAGAAAAAAAGACAGAAAACTGATTTGCACCCTTCTGCCTGGAAGTCACTGTGACAGGGGGAAGTGAGGAAGGGGCTGGCCTGGGTCAGCCTCTGCTGAACCTCAGCTCTGGCTGCTGCTGCTTCCATGTGAAGCCCAAAAGCTGTCCTGATCAAAAAGCAAGCAGCCCTTCTGTCCTGAGTCACAGGGACCATTTCTTCCTAAATAACTAAAGATGGGAAATCAGTCTTGTAGCTTCAAAAGAAAAAAAAAATACATGCACTCCTGTATAGGTGTGTATATATACACACATTTCCCTCAATGAAGAAGAAAATTTTTGAAATATTAAGTTATCTCTGCCTTCCTAGAGAAGCTTCTTAACTCTGGGCTTCTGAAAGCAAATGTCTGTGCATTTATAGGACAATTCCCCTTCTTTTTATATGTCTCCCACAGTAATCTTTTACCCTTCCACATGCCAAGAATTTTGTGATTTTGCTGCTCTGCTCTCTCAAGGGTGTTGCAGGCTGTGCAGCAGGGACTGAAACCTTTGTCACTGCTCATCAAACATTTTCATACAGAATTCTACCTGCGGTGATAAAATTAGATTTGTGTTAATAAGCTGTTAATAACCATCAGGTAATTATTTGTTTTATCTCTGGAGTCCCAGCTGATCGTTGTCTCTTTATGCTTGCTTGCCTGGCAGTCTTCAGGGACAGGGGATTTTCAGGTTTTTTAATCTGCAGTACATGCAGTGAGAGATTACTCAGCTGTCACTCTGCAGAAAACATCCCTCTCATGCAGCAGGAGGTATCCATAACAAATTGCTGACATCCAAATTCAGCTCTGCACAAATGGATGTGCAGGATGCCTGCTGCTCCCCAGTTCAGAACCAGACCTAGCTGGAGCAGAGGCATTGGCACAGCTGAAGGAAACGAGCAGAAAATGGCCCAAGTAGGGCAGGTAACATTAGAAAATAATTCTTTCTGAACTGCTGTTCACAAGCAAATATTTCCCCTTTTCAGCACAGTGCAGTGGCCCAAGCAGGGATTTTTTGTGGGTCAGCTGGATGTGCTCCTGCTTCATGCTGAGGCTCTGAGATTGACCTGAGGTTTACATTCCAATTTATTGGAACAGGGGCTAATCAGAAGTTTGCTCAGCTATCTAAAGCACAGACCTAAGTAAGCCTGAGCTCCTGCATGCTTGCTATGAACACTGAGATGACTGTGTATCATTGCAAGCTTGCAATTTATTTAAATACACTAAGGAAAGCAGTTCTGAAGTTCAAGGCAGGGAGGAAAATCCTTTTTTAATATGTGGCATTTCATCTGTGGAACTCATCACTGCAGGACAGCATTAAGAATGAAAGTGCAATAAGATGTAGAGTGAAATGGAGAGTCTGACAGGGGACAAGAGCATCCAATGCACAAGTGCACAAATTTTGCTTTGGTTTAAACTCAAAGTTGTAAGGCATTTGGGAACGAGATAGGAAAGGTCTTTTTATCTTCCAAAATGAAAGTGAGGTGAACCTCAAGATGAATTGGTTTCAGAACAGCAGGTCAGGACATTTCATTTTGAGAATGTAGGGACTCTGCCTTTCAATTGTTGTGTGCTGTTTTCTAACCAGGGAATTTGACATGGGCTTGTGCAATGCTTCAGCTGAAGTAAATCAATGTTTTCCAGTGAATGCAATTTCAGACTAAAAAGTTCCTTTTGTTTTTAGTACAGTTTTATCAGATTGAAGTGGAAAATACAAAATAGCAAAGGCTGTCTAATGGCCCCAAACATTTCCAGCTGGGAGCTGGGTTAAACTGGTACAGGGCTGAGTTCTTTCTGCCTTAGGAAAATACCTTTCATCATCCTCTGAGGCTGGCTACATTCAGGAAGAAGGAATTGGATGTGAATGATCCATTCCTGACTGCCACTCCTCACATCCCCAAGTCTGCACTGTAAGTCTCCTTGTGGGCACTCCTGGGACCCTCCAGTTTGTCTCGTGTTTTGGGAAATTTTGGTCACATCAAAGGTCTAAGGAGTCCCCAGGTTCAGTTCAGGTTTAATCAGAATGAACTTCCATGAGAAAAATCCATCCCAGCTCTGCATCTCCTGCCAGGGAACAGCCTCCAGATCTCACACAGGGCTCATGGAGGTGATTCAAGTTCCTGGAAAAAAGCACATTTGGGCAGAATGGTCCACCACACCTCCTGGAACAACATCAAAGAATCTCACAGGGAAAAGCAAAGATCTGCTAAAATCTCTATCTTCTGTGATGTTTGCTTTTTTGTTTTGAGCATGACAAATTTCTTAAATTGACTGCAGATTTCTCACCAGCCTGGACACACTGAGGTAATCCTGGAGGAAAATATGTCCTTTTACCAAATTCCAACAATTTGCTGCCAGGCTTGAAGTCTGAGACCTGAACTTTATGTCAGAGCCTGTGTGATGTATTAGTCAGGACAATTGATTTATTCCTTTGAAACACTCTGCTAAGCTATCACCAGCCACATTTTTCTCTGGTTCCCAGGAACCCTGCTTCTCTGGCTGTTCTTGGCCATAGCAACTGGAAAACAGACTCTGTAGGAGAAAGAGCATCAAAGAATCCCCTCTGACAGTAAAAGGGAGAGGAAAAAAACATATGATACAGAAAAGCAAGGAGCTATTCACGGCCAGGCCTGAATCCAGTTTTCAGGGAGAAATTTTCCACTAGAAGACAGAGATAATCTAGGGCAAGAATAACAACAAAGTCCACAACATTATTTGCTTTGGTGCTTTCTGCCATAAGCCCTTTTTTTTTTTTTTTTCCCACACTTTCCTCCCACCCACAATTTCACAAGTCAGATTCTTGCAGGTACCAGCATAGCTGAGAATCCTGCTGGGAAGTTCAGTGCCCTGGACAGGCAGACGGCTGTGCTGGGTGTGTTTATTTCCACAGAACAGCTTGTCAGTTTAACAAAGACAGCAAAATCAGGGAGAAAAACATGTCACATGCAGCCACCATGTGTGTATAGCACATCGAGGAGGATCTCATTGCTCTTTTCCTTCAGCAGTGTAGGTTTAGCCCACAGCTCTATTTTCACACTCCTAAAGCTATGCTAAAATCATTGAGGGGTCAGCCACAAGCCTGCACTACTAAATTCACCTTTAAACACAGGCTGTCAGCTCTTCTGCATTCCATAGGGATGGCAAAAGCACCTCTAACAGCAGCCCACTGTTTATGCATAATGCAAAAATGGGCATTAAAATAAAAAAAAAAGAAGGTTCAGAAAATAAAAACACACTTTTTGTCAGAGATCATGTTGCCACGTTCCAGCCTACAGCCATTTGCAGCTGAGGAGTAAAGCTCCAACAATACAGTTTGTAATGAAAAAATTGACAGGCCTTCAATTTCAGCCACTCTTGTTCATCATATAGTGAATGCACTAATGCATCTGGTCCATTTAGAGAAGGCATTGCCATTTTCCTTCATGTATTGAAAGAGGAAAGATGGGAGTTTGCAAGGCCTGGCTCAGCAGACCCCAGGCTTTAGGCAGCTGTAATTCAGCATTTCATCAGGTCACAGCAGCACAATGTTCAAACCATCTGGATGGGGCTGGAGTTTGGGATCCAGAGGCTGGGGAGAGGCATGGAGAGAGGGATAGATGGATGGAGGGCTGTTGGGCAGCCTGATCAGGGCAGATGTGCTGCCACCACAGAGGTGTCACCACGAGCCGAGCCTGGTTTAGAGTCTCAGCTGCTGTAACATGGCCAATATTCTCTGTCCCTTGGAGGGTGTGTGTGTCCAGGGCAGGCTGAATTGCTCTCTGTTGAAATTCCCACATCCCTCAGGATTCCTCTGCATTGACATTTTGCTTTTCTTCCACCACTCCCCCTCGATGCTTTCAGATTTGCCCTGCAGCATCTCAGCTGGAGAGGGGAGAGGCACACTCCATGCAGCAAACAAGCTTTGGCTGTGGGGAGGACAGGAATTCTGTGAATACAGGGAGAGCCACAGGGGCAGCCTTCTGCCAGCATAGCAGGAGACAGGACAGCTGTGTCAGAGCCACCAGGCTGTGTTTTACACCCAAACCCTTGCCCCAGGGGATCACAGGCAGCTCAGGCTCCATGTGAGGAGTGTGGTGGGAATGGGAACGCTGACCTGAGTGATGCTCTGCTGTCCCTGCAAGCCAGGCAGGACCTCAAGCTTTTCAGAGGGGTCCCAAAGTTAAATTTGTGCTTTGGCATACTTAAGTGGGAGTGATTAACTGCATAAATACTGGAGGGCAGGTCTCACGTTTGTGTTTGGTTATGAGGACTAAACAAAGCCTCAGGAGCAGCAGCAGCAGCTCCTGGCTTCCTTAGGCTCCCATCTTTTGAGGATGAGTCCAGCCAGGGCCAGATTGCTGAACAGGCATGGCAGGAATTCTGCTGGAGCATTGATTGTGTTATTGAAGCTGGGCATGTTTTCTCCTTTCCTGCTTGATTTTTCACAGCCCTTAAAGGAGAAATGTTGCTTTTTTCCACAGGTGGGGAAACTGGGGCACGGAGATTTTGCACCCAGTTGACCTGAGTAGTTTCCATCCCAACATCAGTCCCACAAGCTGAACCAGCTCTCCAGCAGCATGGCAAGCTCAGAAGTGCATGGAACCAGTGGCACAAACATGTGCTTAGCATCTCTTGTATGTAATAAGTGTTTTGTTCATGATTTTCTGCTTTTGCTGAATTAGTCTTCTTGTTCTTTTAATTTTAATTAGAAATCCTGGTGGGAAAAGCTCTGCAGCAGCTCCAGTGATAGCTGGCTGGGCACCTGGCTTGGTGAGCTGGCTGGGTTCAGTACCTGCCTGCAAGCAGAGGCTGCCAAGATTTTGCTGTACAAGGTTTTGCTTTTTGTTTCTGGAGGCTCAGATCTTATCCAGACAGTACTTTGGCCAGTAAAAGAAAGGCAAAATTGGGGGTGTTTCTGCTTTGACTGTTCTGTGGGATTTCTAGCTTTTAAATGAGAAAATCTAATCTCATGTTTATTGCAGAAAACCCCACAAAATCTAGCTTAATACTCTGTTCATTCACATGGAGCAGTTGGCAAAAGCTTCTCCTCTGCTTTTATCCTGGCTGTCCCTGGCAGTGCTGCAGGTGAGGCTCTGGCTGTGCCCAGCTCTGTGGGACAGCCTGGCTGTGTTTCCTCAGCAGCTGAAGCATGCAGAATTCGTGCTGAGGGATGCCTGCACGGCTCTGTCACTGTTTGAGGCTGCACGTTTTGTCATGTGTCTCCTCCCAGACACCTCGGTGCTGTCACAGCTCAGCGCCTGCCATATGTCACAGCCCCGTGCCTGAAGGTGTGTTCAGAGACCCGAGTGTCTGTCCTGATCAGTGCACACAGGAGGATTTGGGGTGCTTTCATTCTGAGGAGCATCCTGGAACCCCCAGCTAGTGTCAATTAAAAGGCAAATATTTATTGACTCTCGTTACACAGCAAACATTCACCCAAGGATTCCTAAATTACACCTGTTGTGTCATTCTTCCTGAGCAGTAATTCCTACTGCTAACAGGAGACTGGACCAAACCCAGCAAAAGAGTATTTGCCCTACCAAAGGCTGCCAAGTGCTGCAGAGGTACAGGGCAGCAGTAAAACAGCTCTGGACCTGCATATCTTCCTCCTCCCCTGCAGCCAGAACATTTAGAAACCACTTCCTTCAAAAGAAGTATATATTTGACATAAGGAAAATTACTTCTGCCTCAGGTTAGCAAAATATTTATTTCATAAGTTGAAGTATACACAAAAACCAGAGAAGTTCCTTTCTTTTGGCCTTAACTTTGAAGTTACCTGTTCAATGCAGTGCTTTACAAAAGGACCTCAGGCTTGCTCACCTTCTGTTAAAAAGAAGGAAAAATGAAGAGGTCAAGCAACTTGACCCAAAACCTGCCAATGGTTATCCACACTCCTGTGGGTTCAACAGGGCTGAGGCTTCTTCCCCTCTGCTCAGGTGCCTTTTGTAGAAGGAAAGCCTGTCTTGTAGCTAAAGGACACAAGGCTGTACCTTGTCTCTCAACACAGGATTCTTATCCCACACCCAGAGCTGGCCACAGCAGCATTTGAGACTTTAGTTTGGACCCCAGTGAGGTTTGAGGTCTGCAATAAATTAGAAGCTCAGGTCTGTGGGTGCACAGCAGGCTTCATGGGAAAATATTTCCAGGTATTTTTGCTTCCCTTCTGAAAACTTCCTTAGGAAGAAGTTACTGCTAATTTTAGTAGGTGAATGGTGTTACATGGAGCATGGCCAAGACAATTTTAGTTTTCCAAATGGTGCATCTTTCATTTTGCAAACTGAATTTCTGAGTAACCAAAAATTGATATAATGGTTCTTCAGGAAATGATGATTTGTGAATCTGTTTGCAAAAGCAGCTCCATGCAGTCACTTCTTTTTTTAATGCTCATTAAAAAAAAATCAAATATGCATTCCCAAGCAGATCTAAGCAAAGGAGAACCATCTCCAGGTGAAGGCTAAAGTTCACCAGCCTTCTGAGTATACCAGGGCTCGTGCATCCCTTTATCTCCATAATTATGTATGCTTTTGATATGGAAGATGAACCCAGCAGTTTGACTGAGTTCAGCTTGGAGATTTGGGATTTGTTTGAACTGCTCACCCCGAGTTCAGCCCTGGACTGCAAAGCTTTGTGGCTCTGGAACAGACACAGGGTGAGTGCTTAGCAGGGAAGCTCTGTGTGTATACCCCTGTGGTCAGCAGCTTCTCTGCCTCTAATCTATGCAGATACATCAAAAGCAAAATATTTTTAACAACGGCTCTCTGGAGGATAATGAGAGGGGAAGCAGGGGAGCTGTTTTTCCAGCCAGTGGATCTCGGTGTGGTTGCTGATGGGAAGAGATTTACAGTTTCCCCTGCACTGTGTGGGGAGTCAGGAGCATTGTCCTTTTCCTTTCTACCTTGGCAGAGGGGAAAGATGACACGTTGCTGTTTTGCTGTGGGAGATGTACCTCCCTTCAGGAGACTCAGAGCCAGGGATTTAATTTTTCAAGAGCTTATTAAAAGTGCCTGTGATTTACAGACACAGTTTCAATCCTGTGATGGGCAAATACACTCTGAGCACACTTTGTCCTGTGACTTCCCATCCTCCTGCTGTCCCCAAGCCCAGCTGCTTCACAGTCAGATCAAACCTAACCAGGCTTATCTGCTGGTATATGGAAAGATGTTTTTAAAGGAACAATTTCAAGGTAGGGAGGTCAGAAGAAGCAGTCCCATGTGGCTCAGATGCCCTCTCATACATTTGGATATCTAGATATTTGGATGCTGTCACCAGCATTGGTGGCAAAGTGAGTGAACAAGATTTAGAAAGTGAGGGCCAAGGTATTAATGCTCATGTCAGAGGTCATTTCACAAATGATTTAATCTGTCACTGAAATAAGGGTTTGGAAATGTTGTCCATATCAAAGAAAATGTTCATTCGATGGGGTTTGGAGGGTATTTTTCCTTCAGGAAGCAGCATGTGGTAAGCGAGTTACGACATGTCACTAATTCAAAAGAGGAGAGTTTTGTATCCCTGCTGTGAAGCTGAATGACAACATCATACAGTTAGGAAGGGGAAAAGGGAGTCTCAGTCATGGTCATTCTGCACTCTCTATTTGGTAACAACAAGCAACACCAAAAAAAGACTCATACATCAGGCAACCTTGAATTTCTCCTGCAGTCCACAAAGCGGAATGAAAGTGAGAGGGTGAAAGATTTTAGCTGCAAATTGACTCCTTGGCTTTTGCCAGCCAAACTTCTGGAAATGGATTTATTCTAGAAGAGATTAAAAATAACTTTATGCTTATTGGTTTTCAATATAATGAAAAATATGCACTTGTAAATCATTGGAAGAGAAGAATTTCAACCCCTTTATTCTTTTATTAATTTTTTTTTCAGGAAAAAAACCCCTCCTGTCTCAACCAGTTTTTCCAGATAGACATAAGTGCAGAGAAACACAAAGTGGGGGGAGAAGAAACCCCAAGCAGTTAAACATTGGTTTTTGAAGCATTCAAAAAGCCTTTAAAAGAAATACTATCTTTTTTAAACTTTTCAACCCAGTTTACTTGATAAAAAAAAGAGGTGTGAATGCTTGATGTGAAACTCAGGCTCACAAGTGAGAAAGGGATGAACTGCCCCTAAAGGCTCTGGAGCTGCTGTCACCCAAGCAGGGTGGGGCAGACACTTCACTCCTTGCTCCAACCACCATGAAGGTGAACTTCAGCCCATCACTCCTGTCATTACTGATAAAAGAGATGGGTTGTTGGAGGAGGTGGAACAGGAATTCACAGGAATTTCCCTAGGCACTGGGAACAGCTCAGTAACCTTGGTGTGAATGTATAACCCATCATTTGGTTTTCAAAATACTGTTTGCAAAAAAACCACAGGGATGCAACATGAGCCTCTTCACTGAGGCTGATGTTGGGTTTCATTCTGCCTCATACCTGGGAGAAAACAAAAATGAGCAATAATGGTGTGGGTGAAACTCTGCTTTCCTGTGCAGGTCTTCCTTCTGCCAGGCAGGGACAGCACTGAGAAAGTGGATTTCAGGACAAAAATATACTTTCTGGTTTTCTTCAGCAATTAAAATTCATGCAGATTTTTCCAAAGTGTATCACCCTTAGATAGCAATATCTCAACTTTTTGAGAGTGAGTTACCCTTCTTTATACATATATACATACATATAATTCAAAAAGTCATTTTAAAAAAAAAAAAAAAAAATATATATATATATAAATTACAAAGTAGCTAAACCAGCAACCCTGAAAAAACATCAGAATTTACCAAATGGCAGCCAGCCAGCCCTACATCTCTATGATTGCTACTGACATATGGGTTAGGACCCTCAGTTTCTCCCAGGGAACATGTTGTTTCGTGGTATTTCTTGCCTACCCAGCCAGAGTAATGGAAACAGTGTGAGGATAAGCTGTTCAGATAAGTGTTTGCCAGCCATCCACTTTTATGGTTACTTGGAGCAAGCTGGTACATATTCTTTGTGAATTATATTTCTCCCCATAAAGAGAGTTTGGTTAAGGCAAATAGCTTTTTATTCCACTGTCAGCCCTATTCACCCATGCCTGATGTCAGCTGCCTTTGAAATTGAGAGAGTCTAACTTCTTATCAGCTTCAGTAAAAACATCTTTTTCTTATATAGATTTATCAGAGCTGAGTAGTGACTGACAGAAATCAAAACCCAACTGGTGACAGCATATAGGGCTCCAAGCCACAACTATTTGTAGGCAATAATCCCAAACTTGTAACCTCTGGAACTGTGAACACCCATGTTCAGATACCCTGATCCCACAGCCACGTGTGTGAGCACCAGCCAGCAGCAAATCCACCTCCCAGGAAGGAGCACCCTGCAACCAACTGAGCATGGGGATCACAGGCTCCATTTCTGGGAACACTGATCTGGAGCATGGCCTTGGACATCTGCTGCTCCCTCTGACTGACAGTGCCCACCTGAGAGAAGACCAGAAAAGTGAAATCCAATGTTCCACTTGTGCTGAAACTAAGTCCCAAGTAATTCCTGGGCGCATACTGCTCTACCTGGTGCTCCTTGCTATATTACTGCTGAGGAATATGTAGAATTTGTCTTTTCTTCTCTCAGTTCACAACTGTAATTTCAGGGCAATGGAATCACTTAAGCTTTTGGATGGATTTCTGCATTGCTTTGTTTGAGGAAATAACAAAACCAAAGCATTGTTTCACTTTAAGACTTTCAAAATGAAGTTTTCCATTGGCATTGAAATGAAATATACTTTTATATCAAAATTTACCTGTGCTGTCATTTAGCTCCCATCCATCCACACCAAAATGTTCAGCTTGAACTCCACTTAAAAACCAATAACAATAATAATTTCTGAACTGTTTTAACATTGCTTAGAAGAATTGGGCATCCCAGACTGTGGATTAGGAGGGGAGTTGCTACTTGGGACTATTTCCTGCTGCAAAACTTTTCATTTGGAAGACCCTCTGAGGAGTGCTGATGCCATCAGCCAGCTGGCAGTGCTGGGCAATGTAATGCTGGCTCAGCATTCCTTTGGATTCCAGATGCTGCCAACTTTAGCAGGACATAATGGTGCAGAACGTATCAATTTGGGATTTAAATGTGCTGGACACTGAAAATGAACCAAGCAACTGCTGTTTCCACCCCCAGAAGGCTGTAAACTTCACACCCCCACCAAAATAATAGTTACCTGGTTGTGGCTGCACAGAAGTGTTATCAAGTGTCCTGGTTTTGGCTGGGATAGAGTTAATTTTCTTCCTATTAGCTGTGCTGTGTTTTGGGTTTAGTATGGGAATAGTATTGATAACACACTGATGAGGCATCACATTTTTCTCTTGGGTTTTATTCCTCCCTTTTTATTATGTCCCCTTTTATTACTACTATTTCTACTTCTACTTCTACTTCTATAATTATTGCTATTGCTACTATAAAAACATTTTATTTTGATAATTATAGTTTTTATCTTAGCCCACAGGTTCTGCCCGGGTGTCAGTCTGGGCTGGGGAGTGGATGGAGAGCAGCACTGGGGAAGAAGGACTTGGTGGAGCAGAGGCTGGACATGCCCTGGCCATGTGCACTGGGAACACAGAAAGCCAAATGTGTCCTGGGCTGCATCCAAAGCCCTGTGAGCAGCAGGTGAGGGGGGATTCTGCCCCTCTGGTGCGACCCCACCTGCAGTGCTGTGTCCAGATCTGGGGCCCAGCACAGGAAGGACATGGAGCTGTGGGACTGAGGCCAGAAGAAGCCACCAAGATGATCAGAGGGATGGAGCAGCTTTCTTTGGGGAAAAACTGAGAGATTTAGGGTTGTTCAGCCTGGAGAAGAGAAGGCTCAGGGATGACCTAATTGTGACCTTCCAATATCTGAAGGGGGCCTACAAGAAAGAGGCAGAGGGACTATTTACAAGGGCCTGGAGTGATAAGCCAAGGGGGAACAGGTTCAAACTGATAGAGAGTAGGTCAGGATTAGGTGTCAGGAAGAAATTCTTGCCTGTGATGGTGCACAATTTGCCCAGAGAAGCTGTGGATGCCCATCCCTGGAAGTGTTCAGGCCAGGCTGGATGGAGCTGATGGGCAACTTGGGATAGTGGAAGGTGTCCCTGCCTATGGCAGGGTGGTTGGAATGAGATGATCTTTAAGATCCCTTTCAACCCAAGCCATTCTCTGTTTCTATGATATCATGACTGTATCTGTAAAATTGTGGATTTAAGTCCTGTATTGCAGCTCCCAGGCTGAAGGGCTTGGTTTGTGGCCTGCTCCAACTGTATCCTCCTTTGATTCCTGAACATCCCTTCACACTCAAAGAGTGAATAGTATTCTGTAAACTTGCACCTTGCAGAATACTTTCTACTTCCTTTCAAGAGTATCCACAAAACCTGTTACTCTTGGATATAATATTGCACAGCATTGGGGTGACTGAAGGTAACAGGGCTGGTCTTTAACGTTTTCATTGTTTCACAATCCTTATTTAATCCTGGCAATACAATGCCTGTAATTAGCAATGGTGTTGTGCTTTTTTGTGCTTAGAAACTGTTAATTATGCAACTGTTGGAGAAAAATAACTGAAAGTGTAGGAGGGAAGCAAAAGGATCGTGACTCATGTTTTTGGTGTATTTGAGCCCTTCTCAGCAAACAGGTAGAGAAAAAGATTAATATCTGGAAAGGGTTTGTTTCCCAGTGGATCTACTCAATATCTGGATTTCTTTGTACCCTCACAAAAGCTACAATAACAACCACCCTCTTTTTTTTAAGCGTGCTAATCACACGCACAAAAAAAATGTTAATCTTGCTAAGCATTATAATGCTTAAAGGAAAATAAGAATAAGGTGTCCTGCTGTTAGGTACTGCACAGCCCCTGCCCGGATGTGTCAGGCAGACTGGGAGTGTGGGAAATGGATATCACACAGTTCCTGCTGTTAGGATGTACTGGGAAAACTTCTGCTGCAGGATGGTAGTGCTGTGATTAGGACATGCTGGAGCAGGGCAGGGGAAAAAGATCAAACTGGAATCATTGTTTTTACTTTTTCTACACAAGAAGTCTTTTGGAGTGGACTGATACCACTCAGAAATTCACATCAAAGTCTTTAAGCTGTTTTAAAGAACAACACTTGGAAAGTTTGAAAAAAAGCTCATTTAGGCATTTTTAAGGCAGAACTTTTAGCAATTTTCATGTTGAAGCAGTATTTTCTTTAGAGATGGACCTAAATTGAATTTCTTTTAAAAAGTTTCCGTGAAGCCACTTAATTTTGGTTCAAGCCAGACATTTAGTTCAAACAACCTATTTTACATTTGTTTTGGTAAACCCCCTCTATTCCTTTGGCCCCTACCCCCATTCCTCATTTGAAGATGACTTTAGATGGTTTTATTTCAGGTTATTTACTTCATTCAGGAAACTTCTGGACAAGTTAGGTAGTTTTGCCTTACACAGGAGACCTAGTTTGGTGTCCAGGTGAACATCTGTTGAATTGTGAATTTCACCTCTCCTCATCTGTGGTTCCAGCCATGCCAGGAAGACCCTCTTGAGCCTAGAAGGTGCATATGGATTGGTGATTCCTGCCCTGCTCTTGCTGGTGGAAGCTTCCAGATTTTCATGGTGATTTCAACCCCTTGTGCATGAGTGCATGAAGAAAATGTACCTTGGTTGAGACAGCAGTGATCTTTCATTTTACCTCTAGTTTAGTATAATCTTCAGCTGCAGACTAGCAGAAAAATGTCTCAGAGATGGGTGATTCAGAATGAAAATAAAACTGCCAGCTTCAAATTACAGGAGAGTAGTGTCAGAGAAAGCTTTTTACCCACAACACAACAATGGATGACACAGAATCTTCAAAGACACCAACAGAATCCAGTGCATTTTCTCTGCTGGTTCTCAGTGCATGTTTGGAGTCTCACTCTAATGAAGCATAATTGATGTGATCAAATAAATGAAAAACTGATCAACTGATAGCAATAAGGGTTTTGGAAACTGGGTTAATAATATTTGTGGTTTGAAATGCGACTTCTCTTTATGGAATTCTCCACAGCTTTAAGATGAAAACGAGGTATTCTTCAGAAAAAACACTGAGAAGACTGACCCTGGGCACTGTGGCATCAGAAGTATCTTTGTGCTGGTCATTATCCCTGAGACAAAGCATCATCAGCTGGTGTGGCTACACCTGCCATTCCCAGTTTGGATGTCCTTGTTTGCAGTGTGGTAACAAATACTCTCCCCCAGACATCTTCCTTACTGCTTTTCTCTTACATCATCCTTGGAAAGAAGCCGTGGCAAATAATCTCTCTGCTGCTTTCCCTACACATGGAACTGATTTGGGGGAGCACAGTGTTTTCTTAGGACTTGATATCCTGCACTGCCTGCTGTTTCTGGAAGCAGGAGAGGCCTCCCTGAGTGTGACAGCTTTGTTCTGGGGTGGCCTTGCTGGCGTCCCAGTGCTGATCTTCCCTTGAAATGTCTCTGCTTTATCCTATCCCTTTTCAACTGACTGCATACACAGCATACAGACATCTGCACTCTTGATTTTATAAAATTCATTACAGAACTGCCTAGAGGCTTCTGCCAGGTTTTGGATTCCATCAATCTATGAGGACTTATAAGTGCTATGAGGAGCAGTTGAGGGAGCTGGGGGTGTTTAGCCTGGAGAAAAGAAGGCTCAGGGGAGACCTTATCACTCTCTACAACTCCCTGACAGGAGGCTGTAGTGAGCTGGGGGTGGTCTCTTCTGCCAGATAAGAAGCAATAGGACAAGGGGAAATGGTCTCAAGTTGTACCAGGGGAGGTTTAGGTTGGATATTAGGAAAGATTTCTTCACTGAAAGGGTTGTCAAGCACTAAAAGTGGTGCCATCATCTTCCCTGGGGCTATTTAAACAATGTGTAGATGCAGCACTTTGTGACAAGGTTAGCAGGAGACTTGGCCATGCTGAATTAGTGTTTGGTCTCAGTGATCATCCAGGTCTTTTCCATAAATGATTTTATGATGCTATGCTCTGCTCCAAGCCAAAGCTTGTGCCAGGCAGCTTCTAGTCAGCCCGAGCTCAAGAAGAAAATCTCGGTTTTGAAGGTCAGACCCCAAAGTTACTGGCATGTCAGCCAGCCAGATATACAAGACTATCCCTCTTTTTTTTTTCTTCACTTTTTTCTTGAATTCTCAGTGTTAACAACATTGTGACCGAGTAAGGCTACAACGGCAAGTAAATATCCCATCACAAATGACTCAGCTGCACGGGGAATGGTGCGGGCAGTGGCAAGAGGGATTTGCAGTTTTGGAGATGACAGCAGACAATTTTACTTCCCCTGACCATTTAAAGGTGCCCTGCTTTGCTTGTCTTGTAGCAGGGGCTCTGAATGCTGCCTTCCCCAGTCCTTGCTGGGAGCAGGAGGGCAAAGCAGCCTTGAGCAGCAGCTCAAGTTTTGGTGCCATTCAGACAGAGCCTGCCAGCCAACCCGCCTGCTCTGGAGTGGTTTGGGCAGTCAGCCAGGCAGAGCTGCTGGTTCAGCTTTATTCTGTGTAATAAATGTGCTCTGGTACTGCACCAGCTGCCTTATCTGCTTGTAAGGACAGAATTCCCCAGGGAGCCAGCCTCCAGGCCCAGCTGGATTATGCTCAGTAGGCAAAAGGAGCCAGTTGAGATGCTCAACACATCATCTTTGCCTTTCTAAGACCTGCTCACTTTGAAAGAGAGAGTGTGACCAAGTTCAGGAGAGAAAATTAGCCAAGGGAAGTCATCTTTTATCTGTCTTAATTAGGCATTAATAAAACCCATCACTGACTCTCCCCTGCAGTTATCAGTCAGTCAGTGGTATATGGTATTACAGTCAATCATCTGCCCCTCAGGGTCACTGAAGGACTGTCCCAGTCACACCAGAGGCAGTGAGAACCAGTTCCATGACATCAGTTGGATTCAGATGGTGTTGTGCATGCAAAATACCTTCTGATTACATAGGCAGAAACATTGCCTACCAGTGAATTCCCCTGAGATCAATGGAAAGGTTTTCCTGCATCATCCATGCACCAGAAACCAAATGACCCCACCTCTGTCTGTAAACACAAACGTTGAACTTGGCCCATCCCACACATGCTTGGGAAGATTTGTCTCCTCCCTCGGGGAAATAGGACTGGGACTGAGACTTTAAGGGGTTAAATGAGGGGTGAACATACGCCCTCAAGAGCCAGAGGACAGCTTCTGTTAGTTCTGGCCCTGGACAACAAATGCAGGCTTTAAGCTCAGGGTGGGGGGGGGCAGATGGTGGGAAAAACATGAAAGCGAAGCATCCACAGATCTGGAGATGTGTTTGGCTGCAGCTCCAGATCCAAAGACATGTGGCCATTCCTATGGGGGTTTTCTGCATGGTGCAGAACCTCAGCCTCTTCTGAACCAACTCAGGGAGGCAGAACAGTGTGTGCAGAAGGAGCTGGGGGCTGTGATAGTGCTTTTCTCTTTGGGCAGATGTGCTCACAAAAAAAAAGCACATTGGATATTTCTCATTGGGCAACTCAGAGAATACACAGATGAGTAAATAAATAAATATAGAAAACCCCCAAAGTTTGGGTGCTGTTTGAAAATGGTGAGTTTTGTACACTGTAAGTTTTATCCAAATGAGTTTTTGCACATCCATACATAATCCATATGTCATATATTAATCCATATACCAGCTGGATTTAAACCACTATGTGAGCTTGGGAAACAAAGCTACTATTCCAGAGGCATCAGTGTGTGTGTGTGCCACATAAAGAGCATTTGCAAAACAGTAATTGGAGCAGCTTTTCTGGGTTTGGTTTTGAGAAACACTGAGAGCCTGAAGAAGTTCAATCTCTTTAGTTTCCCACTCTGGCTATGTTATGAGGGGTAGGAGCAGCCTGGTGTGCAGGAGAGAACAGAAGCAGAGAGGGGCTGGAACTCACATTTTTGCAGAGATTTTTCAAACACATGCTCACTTTCCAGCCACAGGAGCAAGCACATCACTGAGCCCTGCTGTGGCTGCCTGGCATTGCTTCCTGCAGCCTCTCTCGGTGCCACATTTTGGATAACCCAGGTGTGATTCCAGGGGTCAGCATTCCTGGCAGATGACAGCACTTTAGGTACCAGCCTAAAGTAACAGACCTCCTTTCATCTGCACAAAAGGGAGATTTCATCCAGCAACACAATGTAATTCCCTTCAAAACTGTAGCTAAAACCTCTTCTATCACTCTAAGTTGTTTGTTTAATTCTCCATATTACTTAATGTTCTATTAAAATTCTCTCTTCTTAAATGCTTATTGAAGCAAACCAGAAGTGCATAAAACCAATGTAATTAGCAATAAAAATAATTCCAGGCCCCAATTACTTCATTAATATGGAAAGAAGTGCAAATTGCACAGAAGCAACTTTGCCTACAGGTACAGAGCTGGTGCAGCACCATTAATGGTAATGGCACAACAAGGGATAGGGGCTCTTCTTACTCCAGCAGGGTTCACTTCATGAGAAGTATGTTCAGATTCTGCAGCAATTTTGTGCTCTTGTTTATTGTTCTTTCTTATTATTTTTTTCCATAGCGCCTCAAATTTTTTGCCATTATTTTTTAACAACATCTAAGACAGTGAAGTACCTGTAACATCCTGCCTCGACATTCACACATCCTTCCCACCACTGCTTTGTACCAGCAGTGCCTCCAGGAGATAATTCCTCTCCCTTTTCCTCCCCCTGAAGAAGCAATTCCTTCTTGTCAACACTTCAAGCAGTGCTTTTCAGCTGTGGCAGCATCCAGTAGCTAAGCAACAAACAGCATCCCCAAACACAAAATCGAGGTGCAGGGGAGAAAAATCCCTGCTGAGCCCATTATAGAGCAATCCAGGGAAAATTGCTGCATCATGGACACTTTGGCTTCGTGCTGAAAAGGAATCAGTTCCCACATCTGGAAAACAACACAATGTCTGAAGTGCCAGGGTGCTTGCCACCTCCTTCTGTTGTAGTCTTTGGCAGAGTTTTCACCCTGGCTTGGTCCTCACAGACTGTCTGAGGAATCATCCAGGCATGCAGGGCTGGGAGCATCATTCCTTTATTCCCATCATTTGCAGGTAGCAGAGAAGAAAATTAGGACATGAGTGGAAATGCCTTATGCCCAGTGGGTTACCCCATTTTGGCAAAGCTTGGGAGAGGAAAGCAAGGCTGTGAGAGCACTGCAGCTACAGCTGAGATAGTGCCACAGCCCTGTAGATACCTGGGGACCATGCATCCCAAATACCAAAATATCTATTCTATCCTATCCTATCCCATCCCATCCCACCCTTTTCTGGAAAACATTATCAGTAGCTAAAAGCCAGTGTAATTACTGGTACCATACTTACAGGCATGGGTCTTTCTGGTTGGTGGTTGGAGAATTTTCTAGTTGATTTTGGTTTTTGACCCCTGCACTTAAAAACTACTCTTCACAATGTTGGGCTAA
The DNA here is from genome assembly GCA_037834095.1 of Argya squamiceps. NCBI lineage: Eukaryota > Metazoa > Chordata > Aves > Passeriformes > Leiothrichidae > Argya > Argya squamiceps. The sequence continues at coordinate 18,986 of JBBMKD010000145.1, read as the reverse complement.
AGCCAAGAGCCAACACCAACCTACTCAGGTGTGTCTTAAAACATCCCCTTTCACTTGTTTCTTTTTGCTGCTCCCATTTTCTTTTCCTCTCCCACATACACTACTGTGACTGAATAATCTGAAGCACAATTTCCTTTCAATAAGCAAATGACTTTTAGTTGGCCCCTGAGTTATGGCCTAACACGTGTTTCATTATACAAGCCATAAAACCTTTTCATATATTGTACATTTTGTTTCAACAGACTTATTAATGAGAAAACAAAGTTCATCACATTAGAAGAGTAAAAGCAGCTAATAGGCACCTAATTCCTTGCATAACTGACTGGATTGATAGCTCAGCAAGGCTACTCTAACAAGAAAATAATAAATGCATAATGAGCTGTTTCTGATCCTCAAATCAGGCTTGTGCAACCTATTTTAGAGAAGATATTCAGAATATAATCACCCTGAGTTGAAGCAAGGCTGTGTAAGAAGAGAACTGGAGCTGAGCAGTCACCTGTGCTGTTATATTTAGAAATTCACTGGGAGTATATTATTGACTACCATCGATGAACAGGATGACCAATACATCAGCAACATTTAAGGAGGATGCTCTGGGTCAACAAATAGACTTCCTAGTCCACCAGGGATTGCTTGTTCAGCTGTAAACCTGAGCCTGAGAGCAAAAACCTTTGGTAAGAAACATGCTTGGGATGGAGTTTGGTCAACAGAGCACATTAAATACCAATGCCCATCCAGAAAGAGAGAAAACTCTGATGGAAAGCAGAAGAGCAACTGGATGTTTGTCCTACTCCTGCATGAAGGTCTTCATGAATTTAGAGGCAGCAAATTCCCATTCCTTCAAATAATCTCCACAATCTCTTAGCTGGGACATTCACTCCTACACAACTGTTGCCTTCTTGAACCAACAGAGGAGTCGTGTCCCTTTGAGCACAATGAGGAGACAAAAAATGTGTGGAAAGCTTTTATTCACAGAGATATGCTGCTCTTACCTTCCAAAACACTGACAATGCTGCTGCTGCTGCTGCTGCTGATAATCCATGGCCTCATTCATGAGCCCCCGGGTTCATAGCAAAGGTAGGTTGGCCTTTAGGGATGGAGACAAGCTAAGCAGGTGTGTTGAATACTGAAATTAATAATAACCACAGAGAAATTGCTGACAACCTTACTGTGAGGATCCCACCCCACATGCAAGACCCCTGAACTGCCCTTCCTTTCTCAGGTTAAGGTAAAAAAAAAAAATTGGTTAAAAAGTAATTCAAAACATTTTGTTGTCTTAAGTTATGGGTAGAGGAGACTTCTGCTTATTTTTGGGCTCAGACTTGGCCCCAGGCAGTTCATCAGTGGAGCTGTGATGACTTCTGCCAGTTTGTCATCTGGTTCCTGTGTAGAAAACTCTGAAGAAGCAACTATTTTCCCTTTTTTCATCTTTACTTAAGGCTTTTTCATGTCACTGGGAAGCTGCCATTCTTGAATTGCCCCAGTCCTCAGCACAGAAAAAGCTCATCCCTCCCTTATCAAGGTGCCAAGTAGTTCCTTACAGCAGCACTGTGGAAATCGCAGATCCTCTGCACTGTCAGATTGTTTGGTCGACTGTGTGGTGATGGGCTGTGCAGTGTGGATGGCAGAGCCTGATGCTCTCCATGCCTTGTGCCAAACCACTTTTCCTGCACCTCAGACCTGGCTGTTTCACTCTCATGGTGTTTTCCTGACACTTTGCAACTCCACAGTCACCAGAACTACTTAAGAGTTAAAACAGAGAGGGTTTATCTGGAAAATCACAGTGCAAAGATTAAATACACAAAAATGGTTATTAAAAACACTTAACAATGGTCATTAATGTATTTGTACCATACTGAAGGAATATTTACTTATTTACATTTTGGCTGTGTTCCTGTAGCTCAGGTGAAGCTGCTCTTCCTCTTCACACACGTGCTGAGCCCTTTGATTTCTGTGGCATCGTGATTTCATTGCTTTGTCCCTTGGAAACTTTTCCTGAATTGTTCTCTGCAGCTTAGCAACCTGAAACCACCTGTATAACACCAGCCTGTCTCAGGCATGTAATCCTTTCCTCAATCCCCTCACTCATTTTTAATCCATAATTTATTGGCTTTTTATGTGTAAGTGCTGACTGCTCCTTTGGACTGGCCTGGAATTGGCTTTGCCTTTAGATTTTGCTGGACAAGACCTTCCTCAGGGGGTTAATATGGAAGTCTGTTCGATGTATAGCTTTCCACAGGCTCATGACTCATGAAGTCAGACACATGAGGCAGCTGGGGTGGGACCTGCACCACGTTCAGCAATTACAGGGCTGCCTTCTGGGCTGGCACGTTCAGCTTAGGAAAGTAGAATTGTCCTCAAGTTGTCTCAGTGTCTACCAAGGATCACAGAGTGATCCTGACTGGATGCAGGAGAAGGGAATACAGATGACCTGGCCCCTGAGCAGTAACATCTGTGTTAATTGGCAATATATCCTCACCCCGATGAGTCACAGCTGTATCCAATACAGATAAGTGTGATAAATGGGAGTGGGTTAAGCTGGTGAGGGGGAATTGTGAAGGAGGAAGAGGGGATCATGAAGAAGGAGGATCCTGAGGAGAGAATCCCTGCAGTGAGGTCAGTCTGGGTGTGCAGTCAGAGCCTGTTGCTGGAACCTGCAGTCACAGTCCTGCTGGGTAAAAGCTGCATTCAGAGTCTGCAAACCAATCCCTGCAGTCAGAGTTTAGCAGGAAATAACCTGCAGTGAGAGGCTGCAAGGGAAACCTCCAGCAGGAGCTGCTGTAGCCAGAGTCAGGGAATGGTTGGGGTCGGGATGGCTGAGCTGTAAAGAGTAATAAACCAGGACCCTTTCTGTGCTGTGATAAGCAAGACTTCTGTAACTTGGCTCATTTCTACTCTCTAACAGGAGGGCTGCTGCAACAACTGGGCACCTAATTCCCAGACAGCTAAATCAGAGAGGATGGATCCCATTGAATGCGCCATGGTTCTCTGTAATAGAAGCAAGATAATTAATTGTGGAGCCTTCAGTGGTGAAACACCTCTTTTCATGCCTTCATTGTGCCCTCAGCTGCATCACCAAAAGCAAATAGTGAGAGGTTAAGGCCAACAGAGTCCAACCTGCAGGTCTAAAATTACAGAATTAAATATTTCTTCTTCAAAGAAGATCCTGAACCTTCACAGGGGCTGCACAGGCAGAGAGGCAGGTCTGGCATGAGCAGCCATCATGCCTTAGTGCCAAGGTGAAAAAGAGGAACATCTCTCAATGAGGGAAAAAAAATGAAATGCTACAAGTCATAAAGTTCAGCTGCTTGAGCTTGAAAAGTTGCTCTGCTGCTTCTAGGCTCCCCCTCATGGAAAAACCAGTCTGTTTTAACAGCAGTTGCTTTGATAATGGGATTTTCTGGGAGGGGTATGGGAGTGTTGGCCCGTGAGGATCCAGCCTCATTTCCAGCCCATGTAGCTGCTCAGCCTGGTGGGTTCTCTGCAGCTCCCTGTAACCTGTACAGCCATTTCCCTGGCTTTTCTCAAACACCAATAAAATCACAACTTGCCTCCAGTAGTTCTGACACAGCTGCATGTAATGCTCCCCACAGCACTGCCCTGTCTCTCAGGAGCTGCTGTGACAGATGGGGGAATTCTGCCAACAACAGGGTTTTCTTCTCTCTGATTTTGTCTTGCTGACCATTTTGCTCTCCTCTGAGGAGTGTGTGCCTGAGGGCAGAGAGGGGAAGTTGATGCTGATCTGGCTGGGAGAGTTGCTGCTACTCCTTTCACCATGGTAACGGTGAGAAATTTGTATGCTCTGGGGATGGGAAGGTCTGTAGTATTTTACTAGGGGCTACTAAAAGTGGAGACTATTCTTGCGAAAACTCTTTGGTCAAGGGGAACAGAGGAGGCAATTGCCTTTTTTGGTAGATCCCTGCAATTCCTTACTTGGCAAAGGTAGGGTCATGTTTCCCTCAGCAGGTGCAGGATTCTGTCTGTGAAATAATAACTCATAAAAGCAGCTGCCCCTGTGGGATGGAAGACACCCCCTCCCTCCTTAATTTGCTGTGTCTGGCATAGGACCACAGTGGTCAGACCTTACTGTCTGGTGAAGTCATCTCATTTCCAGTATATTCGTTTCTATCTTACACTGTTCCACTCCCCACTTCTCATGTTCCTTCATCATTTTGAAATCTCCACATTGCTGGAGCAAAGTTTGCCATCTGGAAAGGCTGCCAGGGCTGTGTGTCCATGGCAGCATCTGGTGTAGGAGGCTGTGTGGTGGACCAGAACCCCCTGTCCCAGCCACCTCCCCCTCAGAGGAGAGAGGAGGAGGTTGCTCCCAGCACTCCTGGACTGGGATAGCTGGGAGCCCTTGGCTTGGAGAGCTGAAAGTGGGGCCAGGGTGGAGGCAGCAGGTGAGTTCACAGCTGGGCACTGTTCTTTTGGCTTTGCTTTCAGTACTAAAACATGGGGTAGCCTCAGGAAGGAGAGCTAAACACAAGTGCTCTCTGCTGATCATCCCACTGGACTGCTGCAGAACAAGGCACCAATGCCAGAACTTCTCCACAGTTTTCCTTCAGCTGCTGGTGGCATAACCAGGGAGCATCAGAGAGGCTGAGGTGCTGCTGCCACTGGGTTTGTGCCAGACCAGTAATCCCAGGTGGGTTTATAGTGCCATAAATCACAGCTTCTTCAAAGCATCACCCCCCTCCTACCCTTTTCGTGCAGTTTTGCTTTCCCAGAGGTGCATCCTGCATGTTTCCCCTGCGCTGGGAAATGAGAGCATCCAGCTGCAAAGATTCATTAGCACAAGCACCTTCTACCATTAAAAACGAATCATTGAGTGGGACAGGGCTCTGTGCCCCGGGGAGAGCACTGCCAGCCAGTCAGGCATGTGGTTTTATGAAAATTAGAGCTGCAATTTGAAGCAGTTTAGGTTTTTACCACTCAACTGTAATGTCCCCTTCACAGCGTTTTGTCCTTTGGAGCTGGATAGAAATCGACTCTCCCCTTGGTCTGCAGCCATTCTTTTGTGCTGGCAGCGGCTCTAATTATGCACCAATTAACCTTAATTAAACCAATTCCTGTGTAACTGCACATGCAGACAATGCACTGAACAAATGGCCTGACAAATATTGTCACTTTAAAGGCATAAACCCACGTCAGATCCTTAATTGGAAAGTCAGATTGTAAATTGATGCAGATTTGTAGCCCTTTGTTCTCAAAACGATTGAACAGGAGTAGTGGCCAAATACCCTGAAATGTTCCCAAAACCTTGGTTGAATTAATTTTCTTAGCTGCTGAGGCCAATATATGTTATTTGTCTAGGAAAAGGGAGCGATGGAGCATCCTTTACTGTAACATATGTCAGGCTGCTCTCGAGGGTATCAGAACGGTGAGCCCAGGCAGAGACACCAAGTCCTCCTCCTGGAGGATGGGGGACTTTGTGCAAATTTCTGGATTATTTGGCGATTCCTGCTGCCATCTCCTCGCTGTTTGTGCAGAAAATGCTCCCTAGAGCTGGGGCTGTCCCTCGTGTCATGCCACGGAGCTGCAGTTTTGCGGGAGTGGGCTGCAGCCTGCACCCTGTAAGCAGCAATGCAGCCAACAGATGGTGCTCGCACACGCGGCTGCTCCAGGTTTCTTCCCAAAACGCCACATAAGCTTTCTCCAATTTGGGATGCATTTTTTTATTATTATTTTTAGGGAGTTGCTGCAAACAGCAAAGTTTTTAGTTTAATTTCTCCGAGCAGAGTAAGCCTCTGGGAGTGCTGGTGTGTGGGCGGAGTTCTTGCCAAAGGGGTTTCATATCTCCAGTTTGGCCCTTTTGCAAAGTTTGATATAGAGGATATAAGTTGGACTGCAAAAAATTCCAGGCTCTGCATCAGTGATTTTTCCTCCAGTGAAAAAAACCCAAAAACCCAAAGACCTTGAGACAGAGCAGCAAGGGGAAAAAAATTAATAACTAGCACCGAATTCAGAATTTTATCTTCCCTGCTGTTCGTAAAATGTGTTTAGTTGGGGGGTGTGGGGAGAAAGCATCTCAAATCCTTTAATATGTATTGACTTTCTGGTGGTTCAGCTTTGTGCTGCTGAATGCTTCCCTTTCTGCAGCTAATCAAACAGGCTCTAGGCACGGAGCTTTGTGGGGAAAATACTCTGCCTCGTGAATACAGCAAATAAAAGCCGAGCTAATTAAGCATGTAAATCATGCCCATATAAATTAGTTGCTAACACGTTCCCTTGGCCGCTGGCGGCGGTGGGAAGGGGATTTCGGGATCCCCGTGCCTGCTGTGAGGATCCGTGTGGGAGGGGACACGGATAGGGAGGTGGGATGACACTGGGATGGTGGCTGAGGGTGGGGTGGAGATGCTGAAGCAGCTCAGGCCAGGGATGGGGACAGATTATTACCCAGGCACCTCACAGCTCCATTTACAAAGGGATGTGACCCCATCCATCACTTCCTGAAGCAGATGGAAACACTCCTCTGGAATATAAGAGTTTGGGATTTGGTCCAGAGTGAATCCAGTAAAAGGATGTAGCTCTGGGTTAAAACACACTCCCAGCAAAAGGGACAGGAGCTGCCCCCCCTTGTTCCTTGCAGTCCAGGCTCAGCCCTGCAGCCCCCTGAGATGTCCAGCAGGTTTGGGGGGGACTCGAGAGGGTTTGATGAGGCTTTGTGGGAGTGTTGGACATTTCACAGCAGGCATGGAAGCAAGCTGACTGCACACTGGAGAAAACAACCAGGGGCTGGCCTGTCTGGGAGCAGAACTCAGGACAAGTGGCCTGGTGTGACAAAGAAAGAGGAATGAAAAACCCTTTGCAAATGAGGTAACAATAAAAAATGTGTTTTGGCAGCTGGACAGGTCTGTGAAGTCCCAGACAAAATATAGATGGGCTAAAAATTGCTGCTCTCCTCAGGGACAGTACTAATCCAATATGTGCATGCAGAGCTAAGGGGTTTTTTCCGCAGGAGCACATTTCTTTTTCTTCCAAGCCAGCCATCAGCCTGCCCTGGTGCCATCCCTGCACATCCCTGGCCTGTGCAGGAGGGCCAGGGGAGATCCTGTGGGCTGCCCTGGCTCTCCATCTCTCTCACATTCCCAGAAACCCTGCACAGACACGGCAAGACCTTGAAAAGCACCCGAGGGCATCCAACTCAACATCCAACTTTTCATTAAGGAGAACACAAAGAGCACCTGGATGGATCCCAGGGGGCCACAGGGCTGGGAGCAGAAGGAAGAGCAGGCTCTGGGCTCCAGGGCCAGAGGAAGGTGCTTCTGGAGAGCAAGGGTTGGGAGGGAAGCCACAGACAGCAAGCTACAAAATGCCAAATGCTGCACTATTCCAGATTTTTTTTATTTTTTATTAAATATAAAATGAAAATTGGCCTCCCTGCTTGCAAAATCTGGGACCATGAGGTTAAAGAGCATGTTTTACCACTCCCATCTGAAAGCAACAGCTTGCAAGCATCTTCTGAGAGCAGGGTTCACTTTTCTGAATGTGCTAAGCTGACCTTAGTTGCACCAGGCCCAGGAATCACCTGCTCAGCAGGACTTGGGTCCAGGCTGTCTTCTGCTGCCAAGGCTGTGCCCTCTTCTGCCTGGAAAGCACCTTCTTTTGCTCTGGCAGCAACTCATCTTCCTTCTTGGAGCTGGGCCAATGGGCAGCCACAAACAGGAGTGAAGGAGGAAGAGGCTTGTGTTGAAATGGTTGGACCATTCCCCTGGCTGGCTTCAGTCTGTGCTGCCTGGACACTTCATTTGCTGTTTCACACCTTGCTGGCAGGGCAGGAGAGCTGATGGTCCTTGCTAGGATGTGGTGTGAGCCCTGGGGACAAGCTGCACTACAGCTATGAGTCTAAAAGGAATTTTTTCCCCTTGTCTACCATCAGTGAAGGATTTTTCTATGATAAGCTCTTGGTAATAGACTGTCTGGTAGCAGTGGAAGGATTAGCAGAGCAACTTCCAGTAGCTCTGGGCAAATTCAGTTTTATTAAAATTAAATAACCACAGGAGCTTGTTCACAAATTTTTGCCAACTGAAGCTCAGAAGACACAAGGAGGAGACTCCCCAGAAGCTTCCTTCAACCACAGATCCCAAGAGAAGAAGATCCAGCTCTGCAGTGACAAGATCCATGCATGGGATTCAAATGGAGTCATGTTCATTGCAAATCAAGTTGTCAGGCAGGTCCCCCAGTGTTTCCTGCCCTCCCACAGCAGACTCTCCACAGTCATTACTGCAGGCAGCTCTACCCTTCCCACCTCCTGCTGAAGTCATTAAAGGAGTGCCAAACAGGCCAGCACCAATGTGTCACCCTCACCCTGCACCTCCTGGTGCCCTCAAACAAATTCCTGCTGCCTTCAGCAGAATTCTGTGGATGAGCAGAGAGGAGGAGCCTGGGGAAGGTACTGACAGGCTCTTTGATGTCCCAGAACAGGGATGTGCAGCCCACAACCACCAGCTGAAGGAAACACCTGAGGAACAAATGTGTCACCCAGAGTCCCTGCTGCTCACAGCCAGGTGGGAGTGATGCTCCTCTGGCTATGCTGAGGCCTGAAATTCTGCTCTTCTGGAACAGATAATTTGGGTCACCTTGAGGAAGGTGTTTAATCTCCCCGTGTTTCCATTCCCCAAGTGAAAGACAGAAATAGCAGCACTGCCTTCCTTCCAGCAGAGTAAGTGCATTAAAGATTGTGAGGTGATGGGAGGCCTGGAAGGGCCTCGATGGAAGAGATTCATTTGGATGCATTTGTTGTGCATTACTCACTCAGCCCTGAGTTTTAATCTTCTTCTCCTCTCCATCAGTGTAACCTAAATTTCCTTGAGCTGTCTCACCAGAACTCAGTCCCAGTTTAATCCCTGCCTCGTTTGAGTGATTTCTGCAATTTCTCCTTTAGCAGATGATGAGCTTTGTGCCAGCCCTCATCCCTCCTCTCAGTCTATCCCAAACCTGCCAACGCTCCCTCCACAGGGAGTTTATCTGGGAGCTTGTGCAACATCTGGGGATAATCCCTCTTCTGTTTTTCCAGTCCAGTGACTTGTGGTTCACTGCCTTTTCCAGACCCCTGCTGGGGGGGTTGGAGGGAAGTTTTCCACCAAAGCACCAGCAGCCTGCCACTCCTCTTGGCTCCCTCAGGATGTTTAGGTCCAAGCAGAGGTGCCTGAGCTCCCCTTGCTGGTGCAGGTGGGAGCCCTGTGTTTCACAGAGGGGCAGCTGACAAGCTGAGCAAGCAACAGCACAGAATCAGGGAATGGGTTGGGTTGGGAGGGGCCTTAAAAACCATCCTGTTTCAACCCCTGTGGACAAGGAGACCTTCCCCTACACCAGGTTGCTCAGAACCCCATCCAGTCTGGCCTCGAACAATCCCAGGGATGGAGCATCCATAATTTCAGTGCCACGTTTGGATTCTTCTTGGTTTGTTAACTTCCAGCTCTTTTTTAACTGTTTTTTTTTTTTTTTTTTTTCCAGCGAGATTATTTGTTACTCTATTATCAAACAAATCCTGGCTCACATAGGCAGAAATGTGCAGGAGGCATATAATTCCCAATTTATTAGCTTGGTTCACATGATGTTATTGAGAATTGATTGTAATGCTTAGTGGCATTAGCAGTGCCTTCCTATCATAACGGCGACATTTACTGCCAGGAACACTATTTGTGCAGCAGTTGTGTTACACCACAAATAATTATATTACTTACATTCAATTTGTATCATTACACATAACACAACTGTGCCTGCTGCACCATCTCATACTTCATTAATGCCCGAGGCAGAACAGCCTCACATAAATACACTCCTTGGCACTTTTCGTTGGAAATTGTATTCTACTTATTATTAAAGTGTAGATCAAAAATGACATTTCCTGACTATTAAAAATAGAGAAAGAAAAGTCACTGCTGTATTAATAAGGAACACCAAATAAAATTCATTACTCTGAAAATGTTCGTTCTACAAATTTAAGGAGATGCTGTCAGGTTTGATAAACCCCAAATTTGATGAATCTTATTTTCCTGCATTTCTCTGCAAATTTCCAGCAATTCTGTGTATCCTTGCCTTGATAAAAAGCACTAGCAGGGATTGCCTGGAGATGCTGAGCATGTTCCACCCCTGGAATTGTTCAAGGCTAGATTGGATGAAGCTCTGAGCCACCTGGTCTGGTGGAAGGTGTCCTTGCTCATGGCAGGGCATTGGAATTGGATTATCTGTAAGGTCCTTTCCAACACAAACCTTTCCATGATTCTATGAGGATGTCCCAGGTAGCCTTCCAAGGGAAGCAGATGGTAATAAATAATATAATGGGACATTTCACCACAGGAACTTTAAGTTTCTTTCACTTTGGAAGTCCTCTGGGTGGGATCTCCAGTGACAGAGCACAATCCTTGTCATTTCATCAAAGCTACAGAGTCACTCTAGAGGGACATGCACACATCTCCTAAAAAAAATCAGCAATAAAAAAATGCACCTTGACCCACACAGCCAGCCCTTGTTTGAGAAGGTCTCTATCCTCATGAAAATAAATCCACTAACTGTCAAATTAAAGGATCATTCTGGGGTTTTTTTAAGCATTTAAGGACACATTACATGACCTGTGCCATGCTGTGGGAAGGGATATCAAAGAGGTTTTTTGTAAAATAAGATCCCAAGAGCTGAGGTCAATTGTCACCCCAGCTCATGGTGACAATCTCCTGTTTGTGCCAGCCACTGAACAGGGATATCAAAGTCCAACTCTTGCCAAGGATTAAAGGTCAAGTCCACTTAACCCTGTGAGACAGCTGTATCTGGAAGTTTTGGGACAATTCAGGCAGCAATGAGGTGGATTTAAATAAATTAGGGACCTTTTAGGCATTTCCAACAAGTAGGAGCATTTTCAGCTTTCAGTACAGGATGAGGAGAGGAGGGCAGAATGCAGATTGGAAATATTTGCACCTATGACACAAAAGCACACACAAATCACCTTTTTTGTGAGACAGATACAAAGAGACGTGACTTGGCCCATCTCTAACTTAGGACATAGCTAAAAAATAATAGAGATTTTAAACATATTTTCTAAGAACTCTCTAAAACTAATGGCAGTTGAAAGGCAGATGAAGAAGCTATTTTATCTGGCAAGCTTCCATGCAAAATTTCCTGCTGATGCTGGCTCAGACAGATGGAGATTTGAGAGGAGGGGGAAGAATGAAGTGCCATAGGGCTTTATTGGATGAGCCTTGAAAGGTTTCTGCAAGCTTCTATCGCAAGGTTTATGAACCTTGTACTTGTTAACTTCAGTTTTGCTCAGTGTTTTAACCCTGCTTTATCTCCTGTGGTCCAGATGACACATTTACACATCTTTAGAAAATTTAGTGGGATGCTCTTCAAACAACATGTGACTCTGCACCAGGGAGGGCAGAAACTTGATGGTTTTACCTCAATATATAGAAGTTTTTCAATATCACTGTGGAAAGTGCTTTTTTTTGAAATGTCTACTTTGGTTACATCATGCAAATTTAGTGCTGGCTGGTGCTTCTGTAAGATGAAGAGTAAGAATAACTCATGAATATTTCATCATTTGTCTCTGCACTGGTCAGAAATGGTAATTTGAGCTCGAAACTGTAGAGATTTAGCAAAAAAGAGTTGGACACTCAGAGGATAAAAATAGAAAAAAAATGCTTTTGAAGGATTTTTCCTTGCTAGTGCTGGTATGCAGACAAGTTGCCTAAAGGGTATGAAACTGGAATAATCTATTGAGGGCACATATTTGGGTTGTGCTGCTGAAGCAATTCTTGATTTGCAGTGCATTTCAAACTATTTTATTTCCCCTTTTTCCCCAGAGAAAAACTGAAAGCTCCATGTCACCCAAGATCTCTGGGAAAATGTCATACAGAAGACAGCCATGGCCCTCATCCACCTCAGGCATGATGTGCACCAGCATCTCCCCACCTCCCTCAGGACCTGAGCACTGCCCTGGAAAAGCTGTGAAGGGGAAAGTCAGCAAAGGTGCATCAGCCTGGATTCTTCTCCATTTATCTTTTGCCTTTGCTTTTTCTAACGTCCATAGCTAGCTACCTTGCCCTCTTTCATGCAATTGGCCATCCCCTGAGAGACCCTAAAAAATTCAAACCCAGTATTCATTGAATCATGGAATGGTTTAGGTTGGAAGGGACCTTAAAGATCATTTTGTTCCAATCCCCTGACATGGACAGGAGCACTTTTCTCTATCCCAGGTTGCTCAGAGCCCCATTCAGCCTGGTCTTGGATACTTCCAGGGACTGGGCAGTCACAGCTTCTCTGGTCAACCTGTGCCAGTCTTGTTTTCTGTAACCAGTGTGCACTAATAATTTGCTTCCGCCTTTCTCAAATACTAAGGGATCTGGGCTTGGGCCACATTATTTTGGGACTGGGAAATGCCTGAATTTCTCTGTGTTCTGGCCCAGAACTAGCACTTGAAAAATGATTTTTTTTCCCTATTCTGAGGAATTCAGAATTCAAGTGTTTACTTTTTCTGGGTTTTTGGGTTTTTTGGTTTTGTTTTGGTTTTGGTTTGGTTTTGGTGTTTTTTTGGTGGTTTTTTTGTTGTTGTTGTTGTTTTTGGGGTTTTGTTTGTTTGTTTGTTTTGGGTTTTTGGTTTGGTTTTTTTTGTTTGGTTGGTTGGTTTTTGGTTTGGTTTCTGGTTTTTTGGGGTGGGTTGGTTTCTGGTTTTTTGGGGTGGGTTGGTTTTTGGTTTTTTTGGTGGTTTTTTGTTTGTTTGTTTTGGGTTTTTTGTCTTGTTTTGGTTTTTTTTTGGTTGGTTGGTTGGTTGGTTTATGGTTTGGTTTCTGGTTTTTTGGGATGGGTTGGTTTTTGGTTTTTTTGGTGGTTTGTTTGTTTGTTTGTTTGTTTGGGTTTTTTTGTTTTTTGGGTTTTTTTGGTGGGGGTTGAGTTTTTTTAGGGAGATGGATGGAAATCTTGTCCTGCTGTTCACTCAACTCTGAATCTCACAGAAATATTTTACAGCTCCAAGAAAACGAATTATTACAATTTTTAAAACTACCATTTCTCCAAATTCCCAACTGGTTCCTTTCCCTGGTGCATTCCTCCAGCAAGAGGAGGGGGACAGACCAGCCATGAGCAAATGAAGCCCCTTTCCCAGGAGCTGAGATGCCAACTCTCCCTGTATTTGGCACCCAGAGCAGGCTGTCTGCTCTGGACTGAAAGTTGTCTCATCAGACTGGCGTTTCAGCCGTGCCACCTGACATGTTATGACAAGCTTTTAACTTTGGAGCAGCGGTGCATGGAAACATGTCACTGCTTTGGGAGCAGCACGGCACAGGCTGCCAGATCCAGCTCCTGCCCCAGGGGTGTCAGCCCCTCTGAGCCCCACAGCCATCCCAGCCACGGCTCCCAGGGAGGGAATGACCTGGGATGCTTCAAATGGCCTGAGCAGACCTGAGGGAAATGTGTGACCTCCAATGAGTAAGAGACTGGCAGCTAAGAAGTGAAGATAAGTGGTGTTTTTCAAGAAATAGGTGCTTGTCGTTTGCAGGACCAAGGCTGTCTAAGAACTCAAAAAAAGGATGTTGGAACTGGAAACTTCCTATTGGCATCAGCTGGTTTACAAGGGACAGCACAGGCTCTGCTGGTTTATCTGTGCCTATTGCTACTGGTGCTGGAGGGGAAATACAGGATAATTCTGGAAAAATTCCCAGAGATGAGTCTACACTTCAGAGGGCTCAGCTGGCAGGAGCTGAGGAGGAGCAGGAGGTGGTTCAGATTTCATGGTCTCAGTGGCTTGTTCTGTGTTTATCCCCTTAGTGCTCTCTATCCATTTAGGCACACCTGAGTGACACCAAAAAAAGGCTTTTCACAATGAGCTGTCCCTGCTTTCCCAGCTGCCCTGTGCATTGCTGTGGGTTTTTTGTGGCTGTCTTGTGCTCTGAGGAGATGGTCACCACTGACAGAGCTGGTTCCTGATGCTGCCAAGAGCCCATCCATGCTGAGCCCATCCTGTTCCCTGCCATTGCTTCATCACAAAAAGGGATTGAGGTGTTGAAAGCAGCCCCTTAACCAGCACTGTGACTCCAGGGTGCACCTGGGAGATGACCCACCATGTTCCCTTCCAACCTTTCCCGTTCTGTGGTTCTCTGCATTAATGAGCCCTCAGTACTCCAGAAAACCTGCATTAATTAGCCTGTTTGACATTTTAAACGACCTTTGCCTGGACCTGAGAGTACAACTCCAGTAATTACAGCAGGCCAGCACTGAGGGAAAGCAGTGTGACCCAGGCAGTGTCCTACAGCTGAGACCTCTTCACCCCTCCACCAGAACAGCCTCACCCATGTCTGACCACAATCTGGGAATTGTCACAGGCCAAACCCAGGCCAGGGAGTGCACTTGGCACAAAACCAGCACTGGATGACCCTCAGGCAGGGCTCAGCCTCTGGGCATGTTCAGCACAAACATCTTCCTGATGACCAGGATGGGCTGTGGGGAGCTGTGTGCTGCAAACTCCTCTATCTGTGTGCAGGTCATGGCCAAGTTTCAATGCCCAGCCACAGGAAAAATCTCACTGCCTTGTCACTCCCTGAATTTTCAGGAAGGAAAAACCCTTAACCCTGCAGGTAAGGCTTGGCTTTGGAGCTCCCCCTGGAAGAACTCAGAGAATTACTTAGATGGAGTCAGCTCCAGAGCAACCAGGGTTGATGCCAGCTTGCCTTGCTGGACCATTTCATGAGCAGAGTGGGCAGAAAAGATGCTGAAAAAGTAACAATTGGCTCAGCTGCCACCATCAGCACCGAGAGCGTTGGCTGTCCTGCTCTCCCTGCCCCACTCATGCTGTGTGGACTCCTTGCTGCTCCTTCCCTTAGGAGGGAGGCATGCTTACCTTGCTGGATGACCTGCACGTCCTTGCATCAGGACAATGGCTGGTGTTACCCAGGAGAAGAATTCGTGCTGACAAAAAGGGGGAAAACTAATTCCTGCTCTCTCAGTGCTCCCAAATCCATCCTGCATTGCTGCAACACTGCTGGCTTCCTCACAGCCACCGAGTCATCTTCAGGTTTAATTGCATTGTGGGCTTTTCTGTGATTCATTTGTTTTCACTGAATATTCCTTGGGTCTGGTTCAATTTTCCACCAACCTCAGGCCTTGGAGTCTTCTAATGAGGTCAAGAAGCCACTGTGAAATTCAGAGCAAATGGGGAAAAAGAAACACTGGTGACAGGTCACACAATTTTAAAGAGCAAGAGCCATCCCTCCCTGGCAGTCTGCCCTTTTCTCCCTGTAATCTCTCCTGCAAAGAGGATGGGAGATAACTCAGTGGCAGGTCCCTCCCCTGGACTGATAAAAGGGGGTTTAATTTAGCAGTGTGGTCTTGGCACTGCAGCACAATATTAGAATAATGACTCCCCTCATGCTCAATGCACTCCCAAACCTTATTTATAAACTTTTTTTAAAAGGACGTGAAGATTCATTATCCTTTGGATGAAAAAGAAGAAAAACAGCACATAGGTCTTGAAGTTTCCCTTATTTAATACCCCCAATAGTTTGTCTGATGCACTATCTTCCATTAAAAAAAAAAAAAAAAAAAAAAAGGTGTGATTTTCCTGAGGTTAGCCTCCTGTTTTCAGAGGAAAAGAAAAAAGGAAAAGGAAATTATCACCTCTGTAGATGGGAAAGCAGAGGCAGAGAGAGGGCAAGAGAACTGTTCTGCGGAGCTGGAAAAAGATCACATGGCTGATTATCACAGTAGTAATTTGATCACAAGTCCTGTAACTTTGAGGGCAGACTAGCTAATGATGCAATTAGCAAGGAAAATATCCATATTGCTGCTTGAAATGTGCTGGGCAAATCTGTCACTTATTTTGTTATACGTCTGTGTACCTACAGCAGGAGTCAAGTTTAGAAAATCCTTTTTGTCTGCCCATATTCTTTGCATTAAAAAAAAACCAACAAAACAAAACACCTTCACTGGCTCTTTCCATATGCCCCAGCATTCAGGGCAGTGAAGGATGGACTTTGTTATCATTAGCACAGAAAAAAAAATATACATTTTTTATTCTTATTCCCTGAAAGAAAACAACTGGCTCTTTATAGAAGGTTGTTCTGCCTTTCTTTTTGTCAGATTCTCCTTAAAAGCTCCTGCATCCTTTGCGTGGTGTTTACCACGTTTGCTGGAAGCATTGAGCTCTCAGCAGTAATTACATCCACGAGTTTTTGCCATTTAGTTATAAATAGGAAAGGCAGGAGACAGTGCCTACCAGAAGGAGCAAGCCTTGGGAATGGGGAAAAGTAGGGAGGGTCTGGATTCATAAAAAATCCCCCAAAGACCTGAAAGCAGAAGCCCCCAGCACAGGGTCCATGGGTGGTTGGTGCTCTGGCAATTGGCTGAGAAGGGCTCACCTTGGGAATGGTCTACTGGTGGGACATTTCCATCAGCTTCTCCAACCTTACCAATTTTGAGAACCCATTAATGTTAGAAATTATTCAAACTGAAGAAAAGACAAACAAAAGTCAACCTTTTGTGTGAATTTCATAGCTCCAATTTCAAAAATGGAAAGGGAGGGGTTTTGTTAGTGTACAAATTTTCTGCAAAACTTCTTGAGGTCTGAGGATTCCTTCTCTCTGTCTCCTGCAGGCTAACTGATTGGAAAGAGGCAAGGAGAGATTTTTATTTGTGATGTTTTGCATTTAACCACAGTGGGAGGTGGTACAAAGTGAGACCTGAAGGGTGGTGGCTCTTGGCTGTGACTGAAGCTCTCTGACAGCTGCTAAACCCCTCCATCACTGAGGTTTTGAACTTGGCCAGGGAAACAAACATCTGTGTGCTAATCCTGTTAGAGAGTGAGGCTTAGCCTGGGTGTGTCAGCAGGAACCTGTTCCCCCAGGCCTTGGTAGCACTGATTTCTTAGCCAAAGTTTCCTGCTGTGTACAAAGTATCCCATCACAGAACCACAGAATATTCTGAGTTGGGAGGGACTTACAGGTGCAGCAAATGTATGTGTGTAACAGGCCATTCTGATGCACCAGCCAAACTGGTTGTGAGTAATATTATCAAACCACCTGCAGTTTTGTTGTTAGAGCTCTCAGGAATTCATCAAGGTTACTGAGAAAACAACAGGATCAAAAATAAGAAGAGAGCCTGAGAAAATGTCTGCAAAAAATGTAAACTCTAGATAGGGAAAGAACAACGTGAAGGTGGAGGCTTGACCAGTTGGGTGTCCTGAAGGATGTGTGCCTGCCTTAGGAAAAAGCAGCTTAGCTAACCCAGAGATGCATGCCCACATGGACAGTAGACCCAGAATCTATATCTGGCATAAACAATAAACAGCTTCTGTTAGAATCATATTGATTCAGTTATTCAGTGGCCCATTTCCCCCCTGCACACAGGGATCATCAAATGGCCCACACAGGATCAAACCCACCGCCCTGGCATCATCAGCACCATGTTCCAACCAGCTGAGCCAGTCTCAGGGTCACCACTGAGCCCACCTTGCCATGGTGCTGCCCAGACCAACTCAAGCTGGTGATGGCACAGGCAGCACCAGGTCACCGAGGTCACCATGTCACCACTGCCAGCCCAGTGTCAGAGCAAGGACAAGAGAGCTCCCCATGTCCTCACCACAGCCCTGCCTCGGGACTGACTGCCCAAAGGGAGACATGCCATGCATGCCATCATCTGCACAGCCCAGAGAGGACATGAAAACCCACTGAGGAAACTGCCATCTCCTCCCTGACGTTTCCCCTGGAAGCTGGGTCATTGGCAGCCACTTTGGGAAGACTGCATTTGCTGCCCATCTGTGTCTTACAGCAATTTAAATACCCCAGGTTTGGGTTGATCCTGAGCACAGGGCAGCAAGGAGAGAGGGAGAAGCCTGTGCTGCAGGGCAGGTGGATCCAGGCAAACTGGTTTGAGGAGCAGGTCTGTCTAACAGCATTTCATTTTCCACTACTAGACCTGCACGTCGACAGATTTCAAATATCTTCCTAAGTCCCAGTAGCCTGCTTGAAAGTGCTATGTCTTCATCAGAACATTTATGGCCCTTCTGAAATGTGAGTCTCACTGGCTGCATCCCAACCTTGTGCTTGGAGAACGTTCCTAATTAAAGCAGATTGGGCCTTTGGGGAAGGAAGGGCTGCAAAGCATTTCCTTAAGCACTTCCTACTTGAATTTCATTGTGAGAAAATACACCTGAAAGATGATGCAGGATTGGGATTGAGACAAATGTGAGTTAGTGGGTCAATTTTACTCTGAGAGTATGAAAAACACGGGAAGCCCAAGTGATGAGCCCAGAGGGTTTGACACAGAGGTTTCACCCTCCCAGAAATACAAGGGCCTTCAAACCACTGTTAATTTGCTGATATCTTTTTGTTTTAAAAATGCCTTTGAGCTGTTTTCTTCAATTGTTTTGGAATGTGAGCTGAAAGAAAGCCATCCAGGCTGAACCAGAGGGATAAACTCCCCATTTCCCCAGTGTAATAAAAACCAGTTCAAACAGAAATGAAATCATCTCTCGTCAAGACAGGTCCTACAAATGTTGTGCCACAGACTTGCTGCTGCCTCCTGTGGGAGGACAGATTGTAAGGGAATAGGGACAATACTGAAGACAATCTCCCCAGATGAACTGCAGCTGTGCTGATTGCCAAAGAGTGGGAACAGCCTTGCCCTTAATAAGGCTGGGTCCAAGGAGAATGGGGTGTTATAAAAGAGTGGATGGGCAGGTCTAGGGTTAGTTGGGGTCTGCTGGCTGTGCTGTGAGGAAGAAGGGTTAAGTGGTGGTGCAAAGGACAGAAAAGGTAAGGTGCTACAGGAGGGACAAACAGGGTTGGTCATGTAAGGGACAGGAAGGAGACAGCTGGTCCTGTAGAGGCAAAGCTTAGGAAAGTGTCCAGAGGAGTCTGTGTTGTGTGGAGCTGTTGGAAGAGACTAAAATAATCATGTATTAGTAGTAGTTATGCTAACGCTTGAATCGTTTTGCTAGTAGTAGGCCTGAATCCTGGAAATAAGCCATGGGAATGGGCTGGGGTTCCCAGGTGCAGGGG
>JBBMKD010000136.1:13114-27387 GCA_037834095.1 Argya squamiceps | reverse complement strand
GGGGTCTGGAGGGATCCAGGGGGTCCGGGGGGGTCCGAGGGGTCCGGGGGGATCCGGGGGGGTCCGGGGGGGTCCGGAGGGATCCGGGGGGATCCGGGGGGTCCGGGGGGGTCCGAGGGGATCAGGGGGGGTCCGGGGGGGCCCGGAGGGATCCGGGGGATCCGGGGGGATCCGGGGGGAGGCAGAACCGGCTCCAATCCCGCAGCTCCCGGCGGGATAAACGCTGAGTGTGTCGCCCCGGGACAGGCGCCGATGCCTTTGATTGTTCTGCAGGTTTTTTTGAGGGGTTTTTTTTTTGGTTGTTGGGGAGGATTTCATCAGAAAAAAAACACGGGGGAAAGCTCCAAGTCCTGCCCTGGAACAGCCTCCGGACATTCTGGCCACGGCAGCAGCCAAGGGAGGCACCTCCCGAGCTGCTCCAGGAGTTTCAAGGAAGTTTTTGCCGGGAGCTTTGCCCAGCTTTGCAGAAAATCCTTGGCTCCAGCCGGATCCTCCATCCCAGGCGGAGGCTTGAGAGGTTCCTGCAGGTAAATTTTTGCCTCCCTTCCCCCTCCCGGGGAGCCGGCACGTCCCGGGAATTACGGCCGACACCCAGGTTTGCAGGATGGAGCCTCAGCTCCACCACCAGGAGCGTTCCCGGGGTCACACCAACAGCCGCGGGATGGACAAAAACAGACACAAAAAAAGAGAATTTCTGGTCAGGGATGCACCAAGGAGGGATCCTCGGGGTCTTTCGTAGCCCCTGAGATGTTTTAGTTTTCTGAAATTGTTTTCGCAAGGAACTTTCTGTAAACAAGAGGAATGTTTTTGTAACTCTGTTTTTATTCTTTTTCCCTGGGAGGGACTTTTTGATGTCCCTCTGCTCTGACCAATGTGATCGAAGAGTTTTGTCCTTGTTTCACCAATGGAATTGGTCTGTGTAAAGCAGTATAAAAGGGAGACACATCCCAAAAATAAAAGTCATTTTCAGCCTTCTGAAATGGGAATCTGTGTCGTTGTGGTGTAAAAAAGGATCAGGAAATCCCGTCTGGGAGGGACCCACAGGGATCCAACTCCCAGATCCAGAGCAGATCCGGGAAGGAAAACATCCCTGGCCGTGTCCCACGGGGATGGAGCTGCACGTGCCGGGATCCCAAAAACCCTCCCAGGTGACTCAGGCTTCCCTCAGTCCCTGTTCTGGAGTCATCGGGATCCTCCAGGGACACGAGGACACCTGCAGGCTGCTCAGAGTGTCCCAAAATCCCCAAACGTTCCTTTTTACACGGAGAAATGGTCCATGCTGGGCACTGCAAAGTGCATCGGGGGCGGTGGGTGCTGCTCCCTTTGGGGCTCTGATCCCTTTGGGGTTCTGATCCCTTTGGGGTTCTGATCCCTTTGGGGTTCTGATCCCTTTGGGGTTCTCTTCCTTTTGGCATTCTGATCCCTTTGGGATTCTGTTCCCTTTTGGAATCCTGCTCCCTTTGGGATTCTGTTTCCATTGAGATTCTGATCCTGATGGGATTCTGTTTCCTTTTGGGATTCTGTTCCCTTTTGGGATTCTCTTCCGTTTGGGATTCTGTTCCCATTGGAATTCTGTTCCTTCTGGGATTCTGATCCCTGTTGGGATTCTGATCCCTGTTGGGATTCTGTTCCCACTGAGATTCTGTTCCCTTTGGGATTCTGTTCCTATTGGGATTCTGTTCCCTTTGGGATTCCAATCCCACTGAAATTCTGTTCCTGTTAGGGTTCTGATCCCTTTTGGGATTCTGATCCCTTTGGGTTTCTGATCCCTTTAGAATCCTGTTCCCTTTGGGATTCTGTTCCCTTTGGGATTCTGATCCCTCTGGGATTCTGATCCCATTAGGATTCCTCCCTGGGAAGGAGGAAACTCCGGCTGCAGGTGCCCGGGCGAGGACGGGAGGAGAGCAGGGATGGGCCGAGGGATGGGAGGAGCCGTTCCCCAGCTCCGGGAGCTTTGGGAACGTGTTTTTCCAGAGGTTTCCCAACCCTGCCCGGCTCGCAGGCCTCGGGCTCCCCCCGTGGGATTTTAACAGGGAGCAGGAAAGGGGAATGTCGGTGCTGGAAATTGAATTTCCACGGGGAAAATGTTGGCAGTGAATCCCAGGGGAATAAAGGGAATTGGGAAGGGGAAGGGGAAGGGGAAGGGGAAGAGGGAAAGGAAATCCATCCTCCATCCCCCAGCTCGGAGTTCCCGGCTCTGCTTTCCCCGGGAATGGATTTTCCAGCGGGCGAAGAGCGGCTCTGGAATGAGGGGAAACGCCGGCGAGGAGGAACATCTGCATAAATTCCTGATCCGAGTCCAAATCCTGTGCGGGAACAACAACAACAACAACACCGCGGCTCCTTCCGCCGCTGAGCCCCGCCTGGAGCGGCTCGGCTTAAATTTTAAATCGGTTTAAATCGGTTTAAAGGTCCCAGGGATTCCCGGGGTCTCCTCCCAGTCCTGTTCCCTCAGGAAAAGGAATGGGAAACTCACAGACCAGAGGTTTTCCCACCCAAAAATCCAGGGGAAAATGAGATAAAAATATTAAAGGAGGGAAAACCTCGCAGGGAAAGGAGAGATAGAGAAAGGGATCTGGGATGGGATAAAGGGATCCAGGAGGGGATAAAGAAATCCAGGATAAGAAAAAGGGATCTGGGATGAGATAAAGGGATCAGGAATGGAATAAAGGGATCTGGGATGGGATAGGGTGATCCAGGCTGGGGTAAAGGGATCCAGGTTGGGATAAAGAGACGATCCAGGAGGGGATAGAGGGATCTGGGATGGGATCCAGGGATCCAGGAGGGGATAGAGGGATCCAGGCTGGGATTCCCTGCCCGGGGCAGAGCTCGGGCTCTGCTGATCCCGAGGGGGATGAAAGGATTTGTTCCTGCCCAGATCCAGCAACTTCCCCAGCGAATCAAAGACCTGGAAACAAAAATAAACCGAACCCGGCGATTTTAACGGAGCCTCCCCTCGGGGAGGGAGGAGGGAGAGGGGCGGGAGCTCCGCCCGGATCCAGCTGGGATTCCCAAATTCTCGGGAATGTCCTGGGAACCTCCCCCCGCCGTGATTGATGGAAATCCCTCCGAAATCCCCGCGCCGCTCCCAGCGCCTTTTCCCACCTCAGCCGGGCCATCCTCTCGTTATCCCGCGGGGAAATCTGCAATTAATTCATTAATTAACCCGCGGGGTGAGAGGGCTGAGAACACGCCGAGCGTCGCTCCACAATGGTGGTCATTAAATATTTATGGGGCAGCGTTTGGGGTTTGGGGGGGATTAAGGGACATTTCCTGTCTGGAGGGGTTTTGTCACCCCAGGGAGGCAGAGGGAGAATTCCGGGGTGGAGACGAGGAATAAATGAAGATATTCGGGAGGTTTTTTTGTGGGAAACAGCGCTGGGGAGAAGGAGAGGGGAGCAGGGGCAGGGAGGGAACAGCGAGATGGGTCAGAGGAGCTCCCAGGGAGGTTTGGACACGGGATGGAAAAATTTGGGATGTGGAGAATGCCCAGAGCAGGGGGGTCTGCCCAGAGCTCCCCGCAGGGAAATGCAGAACAAGCCCAGGAAAAAAAAATCCAGGATAAATCCAGAACAAATAACAATTTAAAAAACCAAGAACAAATCCAGAGCAAATCCAGAACGAATTCAGAACAAACCCAGAGCAAATCCAGAATAAATCCTGAACAAATCCAGATAAAATCCAGATCAAATCAGGCCAAATCCAGAACAAATCCAGATAAAATCCAGATCAAATCAGGTCAAATCCAGAACAAACCCAGAATAAATCCTGAACAGATTCAGGTCAGATAGAGCAAATCTGGAACAAACCCAGAACAAACCATGATCGAATCCAGAACAAATCGCTGTCCTTGTCCCTGACCCTGCCCACGTCCCTGTCCCATGTCCCCTCTCCTGTCCCTGTGTCCCTGTCCCCGTGCCCTGTTCTGGTCGCTGTGTCCTGTCCCTGTCCTGTCCCTTGTCCCTGTCCCATGTCCCCTGTCCTGTCCTGTCCCTGTCCCTGCCCACGTCCCCAGCTCCCTGACCTGCATTTTTGGGGCTGGGATGTCGCAATCCTGGGACGCGCTGGGAGCCTCACAGTGCCACCCCCTGGGATGTGACAGAGGGGACAGGGCAGTGCCACCCACAGGGGACAGGGCAGTGCCACAGGGGACAGGGCAGTGCCATCCCCTGGGATGTGGCACAGGGACAGGGCAGTGACACAGGGACAGGGCAGTGTCACCCACAGAGGACACAGCAGTGTCACCCCCTGGGATGTGGCACAGGGACAGGGCAGTGACACGGGGACAGGGCAGTGTCACCTCCTGGGATGTGGCACAGGGACAGGCAATGACACGGGGACAGGGCAGTGCCACCCCCCTGGGATGTGGCACAGGGACAGGGCAGTGACACAGGGGACAGGGCAGTGCCACCCACAGAGGACACAGCAGTGCCACCCGCCGGGATGTGGCACAGGGGACACGTGGTGGCACAAGGGACACGTTGTGGCCCTGCCCGGCCTCAGAGGCCGCAGAGTGGGATGAACCCTCTGGATTTGGGGCCAAAACGTTAAAAAAAGCCCCGGCAGGGCCGGCTCAGCTCCCAAACCACCACTGCCCACGCCGGGAGCCGAGGGCGGCGCTCCCGAAATAATCCCTGGGGCAGATCCAGAGCCCAAAAACCCCGGAGTGGGCTGGACACGCTCCAGGGATTTGGGTTCTGCTTCCCCTGAGCCGGCCCAGGGCTGCAGAGCTCAGCTCAGCCAGAGCCTGCAGAGCCCCCCCAGCTCCAGCCCCGTCCCCCCACAGCCCCCTGGCTGCTCCTGGGACAGGGAATGTGATCCCAGAGATCCCACAGGCTCCTCAGATCCCAAACATCCCACAGATCCCAGATCCCAAACATCCCACAGATCCCAGATCCCACATCTCCCAGAGATCACAGATCCTGCAGATCCCGCAGATCCCGCAGATCCCAGAGATCCCAGAGATCAATCACCTCCTTATCGGGATAAATCACCTCCTTATCAGGGTAAATCACCTCCTTATCAGGGTAAATCACCTCCTTGTCGGGATAAATCACCTTTTTATCGGGATAAATCACCTCCTTACCGGGATAAATTACCTTTTTATCGGGATAAATCACCTCCTTACCGCGATAAATCACCTCCTTATCGTGACTCGGGATCTGCTCAGGGATCCGAGCCCGCAGCTTTTCCTGCCGGCTCCGCGCCGGGGAGGCGGGCACGGCCCGGCCCGTGCAGGGAGCGCAATTAGCGCCGCCTGTTAATGAGGCTTCAACCCGCAGCCGGCAGGGAATTGGCCCCGGCTCCTCTCCCCGTGGAATTGTTTGCTCGGGTTCCATCCCCGCTGCCAGCCCGGGCCACCTATGGAGCGGCGGGGAGGAAAACACGGCTCCAGACTGAGCCGGCACCTCCCGGAGCCCTGATCTCATCCCCGGAGCCCTGATCTCATCCCCGGAGCCCTTATCTCAACCCCGGAGCCTTTATCTCATCACTGGAGACCTGATCTCATCTCATCCCGGAGCCTGGGAGCGGCTCCTCCCCTGCCCGGGATCCCTGAGCTCACCCCGGGCTCTGCTTCCCTCCCAGATCCCAAATCCCAAATCCCAAATCCCTTCCCCACCTGCCAGGCAGGGAAAAGCTTCCTACCCAAATCCCAAATCCCTAATCCGGGTAAAAAGGATCTTTCCCCCAAACCTCAGCCCCAAATTCCTGCCCCTCAACCCTCACCAGGGAGAAAAGGATCTTTTCCAAACCTGATCCCAAATTCCTGCCCCTCACCAGGCAGAAAAGAATCTTTTCCAAACCCCATCCCAAATTCCTGCCCCTCAGCCCTCACCGGGGAGAAAAGGATATTTTCCAAATCCCAAATTCCTCTTCCCCAGGCTCTGTCCTGCCCCTCAGCCCCTCAGCAGGGAGAAAAGGATTTTTCCCAAACCTCATCCCCAATTCCTGCTCCCCAGGCCCGATCCCACGGGATTTTCCCTGGCTGGGGGCAAAGGTTGGGAAGGAGTTTCCTGCCCTTCCTCCACCCCCCGGGGTGAGGAGGAGGAGGAGTTCAAAGCCCTCCTTTGTTTGTGGGGCTGGGATTGGGGTTTGAGGCAGGGAAAGGAGCCCCGGGGAGAATTCCCTGGGCCTGGAATGCTGCTCCGTGCCTCAGTTTCCCCTCTGGAAGGAGGAGGAGCTGCCGTGTGGGGCTGGAGCATTCCCAGAGGTATTTTTGGGTTCGTTCCCTGCTTTGAACATCCCATGATTTTATGGGGCCACCCCTGCCGGGCTCGGGATGTGCCCAGAGCTCCTCCTTTGGGGGAAATTCTGGAATTTCCACCGGAGATCTTTCTTTTTTTCCTGTCCTAAGATCTCCCCGACCCGAACATTCCCGGGGATCCGGGGGAGGGAACTCCCCTGATCTCCTGAAGGGAACAGCCCAGAGGAATGGTTTGACCCCAGAAACCAAAAAAACCGCCCTGAGGAACATCCCAAACTGCAGGATTGCTCCCAGGATTGGCTCCAGGGGGAGATCCTGGCAGAGAATTCCCGTCCTCCCCACCCCGGGCTGTTCCCTCCTCGGTCATTCCATGAAATCCCTCGGGGCAGAGTCCTCATGGGAGTTTTCCCTGCAATTCCCAGGATTTCTGGCCGGGAACAGAGACACCGACCCTGCCCCGGGGTTTTTGGGAATCCCTGAGGGATCCCCAGGGAAAAATCCCCCTGAGCCTGGATGTGATCCCAGAGAGGATCTCGGGCAGTTCTCCCAGCCCAGCGGGATTTATTGGGATTTATTTGGGATTTATTGGGATTTATTGGGATTTATCTCCCCCCTCTGAGGTCAGGAGCTTTTCCAGGAGGTGATTCCAGGAGCCTCCTGCTGCTGTGGGAAAAGCTGCAGCGATTTTCCTGCTTCCAGCGAGGAAAATCCCACCCAGAGCTTGTTCCTCTGCAGCGATCTGGGGAGTGTGGAGATCTGGAAGGTGGGAATTGCACCAGGAAAAGACACAAAAATCTGCTCCCAAACCGCTCAGAGGCCGCGCATCTCTCAGGAGCGGAGCGGAGAGAAATCCCGGAGCTCTGGAAAGGGTTAATCCCATCCAGGTGAGTCTTTTCCAAAGCCGAGAACTCATCCCAGTGCCGACCGCAGCCTCCAAATCCTGCCGGAAAAAAACCACAACAAATCTCCTCGCGCTGCAAAGTCAGACTTGTTCCCGAGGAGCGGCTCCGGTGTCACCTGTCAGGGCCGGGGACGCCTCCGGGCCTTTGGGATCGAGTTACGGGACAGGAACCGCCGCTGGAATTGGCCGCAGCTCCCGGCCCGCCGCATTCCAGCTCAAAAAAAAAAAAAAAAAAATTAAAAATAAAAGCGCCGGGCTTTGATGTCCCCGCTCCGTCTGCACCGCACGGAGCCCGAGCTGACAATTCCCTGCTCCGGCCTCCTCCCAGCGCCGCAATCAAAGCCCAGGAGGGCCGGGATGAAAGCGGAGCCGGAGCCTGGCACGGGCTAAAATCCCACAGAGGAGCCGGGCCCGGGCTCCTCTCGGGCAGGGAAGGCTCCGGGAGCCCGGCCCGCCGGGGAGAAGGGGATGGGAATGAGCCCGGAGATGTTTCTCCGCTGGCCGGCTTTGAAAGGCGGCCAGAAAACAGCGCGGCCGAGCCTTGGGATGGGTTTGGATCGGCCCCGGAGAGCGAATTCGGCTCTGGGGACGCTCCAGTGGAGCCAGGGACGGCTCCGGGCAGGAATCTCCTTCACAGAGGAGCCAAAAAGGGGCAGATCCGGGTCAGGGCTCTGCCCCCGGGGGCTGAGCCCTGATCGGGGGATGTTCCAGGTGCCGGGAACAGCTGGAGCGCTGGGCTGGGGCTGGTTTGGGATTTCCTGGCTCCCCCTCGGGTTTCCTGCACCGCCCCGGGCAGATCCATCCTCCCTTTTTGTGCTTTATTGGCACATTTCCCTCATGCCGGGCTCCATCCCGGTTTCTCTGGGATCATCCCTCCCTTGGCAGCGTCCCGCTCTCATCTCTAATCCCCACAGAATTCCCAATTCCTGCGGCCGATGAGGCGGAAAATCCAATTCCGATCCCTCGGGGGCTGAGCTGCGGTTTCCCGGAGCTCCCCCGGCCGCCGGGGGAGGAACAATCCCGGGGTTTGGGGCCCTGGGCTCGCTCCAAGCCCGCTCAGCCGAGCCTGCTCCTGCCTGCACCGGGAACGGGCACCGGGAGCGCCGCCAGCCCCGGATTCCTTGGAATTCTGCCGCGGGATCCTGGGTGGCCGAGCCCCCCCGCGAGGGGCAGGACGAGCTCAGGAGGTGCCACAGCCCCAGATCCACAGCCCCAAATTGGATTTGGGGTCATCCAGTCCGGCTTTGCACGTCCCACAGCGCCGGAGCCCGAGGCATTCCCGCTCTCCCCACCTTCCCTGGGGGATTTCACGATTCCTGGGGAAAGTTGAGGTCCCTGCGGGTCCAGGATCCCTGCGGAGCCCGGATCCCTGAGGATCCATGAGCACCCCAGATCCCTGAGGACCCCTGTGGATCCCGGGGATTCCCTCTGTCCCTCTGTCCTTGCCCCATGTCCATGTCCCTGTCCCTCTGTCTCTGTCCCGTGTCAGTGTCCCTGTCCCTCTGCCCCTCTTCTCCTTTCTCCCTGTCCCCTCTGTCCCCCTGTCCCATGCCACTGTCCCTGTGCCCCTGTCCCTGCCTCTGTCCCCATGTCCCTGTACCCCTGTTCCCCTGTCCCTGTCCCCCTGTCCCTGTCCCTCTCTCCCCATGTCCCTGTACCCCTGTTCCCCTGTCCCGTCCCTGTCCCTGTCCCCCTGTCCCGCTGTCCCGCCCCTGTCCCCGCAGCCCATCCCACCGGGAATTGCGGGCTGCCTTTGGAGCCGGGATGAGCAGCGGGAGGATAAAAAAGGCTTTTCCTGCCCGGCTAAATTTAAACAATTTCAGCCCGCGGCCCTTTCATGTGCCGGGGCCGTAACTGGAAGCAGCTGCGGCGGGAATTCTGCTCCAGAGGCGGATCCCGGAGCCAGCAGGGGCCAACAGGGGGGTGGGATGGCCGGGAGCGGGGTGGGACAGCCGGGACAGGGATGGAGATCGGGATGGGACGGCCGGGAGTGGGATGGGACGGCCGGGAGCCGGAACTGGGAGCACTGGGGACACGGGGAGTGACTGGGAGCACTGAGAGCTCTGGGAACACTGCGGGCACCGGTGGTACTGGGACTGCTGGGATGCACTGGGATGCACTGGGATCGCTGGGATGGCACTGGGAGCTCTGGGAGCACTGGGATGTAGTGAGAGCACTGGGATGCACTGGGGAGCACTGAGAGCACTGGGGGCATTGGGAATGACTGGGAACACTGGTGGTACTGGGACCACTGGGAAGCACTGGCATGCACTGGCGGCACTGGGATGCACTGGGATCACTGGGATGCACTGACGGCACTGGGAGCACTGGGATGCACTGGGGAGCACTGGGATGCACTGGTGGCACTGGGATGCACTGGCGGTACTGGGAGGGCACTAGGAGGGCACTATCAGCACTGGGAGCACTGGGATGCACTGGGATGCACTGGTGGCACTGGGATGCACTGGCGGCACTGGGATGCACTGGCGGTACTGGGAGGGCACTATCAGCACTGGGAGCACTGGGATGCACTGGCGGCACTGGGATGCACTGGCGGTACTGGGAGGGTACTAGGAGGGCACTATCAGCACTGGGATGCACTGACGGTACTGGGAACACTGGGAGCACTGGGATGCACTGGTGGCACTGGGATGCACTGGTGGCACTGGGATGCACTAGCGGTACTGGGAGGGCACTGGGAGGGCACTATCAGCACTGGGAGCACTGGGATGCACTGTGGCCGGGGCTGGCCCGGGGCTCGCCGCCAGCCCTGCCCAGCGGCTCCTGCTCCTCCCGGCCCTTTGCAAACCGGGATTTGGCTCTTCCCGGGCCCGGCACCGTCCCCGGCTCATCCTGCGGGGGCTGCGGGACAGGGAGAGAGGAAGGGAAACCCAAAAATATCCCGTAATTACAGAGGGGAGGGACGGGGCTGGAGCCCGGCGGGGCAGTGGCAGCTCCGGGCTCTGCTCCCGAGGAATTGGGCAGGGAGAGAGAGTTTGGGAAAGATCCTCCGTGCCCTGAGCCCCAAAATCCCTGCAGGGGCTGGGGGGGTCCCTGGGGGGGTCAGGAAAAGGAGGGGGCACTGTGAGAGCCCTGGGCAGCCAAAACCCCCTGGGCTGGGCTGGGCTGTCCTGGCGTGTCCTGGCATGTCCCAACTTGTCCTGGGGTGTCCCAACCTGTCCTGGGATGTCCCAACCTGTCCTGGGATGTCCTGGGGTGTCCTGGGATGTGCTTTTTTGATGGAAAAAACTCATCCTGAAGCCCTTTTTTTCCTGCAAATTCCCATTTCTTTCTTCTCCCACTGGGATGGAGGCCAGGAGCCACAACAGCAATTCCTGTTATCAGTTTGGGATGAGGATCCATCCATCCATGGATCCATCCATCCCTCTGTGGGCCTGAGAGATTTTATCCTGCTGGCAGCTGCTGACTTTTCTCAAGGAAAAAGTTCTCAAGGAAGCTTCTTCTCAAAACTATCTTGGTAATCAAATTTCTTTCTCAAAACAGTGTTTCTCCAGGTGCTGTTTGGCTGTTTAACCCATGGGATCAGAGAGGTGTTGTTCCTATTTACCAATTGTGTGACGTCTGTATGGGAACACCTTATAAAAGGTAGTAAGAATTTAGACAAAAACCCCTTTTTTCTGTGCTTTTTGCCTGCTGAAATGTTTGGAATCTTTTGTGTCTTACAGTGACATCCATCCACCCATCCTTTATCCATCCATCCATCCATCCATCCATCCCTCCATGGATTTATCCATCCTTCCATCCCTCCATCCATCCATCCATCCATCCCTCCCTCCCTCCATCTTTTATCCATCCATCCCTCCCTCCCTCCATGGATTTATCCATCCCTTTTCCCTCCCTGGATCCTCCCCCTGTGCAGTGACTCACAGGGAGCAGCAGCAGCTCCCGGTGAATCACCAGGAAAACTCCCTGCCCCAGCCGGATCGGCGGGCACAGTGACTCCCCTGGAGGACCCCAGAGCCCACCCCGGGCCCTGCTGTGCCCCAACAGTGACAGGGATCTGTGCAGAGAAACCTTTCCTGGATCATCCCAGAACCATGGGATGGTTTTTGGGATCCCACTTGGGATCACCTGTCCTGGTTTCTTTTGGGAACCTCCTCACTGGCAGAGCAGGAGACACAAGAAAACCCACAAAAAAACCCCCAAAAAACCCCCAAACAAACAAACAAACAAACAAACAAACAAACAAACAAACAAACAAAAAAAAAGGGAAAAAAGAGTCCCTGAGTTGGAATAAACCCCAGCCATGGATGAGTTATCCACACCATTCCCATTCCCATCCCATTCCCATTTCCAGTCCCATTCTCATTCCCATCCCATTCCCATTTCCATTTCCAGTCCCATTTCCATTCCTATTCCTATTCCCATCCCCAGCCCAGCACCAGGAGCAGCCCAGGAGGAATTCCCTGGAAGCAGGAGCAGGGTGGGATGGTCGGGGCTCCCTCAGGGCAGGGGAACGAGGAGCAAAGAGCCCATGGAATGTTCTGGGC
Source organism: Argya squamiceps (assembly GCA_037834095.1). Taxonomy (NCBI): domain Eukaryota; kingdom Metazoa; phylum Chordata; class Aves; order Passeriformes; family Leiothrichidae; genus Argya; species Argya squamiceps. The sequence goes on along the minus strand of JBBMKD010000136.1, from coordinate 15,770 downwards.
CGGCCGGAATTCACAGGGATCATCCCGGGATAGGGGAGGGGGCTTTGAGCTCCTGCCAGCCCAATCCAGGCTGGAATCCCCGACAATTCCCCGACAATTCCCCGACAATTCCCCGACAATTCCCTGACCCTCCACCCTGCGGAGCTGGGAATGGTTCAAACACCCCCAGAGCAGCTCAGGAATTTCCCCTCTCCCCGTGCCCTTCCCACCTCCCCAAAATCCCTCTTTTTCTGCCCAAAAATCTGGGATAAATTCCCAGGCAAAACCCTCCCCGAGCTGCCGGGAGTTTCCTGCCTTTGCCCGGGAGAGCAGCACCCTCTGCTGCCCTTCCCGGCGATCCAGGAATTAATTCCCTCTGGAAAACCTCGGGAAGGGTTTTTTCCCCCTCTCTGACATTTCCCCGGGGGGTTTGGCTCGTGAGGAATTCGCTGGAATTGCCCCAACTCCCCTTTTTTCCTGGGATTCTGCTCCGGGGTCAGGCTGGGTCTCCAGAGGTGGGAAAGGGAATTCCAGCTGTGCCCAGACTGGGAGAACTGGGCAGAGCAGGGGGTGATGAGGGGCTGGAATGGGTTTTCCAGAGAAAACGTGGAAGTTCCATCCCTGGAAGTGTCCAAGGATGGGGTTTGGGACACCCGGGGGCAGTGGGAGGAATCCTGCCCAGGACAGGGCTGGGATTTAACATCCCTCCATCCCAAACCACCCCAACCCCAGGGCTATTCCAGCTCCCCGGACACTGCAGGGAGGTGTCAGCTCCGATTTGGCAGCTCTGGGGGCCGAGGAAAAGCCACAGGAGCCGCTGGCATCTGTGGTTTTCCTGGGGATGTTTTCTTTTCCCTCTCCTGCCTCCCGTTTTTGGGGTTTTTTTTTTGGTTTTTTTGGGTTTTTTTCCCTGCACCTCTCTGGTGGTTTTGGGGCCGCGTGGGCCGGGCTGGGGAGGGCAGGAAAGGCTGGGATAATTACAGGGAATGATCCCAGAAATAGGATCTGCTCTTCCCCAGGCTGGGAGCAGCACGGGGAGGCTGTTCCAGCTCTTTCCATGGGACTGGGACAGCGAGGGGGGCACAGGGATTGTCCCCATGGATCACAATGGGGATCACAAAGGGAACAGCTGAAGTCACTGCATGGATTTAACTCCCATTTCTTCCCCGTTTCTTTTGGGAATTTCAGCCCCTGGTCCTTTGTTCCTTCTGGGAAATTCCTCTGCTCCTTTTGGGAATTTCCTCTGTTCCTTTTGGGAACACCAGCCCCTGTTCCTTTGTTCCTTTTGGGAATTTGAGCCCCTGTTTCTTTGTCCCTTTTGGGAATACCAGCCCGTTCCTTTTGGGATCATCAGCCCCTGTTCCCTTTGGGAATTTCCTGTGTTTCTTTTGGGAATTTCAGCCCATGTTCCTTTGTTCCTTTTGGGAAATTCTTCTGTTCCTTTTGGGAATTTCAGCCCCTGTTTCTTTGTTCCTTTTGGGAACACCAGCCCCTGCTCCTTTTGGGAACACCAGCCCCTGTTCTGTTCTTTTTGGGAACTTCAGCCCCTGTTCCCTTTGGGATTTTCCTCTGTTCCTTTCGGGAACACCAGCCCCTGCTCCTTTGTTCCCTTTGGGAATTTCAGCCCCTGTTCCCTCCCAGCCACGCCACCCCATCCTGCCCCAAACCCTCCCAGCCAAAGGGATGCTGATGTGAGGGAGGAATCAAAGCTTTTTTTGTTGTTTCTCTGCCAGGGAATCCCTCCCTGCTCCCTGCTCCATCCCTCCCTGGAGCACAGCAGCTCCTGGAATTGCTGCTGGGAGTTCCTGTGGCTCTTTGGAAAAGGCCAAAGTTTGGATTCCTTCACCCTTTGGAGGGGGTAAAAAAAAATACTCCAATAAAAAGGGATCTGCAATTCCAGGAAAGCTGCTCTGGGGAAGAAAAAAAACAAAACCACACAACATTTCCAGGGAATTACACTCAGCAGGTTGTTTATGTACAAGGAACTCAGCAATTCCACGAGATACACACCAGGAAAAACGGGGGGACTCTAATCCAGAGGTGCTTCCAGCCGTGGGGGTGACCCCCCAGGGGTGCAGCAGGTGCAGGTCTGGCTGTACAACAGGAACTAACTGAAGATCTGCTGGATCCAGGGGGGAAAACTGCTGGAATTTTGGAGGGGAGATGATCCCACTAAAGCTATCTCAGACAGGGAAGAGGACGGGGAGCAGTTCTGAGCTGTCACTGCAGCGCTGGAGAAGCCAAAAGCTGCCCCAGAGGAGCATTTCCAGACCTTGTCCAAGAGGCAGGGGCACGCAGGGGGAGCTGCAGGAGGGACAGAGGGAGGGGACAGGACAGCAGGGACAGGGCCAGGCCCGGCCAGCAGAGCCCCTCTGCTCCCTGCAGCTCCCAGACACTTCCAGTCCTGGCGGCCTCACTGAGGCCGAGACATCCCAGTTCCTCAGAACTGTTGGGGGGACAAGGGGGGCCAGGCCAGGGGTGACCTGGCCTTGGGGACACCTGCAGGTGCTCCTCGGCTTGGGGACACGGCTTGGGGACACTTTAGGTGCCCTTGGGAGGGGTCCACTTGAGGCAGCTGGGGTCCATGGTCTTGTTGCTGTTGGATCTCTTGGCCTCCTTGGCCATCCACTCGTCAATCAGGTCCTGGGGAGGGCAGGGGGGTTAGGGGGGTCCTGGG
>JBBMKD010000131.1:14406-26484 GCA_037834095.1 Argya squamiceps | reverse complement strand
GGGGCGGGGCGTGTTCCTAAAACGGCGGGGACCGGGGGTGCTCCGGGGTCACAGACACTCGGGGGTGATCCGGGATCGGAATGGGCGGGTTGATCCGGGATCGAGGGAACCGGGACCTCCGGGTGCTCCGGGCTCTGGAGGGTGTTCCGGGATCGGGGGTCTCGGGGAGTGCTCCGGGATCAGGGAGGCCCCCCGGGGGGGGATTCGGGGCTGGGATCCGGTCCCGGGGGCGGTTCCTGAGATCGGGTACGGGGGGGTCGGGAATGCTCCGGGATCGAGAAGGCGGCGTGGCCGACTGGGATCGGGGTGTACCGTGACGGGGGAAACCGAAACGGGGGTGGGGGTGATACGGAATCGGAGGAACGGGGGCCTGGGATGGGCCGGGGCTGTGGGGTGCGCCGGTATTGGGGTGGACCGGGACCGGGAGGTGCGCTGGGATCCAGGTGGTACCGCGGCTTGGGGGTTGCTTTGGGATCGGTGCGGTACCGAGGGGGACCGTGCCTGGGAGGTTCGTCGGTATTGGGGAGACTGGGACCGGAGGATGCCCTGGGATCTGAGGGACCGGGACCGGCAGGTCGGCCTGTACCGGGGGAACCCAGAACGGGGGTGGGAGAAGCCCAGCCCGGGGGTCCCCAGTGCTGACAGTGGCCCGCAGGTGGCCCCCGGTGCCGGTCCCGTGCGCAGCCCCGCGCTGCATGGACTGGTACATGATGAACTGCGAGCTCCTGGCCACCTGCAGCGCCCTGGGCTACCTGGAGGGCGACGTGTACCACCGGGAACCCGACTGCCTGGGTAGGTGGGCACCGGGGAGGGGGGCGGCGGGGGCCGGGGAGGGCGGGGACTGACGGCCCCGTGTCCCCAGAGAGCGTCAAGGACCTGATCCGGTACCTGCGGCACGAGGATGAGACCCGGGACGTGCGGCAGCAGCTGGGGGCTGCCCAAATCCTGCAGAACGACCTCCTGCCCATCCTGGTGCAGTACCACGAGGACAAAGTGCTCTTCGATGCTGTCATCAGGTATCGGGGGACAGGTTTGTGGCCAGGGGTGGCCTTGTGGGGGCTCCTTGCTGGGCAGGGGTCTCTCACACCCCTCCACCCCCTCGCAGGTTGATGGTGAACCTGACACAGCCAGCCCTGCTCTGCTTTGGGAAGGTGCCAGCAGATGCCACCTCCCGGCACCACTTTCTCCAGGTGCTGTCCTACCTGCAGGCCTACAAGGAGGTGAGTCTGCCTGGTGATGTGCCGTGGGCTGGGGGTTTTGCCCACATCCCCTTGCTCACGTGGGGTCTCTGCAGGCTTTCGCCAGTGAGAAGGTGTTTGTGGTGCTCAGTGAGAAGCTCTACAACCTCCTGCAGCTGGTGAGTCCCCTGTCCTCGGGGGGCTGGGGGTGGTGTCCTTGCTGGGGATCCCCAGGGGGCTGCAGGGGGGTTCTGTGGGGGCTGCAGGGTTTTTCTTGCTTGGAATCCCCAGGGGGCTCCAGGGTCCATCCCTGCCAGGAGTCCCTGGTGGGCTGTGGGGTCTGTCCTTGCTGGGGGTCCCTCAGGGGCTGTGGGGTCTGTCCTTGCTGGGGATCCTTCAGGGGCTGTGGAGTCTATCCCTGCTGAGGGTCCCTCAGGGGCTGTGGGGTCTGTCCCTGCTGGGGGTCTCTCAGGGAATGTGGGGTGTGTCCTTGAAGGAGTCCCTGGTGGGCTGTGGGGTCTGTCCCTGCTGGGGGTCCCTCGGGGGCTGTAGGGTCCATCCTCCCATGGATGGGGCTGTGGGGTCTTTCCCTGCCAGGGACCCCCAGGGGGCTGTGGGGGGCTCTGACAGCTCTGTCCCCCCAGGACTGGGAGCAGAGGCAGGAGGAGGACACGCTGCTGATCGAGAGGATCCTGCTGCTGGTGCGCAACGTGCTGCACGTGCCCCCGGACCCCACGGAGGAGCAGGTACCAGGACAGGGCTTTTTCCTGGCTCCCCGACAGCTCTGGGGCCACAGGGGACCCTGACACCCCTCCACCATCCCCAGCAGGGCGTGGACGGTGACGCCAGCGTGCACGACCGGGTGCTGTGGGCGCTGCACATCAGCGGCATGGACGACCTGCTCAAATTCCTGGCCAGCGCCCAGGTGGAGCAGCAATGGGCCCTGCACGTCCTGGAGATCATCTCCCTCATGTTCCGTGACCAGGTGAGCTGGGGCAGGCAGGGGGGGGTAGGGCAGGGAAGCCCCCCAGAGCCCCCACGGTGCTGATGGAGCTGCTGGCAGAGCCCAGAGGAGCTGGCGGCGTTGGGACAGGGGACAGCAGGGGCAGAGCACGGGGAGGACACGCGGGAGCTGGAGAATTTGAGGCAGAGGGAGCTGGCAGAGAAGAGAGCCCGGGCACTGCAGCGCCCGTCCAGGTGAGGAGGAGAGACCCCCGTGGCAGGGATGAGACCCCCGTGGTGGGCACAGCATCACTCAGGTCCTGTCCCCTGCCCAGGCACTCCCGCTTTGGCGGCTCCTACGTCCTGCAGGGCCTGAAATCCATCGGGGACCGGGATGTGGTGTTCCACAAAGGGCTGCACAATGTGAGTGTGGGGCTGGGGGGGTGGCAGGGGACATGGGGACAGGGATGTGTGTGAACACGGTGCTGGGGATGCCGGGATGGGGTGCAGGATGGAGGGATGAGGATGTGGTGGGAGGTGAAGGAATGTGGTGATGGGCACGGGGCTGGGGACAATGGGGGACACGGGGCTGGGGATGTGGTAGAGGGCAGGGAAACAAGAATGTGGGTGGGATATGAGGCTAAAGATGTGGTGTGGGCCATGGGGTCAAGGATGTGGCAGGTGGCACTGGGATGTGGATGTGGGTGGGGGACACAGGTATGGGGACATGGTGAGGGTCACATAACCGGGGAGGTGGCAGTGGGCACAGGGACAAGGACATGGTATGGGGTGCAGGGACAGGGATGTGGTTGGGGGCAGGGGGCTGGTAGGTGGCACAGGGACACAATATGGGGCACAGGGATGTAGAGGGGGCTGTTGGGACAGGGACACGGTGTGGGGCATAGGGCCAGGTACATGGTGGGGGGCACTGGGATGGGGATGTGATAAAGATCATTGAGATGGGAATGTGGGTGGGGGGCACAGGGACAGGAACATAGGTGAGACACAGGACTGGAGATGGGATGTGGAGCACAGAACCAGGGACGTGGTGGGGCTGCAGGAACAGGAACATGGTGTGGGACACAGGGAGGTGGTGTGGGGCACCAGGACAGAGACATAGTGGGTGGCACAGAGCCAGGGAGGCGGCAGGGGACAGCGGGACAGGACATGGCGGGGAGCACCAGGATGGGACATGGCAGGGGACAACGCCAGGGGACACCAGGACAACGCCACAGGGATAAACCTGCCCACTCCATCCCCTACAGCTGAAGAGCTACACCCACGACCTGGGCAAGGAGCCCCGGCGGGTGCCCCGGCACCGCCAGGCCGCCCCCGAGTCGGAGCCCTCGCGCCGCTCCGCCCGCAACGTCCGGCTCTTCCTGCGCCACTTCTGCCAGGACTTCCTGGAGGGCTGCTACAACCGCCTGATGCTGCTGGTCAAGGTGAGGGGCTGGGAGGGCTGGGATCCCCTCTCCAAGCTGTGAGACCCCCGCTGAGATCCCCTCCTGGTCGCCCCCAGGACCAGCTGGTGCGGGAGAAGGCTCAGCAGCACGATGAGACTTATTACCTGTGGGCCACTGCCTTCTTCATGGCCTTCAACCGGCGCCACGGCTTCCGCCCCGAGCTGGTGTCTGAGACCGTGGGGGTCCGAGCCTTCCACTTCATCGAGCAGAACCTCACCACCTATTATGAGATGGCACTGATGGACAAGAAAGAGGCAACGACCTGGGCCCGCAGGTGAGCACCTGGGATTCCCCAGGGCACCTGGGACACCCCTTGGTGTCTGGGACTCCCCGTACCTGGGATTTTCCTTGAGTACCTGAGATTCCCCATGATTTCTGGGACTTCCTGGGCACTTTGGTCCCCCACAGTACCTGAGATCCCCCCAGTGCCTGGGCCCTCTTGGACACCTGGGAGACCCCAGGGCACCTGGGATACCCCTGGGTGTCTGGGACCCCCAAGTACCTGGGATCCCCTGGTGCCTGGGACCCCCTGGACACTTGGGACACCCCACGATGCCTGGGACTCCTCCAGTCACCTGTGACTTCCATAGTGCCTGGAACACCCTGGGATCCCAGGAACTCCTGGGTACCTGGGACTCTCTGTGTTGCCTGGGACTCTCTTGGGTATTTGGGACTCTTGGAGTGCCTGGGACCCCCTCCAAGTACCTGGGAACTCCCCTGGACACCTGTGACCCCCCCACTGCCATCCCCAGGATGCACTTGGCCCTGAAGGCGTACCAGGAGCTGCTGCGGACGGTGCAGGAGATGGACCAGTCCCCAGAGCAGGCGGTGCGGGACAGCAGCCAGGTCATCAAGAGTGAGTCCCTGTGTCCCTCTGCCTGTCCCTGGGCTGTCCCTGACCCACCCCTACCCACCACCACCCCCTCCTCCCCAGGCAACATCTTCTACCTGATGGAATACCGGGAGCTCTTCCTCGCTCTCTTCCGCAAGTTTGATGAGACGAAGCAGCCGCGCAGCTTCCTGCGGGACCTGGTGGAGACGGCCCACCTCTTCCTCCGCATGCTGGAGCGCTTCTGCCGCGGCCGTGCCAACCTCGTGGTGCAGGTGGGATGTGGCTGGATTCCCTGGAGGGTTCCCCAGGGTCGGGCAGCTCCTCCTGACCCCATCCTTGCCCCCCCCAGAGCAAACGTGTGCGGAGGAAGAAGAAGAAGCCTCGTGCGCCTGCAGCTCCCACCCCGCCCAGCGCCGCGGAGCTGGAGCAGCTGTGGGAAGGATTGGCCCCGCAGCTCCAGGCCTGCCTGGAGGTATCAGGGAAGGGTCCAGCCCAACAGGGGGCTCTGGGGGTGTTGGTGAGGCACGGGGTGACCCTGTTCTGCTGCAGGGCGAGGTGCCCCTCCCCGAGGACGTGGTGCCTTTCGATGCTGCCTCAGAGACACCAGTGGAGGAGCAGCGTGCGGAGGCTCTGCTGCGGATCCAGGAGTGCCTGCAGGATTCCCGTGTGCCCCAGGCCCTGCGGCTGCTCCGCTCAGCCAGGTACCACCACCGTGACACCCATCCTGTGCCCAGGGCATGGGGACACCGTGACAGCCTGTCCCCATTGTCCCCAGGGAGATCTGGCCCGAAGGGGATGTGTTTGGAGCTGCAGATGCGGGGCCGCCCGAGGAGACGCGTCTGCTGCGGGAGATCCTCATTGCTCCCCTGCCCAGTGAGTCCCCATCTGTGACACTGGGAAGTGGGAAAACACTGGCCCAGGGCACTGCAGACCCTCAGCACATCCCACCACAGGGCACGCACCCACTGAGCCTGAGGAGCTGGAGGAAGAGGAAGAGGAGGACGAGGAAGAGGAACAGACCGTGCAGGTGTCGGAGAAGGAATTCAACTTCCTCGATTACCTGAAGCGGTGAGAAGGGTTTGGGGAGGGCTGGGAGGGTCCTGCTGCGGGGCAGGGGCTGACAGAGCTGCTGGGCAGGTTTGCCTGTGCCCCCGTGGTGAGGGCACTGGTGCTGCTGCTGCGAGGCTACGCCCGGAACAGCCCCCGCACCAACCACTGCGCCGCGCGGCTGCTGCACCGCCTGGCCCGCGACCTGCACATGGAGCCACTGCTCTTCCAGCTCTCCCTCTTCGCCCTCTTCCACCGCCTGCTCAGCGACCCCGCGGCTGCTGCACACCAGGTCAGCCAGGGGGCCCTGAGCCCTCCCGGGAGGGGAATGGCCCTGCAGCCCCCAGCCCTGCTCTGCCCCTGCAGCCCCCCAGCCCTGCTAGTGCCCAGCATCTCCCAGCCCTGCTCTGCCCTTGCAGCCCCCAGCCCCACTGAGACTCCAGCATCTTCCAGTGCTGCTCTGTCTCTGCAGCCCCCAGCCGCACTCAGTGCCCAGCATCTCCCAGCCCTGCTCTGTCCCCAGTGTCTCCCAGCCCTGCTCTGCAGGCCCCAGCCCTGTTCTCCATCCCTGGTGTCGTCCAGCCCTGCTCAGTCTCTCAAGTCCCCTAGCCCCACTCTCTGTGCCCACATCCCCCAGCCCGTCTGTCTATCCCTGGTGTCCCCCATCCCTGCCCTGCATTCCAAACTTCCTTGAGCTCCACTCTCTGTCCCCAGTGTCCTCCAGCCCCTCTCTCCCTCCTGCTGCCCCCAGGAGCTGGTGGCCTTGGCCAAGTTCATCCTGGGCAAGTTCTTTGCGCTGGCAGCCACCAACAAAAAGGCCTTTGTGGAGCTGCTCTTCTGGAAGAACCCAGCTGCCGTCTATGACATGACCAAGGGTTATGGCTCCTTGCAGGAGGAAGAGGGGTGAGTGGGGCCAGGGAAAGGGCTGCCACCCCCTCTCCCCTCCCCTCACCTCCCTTCTGCCCCTCCCCAGGACCACCCGGAGCCGGGTCCCCCCCTGGACCCCCGAGGAGGAGCAGGAGCTACAGGAGCTGTACTGGAAATACAAGGAAGTGGAAGGTACAGGGGGTCTCTGGGGTCTCAGCAGGACCCCCGGGGGGTGGCAGGGGCTGTGCCACTGCATCCTCCCTGTCCCACAGGTGGGGACATCATCGCTGCCATCCTGGCCCATCTCCCCACGCCCGGGCGGACGCGGAAGCAGGTGGTGAAGCAGCTGGTGCGGATGGGGCTGGCCAGCAGTGCCAAGGACTTCCCACGGGAGAGGTGAGGCAGGGACCCCTGGGAACAGGGCAGGGACCCCTGGGAACAGGGCAGGGACCCCTGGGAACAGGGCAGGGACCACCAGGGAAAAGGCAAGGAACCCCAAGGCATTCACCTCCTCCTGGGGCAGGGAACCCTGGGGACAGGGCAGGGACCCCCAAGGACAGCACAAGGACCCCCGGGGACAGGGCAGGGACCCCCGGGGACAGGGCAGGGATCCCCGGGGACAGGGCAGGGACCCAGGGCTGTTTTCCACCCGCAGGAAGGGCACCCGCATCGTGCTGTGGACGCAGGAGCAGGAGGAGGAGCTGACGCGGCTCTTTGAGGAGTTCCAGAGCTCAGATGGTGAGCTGGACACGGGGGGCAGACCCCTAAAAACCCCCTGTAGCCCCCCCAGCCTGACCCCTCTCCCCACAGACGTCCTGGGGAACATCATGAAGCACCTGACGGCGCGGCGCTCGCGGGCGCGGGTGGTGGAGAAGCTGCTGGGGCTGGGGCTGGTGGCTGAACGCAAGGAACTGTACAAGAAACGTCGGAGGAAGAGCCATGGCCCCGGCCCCGTGCAGGTACAGGGCGCTGGAGGGTCCTGGGCTGTGCCCTGGGGGTGCTGTCCCACCCTTGGGGGCACCCAAACACAGCTTGTCTCCATCCTGGGCACCTCAACACCGCTGGTTCCCACAGGCTGCCAAAGGTGTCCCTGCCATGCCAGCCCAAGACAGCTCAGGAGAGGATGAGGACAGCGAGGAGGAGGAAGAGGAGGATGAGGATGAAGCAGAGGAAGGCCCCATGGAGGAGCACTGGGTGCCCGAGGAAGGGGCTGGGCAGGACCTGGCACAGCGCCTGCATCAGGAAGGTGGGTGAGGGCTCTGAACCCCCCAGCCGGGCTTGGCTGCGGGGCTGGATCCTTTTGTCACCTTTGCTGTCCCCAGGCCTGGCCGGGCCCCTGCGGTGGCTGGAGAACTGTCTGCGGAGGGTGGCAGGGGACCGTGAGGAGGACGGTGAGCGGGATGGGGGTCGGGGTGGGGCTGTGGGGTTGGGGTGGGGCTGTGGGGTGGGGGTCCCACTGATGGCACTCCCGGCCCAGGCGTGTCCCACCCGGTGCCGCTGGTGCCGCTGACGGAGGAGAACGAGGATGCCATGGAGGACCAGCGCTTCCAGACCCTGCTGAGGCAGCTGGGGCTGCGGCCCCCTGCCAATGAGCAGGTGAGATCCCTGTCCCCATCCCTGTCCCTGCTCCCATCCCTATCCTTGTCCCCATCCCCGTTCCCATCCCTGCCCCTATCCCTGTCCCCATCCCCATGCCCCTTTCTCTGTTGCCATGCCCCCTTCCCCATCCCTGTCCCCATCCCCATCCCTGTCCCCATCCCTGTCCCTGCTCCCATCCCTATCCTTATCCCCATCCCCGTTCCCATCCCTGCCCCTATCCCTGTCCCCATCCCTGTCTCTGTCCCCATCCCCATGCCCCTGTCCTTGTCCCCATGCCCCTGTCCCCGTCCCCATCCCCATCCCTGTCCCCAGCACAGCCCTGCAATGTTTCCCCCTCTCTCTGCCCAGGAATCCTTCTGGCGCATCCCGGCCGCCCTCACCCCGCAGCGGCTCCGGCGTGTGGCCGCCTCCATCGCCCACCGTGGCCCCTCAGGGTCCCCCCAGGACCTGCCAGAGCCACCCAGCTGCCCCCAGGACCCAGCTCCAGGTGAGGGGTGGGGCTGGGGGTGCGGGACCCCCAGATGTGGGGCTGGCTCTGAGCACCCCTCCTTGTGCCCCTCAGCAGAGCCGCTGCCGGCAGGGCTGGGATCAGACTCGGAGAGGTGAGATCAGTCCCCTTCTCAGCTTGGGGGTCTTCTCTCCCTGGTTTGGGGGGGTCATCTCCCTGCCTGGGGAGGGGATCCAGCCCCCTGGGTTCTGCCTGTGTGGGGCTGAGCTGTGCCAACCCCTGCAGCGAGGAGCCCGTCCCTGTCCCCGTCCCCAGCCCAGTGCAGCCACGCACCAAGAGGCGCCGGGAGCTGACCAGCGAGGATGAGGATGAGGATGGTGAGGGCTCAGGTGGGTTCAGCCCCCTCTGCTCGCTCTTGGGGGCTGAGGGGGCTCTGGGTGTCACCAGGGGCACTGCTGGGTCGGGGTTGTCCTGTCTCTGTCCCCTTTGCCACATCCCTGGGGGGCTCAGCCCTCTCCCCACTGCCTCCATCCACAGGCACCGAGCCAGCCCCCGCAGCTCCCTGCTCCGAGGAGGATGAGGAGGATGAAGATCCACAGCCCCGGGGGAGGCGGAAGCGCATCCGCTGCCTGGAAGAGGAAGAGGAGGATTGAGTGGTTCCCTATACTTTGCCTGTTCCCAGGCTCTGTGCTGTTTCCTGGGCTTTTTGCAGATTTTATTGGATTTCTGCAGGTTTTCTGCAGGTTTTTTTCTGGAGTTTCTACAGGTTTTCTAGGGTTTCTGCAGATTTTCTTCTGCAGGTTTTCATGCCGTTTTTAAATGCTGCACAAGCAACCAATTTCTCCACCTTTCCCCCCCTTCTCCTGTTGCTACCACCCCAAATTCCCTCTTTTTCCTCCGCTGTTGGGTGGGGTTTTTTTTTTCTGAAAACTTTTTAAATCTGGACAGGGCCTAAATAAATAAAGGTGACTTTTGGTCTTCTTGAGGGTGTGTGGGTCTGCAGGGGGGCTGGGGGCTCGAGCCGCCCTGGCCTCAGGGCCCAGGTCCCTCTCCCTGTGCCGGACATGTCGCAATTCTCTGATAACGACGGCTATAAAGTGGTCACGGGGCCGGCCGCGGCCGCAGCGACCGGACAGGGCAGGGACAGCGGCGAGCGGGTGAGCCGGGGCACGGGGGGATCACGGGGGGATCACGGGGGGCTGCGGCCAGAGGGGTCTGACGGGGCTCTGCCCTTCTCCCACCTCCACAGACCCTCCCAGAGCCGCCACCATGCCCCGAGTTCTGCTCTTCCTCCCTCTCCTCATCCTCAGCCGCGCCGTCGCCGTGTCCGTCGTCCCCCCCGGGCTGGCCGCCGGTGACCGGGCGCTGCTGGCCGAGCTGGCGGGGCCGGCAGAGCCCATCCCAGTGCAGGCACTGGGGGCAACTGGGGCTGCCCATCCTGCTGTGCCCCATCCATGCAATGCTCTGTGTCTGCAGATCCTCTGTACTCCCAGTGCAGGGACTGGCAGGACTGGGACAGGATGAGCTGCCCATCCTGCTGTGCCCCATCCATGGGACGCTCTGCGCCTGCAGCACGGCTGGGTGCTCCCAGTGCAGGGACTGGCAGGAACTAGGGCAAGATGAGCTGCCCATCCTGCTGTCCCACACCCATGGGACGCTTTGTGCTTGCAGGTGGGTGCTCCCAGTGCAGGCACTGGCAGAACTGGGGCAGGATGAGCTGCCCATCCTGCTGTCCCTCACCCATGGGACGCTCTGTGCCTGCAGGTGGGTGTGCTCCCAGTGCAGGGACTGGTAGGACTGAGGCAGGATGAGCTGCCCATCCTACTGTCCCACACCCATGGGACTCTCTGTGCCTGCAGGTGGGTGCTCCCAGTACAGGGACCGGCAGGACTGGGATGCACAAGAGCCTGGGAGATGTGTCCTGCCAGCAAAGCCGGACTGCCCCACTCTGGTCCCCTCCTCAGAGGGGAAAGCATCTCCCAGCGCTGGTGGCAGTGGGAGAGGAGGATGGGGCAGGGAGAGGGAGGTGGGACAGGACCTACCCGGCCACGCCCTGGTCGGGCACGTTGAGGAAGTCCATGTTGTGCTCGGAGGGGGGCCGTGCCTTGTGCTGGTGGCTGACGTTGCGGGCGGGCAGAGCCGTGGCCGGAGGGCCCCGTGTCTGCTTCTGGGGCATCTTGTAGGTGTCCCTCTGGGCCCGGCCATCACCACGGGAGATCGGGGGGCCCCCGTTCCTGCAGGCTCCTGGAACAGCCCATCCCAGCAGGGTGCATTACAGGGGGGCCACGCACAGCCTGCACCCCTGGGTGCCCCCCACCCTGGTACCCCGTCCTCACCTTTGGGTGCTGGTGGGGCACTTCGGGAAGGTGCTGGACGCCTGCTGCCACCTCTGCCCTGTGCTGCCCCCTTCCTTGTGGGCTCTGGGGGGACACAAGCCCCCCGTTAGGTGACAGTCCTCAGAGCCAGCTGTAGGGGTTGTCCCCCCCCATTTGTACCCTGTTCCCCAAAGATTCCTGTGCTGCCCCATCAGCAGAGCAGAAATGGGTCCAGACAAAAATCCCACAGGGCACACCCAGTTCACCCCAATGCCTCCAGCTGTGCCCTGTGACCCCAGCGCTCCTGTGTCCCCCCTGTGCCACCCCCCGGTGCCCTGGCACTCACTGGCATTCCTGGGGAGCCCATCCCCGATGCTGACCGTAAGGGTTTTGCCTCCAGCCTTGAGGGCGGCCACGTCGCCCTGTCCCCTGACGAAGGTGACATTGCGGGTGCCGCCGCCGCCCCAGCCCTCCTTCTTCACCCGAAACTGTAGTCTGGGGAGGAGAGAAGCCATGAGGCTGCGGTGACAGGAGCCTGTCCTGCTTTGTCACCTCTGCTGGCCTCCCTCCTTACGTGTCCTTGAAGGAGAGGGGCAGCTTGGAGCGGGTGAGCTCCTCGAAGCGTTTGCACAGGAGGCTGATCAGCTCCGTCTTGAAGATGGACTCCAAGAAATTGTCGGTGTTGTTCTCGTGGAGGATGAAGAAGTCGTCCTGCCTGGTGCTGGGGGAACAACCAGGGGTGTCAGCCCCACCATGGCTGGTGCCAGCTGGGCTGGGGGGGATTTGGGGACCCTGCTGGGCTTGGGCTACCCCCAAAGATATTTGGAGGGAGATTTAGCTGGAAAACTCTGCAAAACACCCATGGGGAGCCTCCTCCTCAGGGCTGGGTGCCCCCATGAATAAAGAACTGGGGAGCACCAGGGCATGGAGAGGCTGCTGGAGGTGAGAGGGGAAGCCCAGCCATGGAGACACCCCTGTGCAGAGCCCCTGGAAAAGGACACACCTCAGCGAGACGCCGCTCACCGCCTGCAGCTCCACCTTCTTTTTGAGCACCTCCTTGATCTGCCCCTTCTCAGGCCCCTTCTTCACCTTCTCCCGCCCGATCAGGTAGAAGCACTTGGGGGTGAGGATGAAATCCCGCTTGATGGGCTGGGAAAAGGGAGGAGAAGAGGGTGAAGATGAGATGATGAATGGATGAGGCCATTGAATCTTTCATTAGTAAATCTGCAGACAACGCTAAGCTGGGAGCGTGTGTTGACCTGTTGGAGGATAGGATGGCTCTGCAGAGAGATCTGGAACGGTTGGATGGGTGGGCAGAGTCTAACAAGATGAAGTTCAATGAGTCCAAGTGTTGGGTCCTGCACTTTGGCCACAATAACCCCCTGCA
>JBBMKD010000126.1:3643-15475 GCA_037834095.1 Argya squamiceps | reverse complement strand
AGGGGATGGGGTACAGAGGGGTCCTCTGGGGATGGGGGAACAGGGGGGTACAGAGGATAAGGGAGACAGGGGGGGTACAGGAGATGGGGTACAGAGTGACCCCCCTGGGAATGGGGGTACAGAGTGACCCTGCTGGGGATTGGGGACAGGGGGTCTGCAGGGGATGGGGGACAGGGGGACCCTCTGGGGATGGGGGTACAGAGTGACCCCCTGGGGATGGGGGTACAGAGTGACCCCTCTGGGGGTGCAGGTACAGAGTGACCCCCCCAGGGGATGGACGTACAGAGTGACCCCCTGAGGGTGCAGGTGCAGGGTGCCCCTCCTGCAGCCCACCTCAGCTGAGGGAATTCCTGCACAGGGCATTTCCAAGGGAAGGGTTTGCTGTCACTACAGGGACTCCATCCCAAGGGCTTTTCCCCTTCCTGAATCCACTTATCCCAGCCCTGCCTTTCTCCTTGACTTTTCCCTTGAGTGCCCAGTTCCTCCTCACACCCTCCGTGCCTCAGTTTCCCCACGTGCAGGGCGAGAAGGGCAGTGCTGTGGTGGGTGGGGAAGGGCTGGAACTCTTGCCCACAGGGCTGTCCTCCCCACGCAGGAATGCACCAACCCCTGCTGCAACGCTCACAACTGCACGCTCAAGGAGGGGGCCCAGTGTGCCCACGGCGACTGCTGCCACAGCTGCAAGGTGGGACCCCACCCTGCCCACCCCATGTCCACTCTGCCCACCCCGTGCCCACCCTGCCCAACCTCATCTCCACCCCGTGCCCACCCTGCCCAACCTCATCTCCACCCCGTGCCCACCCCGTGTCCACTCTGCCCACCCCTACCCACGTCCCTGTCCCCGGCCCCATGTCCCCGGCCCCATGTCCATGTCCCTGTCCCCATGTCCATGTCTCTGTCCCTGTGCCCCCGTGTCCCCGTCCCCGTGTCCCCGTCCCCATGTCCCCATCTCTATGTCCCTGCCTCCGTGCCCCCATCCCCGTGCCCACGTCCCCGTGCCCCTGTCCCTGTGCCCACGTCCCTGTTCCTGTGCCCATTTCCTGTCCCTGTCCCCATGTCCCTGTCCCCGTGCCCACATCCCTGTCCCTGTCCCCATGTCCCCGTGCCCACGTCCCTGTCCCCGTGCCCACGTCCCTGTCCCCATGCCCCTGTCCCCATGCCCCTGTCCCCATGTCCCCATGTCCCTGTCCCGTGTCCCCCAGCTGGTGAAGCTGTGCAGTGGGATGATCGAGGCGGGCAAGGTTTACATCACCACCAACAAACACTTCGTCAGCGGCGTGCGGGACCTGGCCCAGCAGTGCAAGAAGGATGAGATGATCTCCGTGAGTCTGGGGGGGCACGGGCAGGGCTGGGGGCTGCTCAGGGGGCTGGGGGGCACAAAGAGGGCTGGGGGTGCTCAGGGAGCTGGGGCTGCTCAGGGGGCTGGGGCTGCTCAGGGGCTGGGGGGCATGGGCAGGGCTGGGGGCTGCTCAGGGGGCTGGGGGCTGCTTAGGGGGCTGGGGGCTGCTCAGGGTGCTGCGGGCTCCTCAAAGTCCTGAAAATCCCTCTTTCTAGCTCAGGGAGAGCTGGAGGATGCTCAGATCCCTGTTCCTGGCTCAGCGAGGGCGGGGGGCTGCTCAGATCCCTCCTGCTGGGAATGGATCACAAATCCAAGCCCCTCACGCTGCTTAAGCAGCCACTTGCAATGAGATTTGGTGTTTGGGAGGATGCAGAGAGTGTCTGATAACTCCGTTCTGGAAGGTCAGATATGCACTTGCAATGAGATTTGGTGGTTTTGGGGATACAGAGTGTTTGATAACTCTATTCTGGAAATTCAGAGTGAAATCCACTTCAGATGAGATTTGGTGTTTTTTGGGGTACAGAATGTCTGATAACTCCAGGCTGGAAGGTCAGAGATCCACTCCAAATGAGATCTGGTGGTTTTTTGGAATGCAGAGTGTGTCTGCTAACCCCACTCTGGAAGCTCAGGGTGAGATCCCTGCTGTGCACCAGCTCCAGGCTCTGAGGAAAGCCCCACTCTGAGGTTGTTGGGATTTGGGAGGTGCCCACACGTGGATCTCTGTCACCCTGATTTTTCAGCCTTCTGATAGTTTACATTTCTGCTGGAGCTTTCTTACCAATTGTAAGAAAAACAAAGAGTGAGGTTTGGTGAATAATACGTTCCTTTCCAGAGGGAAGGACAAATGGATGGATTTCTAAGTTGACCAGTGGGGTCAGAGAGGTGTTACTCTCGTCCCCCAGTCCCTGATCAAATTCCAAACCCTATTTAAACCCCAAACCAAAATAAACTTTCTTTTTCTTTCTTGTCTCACAACCTGACGGGTGAGTGTGGTTCGTTTGTGTCCTCTGGTGACAGATCTCAGCTCTGGGCTGGCAGGGAAAGGCTCAAAAGGCTCAAAAAATCCTTCCCTGTGGTATCAGTGACTCCTCTGAGCCTTCCTCAGCCCTTCCCTCTCTTCACTGCCACTTCTCTTCACCTTTTTTCTTTTTTAAAATTATTATTATTATTTTATTTTTATTTTTGCAGGAGTGCCTGGATAAATTTGGGGACAGCCTGCAGGAAATGATCAATTATCACATGGTAAGGAGCAGGAAATGATCAATTATCACATGGTGAGGAGCCTGGTTTTGGCACTGCTGGTGTCCCCTGTGTTTGTCACTAAGAGAGGTCCTGGAAGGGTGGCAAAACCCCTTGGTGAGGGAAGAGAAGATTATTATTTTTATAATTTTTTCCTTGATTTTTTTCCTTGATTTTTTTCCTTGATTTTTTCCTTGATTTTTTCCTTGATTTTCCCCCCTTTATTATTTTCCCCCTTTATTATTTTTCCCCCTTTATTTCCCCCCCTTATTATTTATTTTCTTTTTATAATTCTTTTTTTATTCTTTCCTTTTCTAATTCCTTTACCTGCCATGACACAGAAGTTGTTTCCAGCTGCAGCTGTGCCTGACCCACTGTTGTCAGAGCCCATCAGGCTCTGAAATGCACCAAAAGTGCTGCAGCTGCAGGAAAAGCTGCAGCCAGTCCCTGCCAGCATCTCATGGGGAAGGTGGAGAAAGGATTTTTTTTTTTTCCCTCAGGGAGGAAAAAGAAAACGTCAGGGGAAACTAGATCTAAAAATATAAAATATAAACATAAAATATAAAATACAAATATAAAATAAAAATATAGTTATAAATACAAATAAATATAACTATAAATACAAAAGAAGTAAACATAAATATAAATATAACAGCAAATATAGCTACAAATATAAATACAGATACAAGTAAATATAAATATATAAAACATATATAAGTACAAATATATACAAATATATAAACACACACATATAAATTATATAAATAAAAGGGAGTAGAAATAGAAGTACAAGTAAATATAACTATAAATATATATACATACAAATACATATATCAATACAAATATATACATGCATATAAATTACATAGATATAAGGGAATAGAAATAGAAATGCAAGTAAATATAACGGTAAATATAACTGTAAACATAAATATATACACACATACAAATACATATAAAAATACGAATATATACAAATATATAAATACATATGTATAAATTATATAAATATTTAAAAATTCCTGTCCCATCCCACTGAGCTGATCCAGGGAAAAATCGGTCTGGGAGCATCCCAGAGGAATTCAGAAAGAGAAGGAATTTCCTGGCGATCCAGTGCTGCCCTCTGCTGGCATCGCCGAGCTCCCGATTCCAGGCAGGAATTCCAGGATTTCTCCTGCTGGAATTGTGGAGCTCCTGATTCCAGGCAGGAATTCCAGGCAGGAATTCCAGGATATTTCCAGGCAGGAATTCCAGGCAGGAATTCCAGGATTTCTCCTGCCAGCAGCCTCTCTCTGTTCCGTGGTTTGGGCTCTTCCCTCTTTCCTGGGATGCAGCGCTGGGGCTCCAGCGCCCTCCTCTGGAAAAACCGGGAATTCGGGATGGGATTGAAAATTCTTTCTCAAAATAATTGGTATTTTTCCCCTTTCTTCAGAATAATTGATAATTTTCCCCTTCTTCAAAAGAATTGATAATTTTTCCCTTCTTCAAAATAACTGATTTTTTTTCTTTTTCAAAATAATTGATGTTTTTCCCCTGTTCTCTCTTGCAGATCCTGTTTGACCAGGCGCAGAGGTCTGTCCGGCAGCAGCTGCACAATTTTGTCAAGGAGTGAGTTTTTGATATTTCTCTTTTCCCTTTGGTTTTCAGCTCCCTGAGCTTCCCATCCCACCTGTGGAAGTTGAAGGAGACCAAGCAGCAGTTTGACACAGGGGCTTTGAGGGCAGCCTGTAAAAATAATAAAATGAGCCCAAAAGTAATCATAAAATAAACCCCAAAAATAATTTTAAAAAATAATAAAATAATAATAAAATAAAAACATCTTTCCCTACCAACTCCCCTAAAGAAAGACTTGATTGAAGCTGGGGTGGAATTCTGCTGGAACCCACACTTTGTTCTCATCCTTCTAACCCTGATTTCTCCCCACTTTAACCCAATTCCTCCCCATTTCTCCCCTTTTTAACCCAATTTCTCCCCATTTCTCCCCATTTCCTCACCAATTCTCCAAATTTGTCTCCATTTTAACCCAATATCTCCCCAATATCTCCACACTTCTCCCCATTCCTCCCTGTTTCTGCCAATTTCAACCCAATTTCTCCCCATTTTAACCCAATTCCTCCCCATTTCTCCCCATTCTAACCAAATATCTCTGCAATATCTTCCCATTTCTCCCCATTGTAACCCAACTTCTCCCCATTTTAACCCAATTTCTCCAAATTTCTCCCCATTTCTCCCCACTTTAACCCCATTTCTCCCCAGTTTCTGTCCGCCAGCAACGTGAGGAAGTTCAAGGAGACCAAGAAGCAGTTCGACACAGGGGCTTTGAGGGTGGCATGGAAAAACAATGAAATAAATCCAAATACAATAAAATAAACCCCCAAAAAATAATAAAAAACCGCCAAAAATAATTTTAAAAATAATAACAACGTAAGAATATCTTTCCCTACCAACTCCCTAAAGAAAAACTTGATTGAAACTGGGATGGCTGAGCTGGGATCCTGCTGGCACCCACACTATTCTCATCCTTCTAACCCTGATTTCGCTTGATTTCTACCCATTCTAACCCGATTTCCCCCTATTTCAACTAAATTCCTCCCCATTTTAGTCCGATTTCTCCCCATTTAAACCCAATTTCTCCCCATTTCCTCACCAATTTTTCAAATATCTGCCAGTATCTCCCCATTTCTCCCCACTTTAACCCCATTTCTTCCCATTTTAACCCACGTTAACCCCATTTCTCTGCATTTCTCCCCACTTTAACACCATTTTTCCCCACTTTAACCCCATTCCTCCCCGTTTTTCCCCACTTTAACCCCATTTCTCCCCATTTCTGCCCCCCCAGCGACGTGAGGAAGTTCAAGGAGACCAAGAAGCAGTTCGACAAGGTGCGGGAGGACATGGAGATCTCTCTGGTGAAGAATGCCCAGGCCCCACGCCACAAACCCCACGAGGTGGAGGAGGCCACGGGCACCCTGAGCATCACCAGGAAATGCTTCAGGCACCTGGCCCTGGACTACGTGCTGCAGGTGGGGGGAAATCTGGGGGGTTTTTTGGCTTCCTAGGGATGGGTTTTGTCCCGAAAAAATCGGAGAAAAATGGAGTTTTTTCAGTCGCGACAAGGAAATCGCACCCGGGGATGAGCCTTGGCTTTATCAGCAGCTGATAAAGTTGATAATTTTAGGGACAAAGTTGATAATTTTAGGGATTTTTCCCTAAAAATCACAGAAAAATGGAATTTTTTGAGTCTTGAGGAGGAGCTCGCACTCAGGGATGAGCCTTGGTTTTACCAGCAGCATGCAGATGATAAAATTCATAATTTTAGGGATTTTGTCCCTAAAAATCACAGAAAAATTCAATTTTCTGAGCCAAGAGGAGCAGCTCCCACCTTGGCTTTATCAGCAGCCCGAAGTGAAATGTTCATTATTTTATCTCAATAAAAAAATAAAGAATAATTTCTCCAGCATTGATTTGAACCAGCCCAGGTGAGAAAAAATCCACCTGCTCTTCATTTATTATATTATTATTTATATTTATTATAGAAATATATTATATCATTATAATATATAATTGTATAGAATATATAGTTATATATAATTATATTATTTATTTCTTGTTATAATTTATATTATTGTATTATTATATATTATATATTACACATCATTATTATATTTATTATATTGTATTATATTAATTGTAATTGTAGTATATTATTATATTATATTTGCTATTATTATGTTATATTATATTATGTTATATTATGTTATGTTATATTACATTACATTACATTATATTATATTATAATTATTATTATAGTCTATCTTATTATATTATTGTATTATATCTTATTTATTTTATTACTTTTATCCCACCTGGAAGTCACCAAACCCCACCTGACAGATCATTTCCTAAATGGAATTCCCCGGGAATATATTGATTTTGGGGGATTTTCCAGTGGATTTGGGGGATTCTCAGGCTGAATTTTCTGCTGTTTCTGAGAGGAATATTTGGATTTTTTTCCCTCCACAGATCAATGTGCTGCAGGCCAAGAAGAAATTCGAGATCCTGGATGCGGTAAGAGGAGGGAAAGAGACCTGGATGTTCTTCTGGGAGAAAATTCAGATTTTTTTAGGGATTTTCAGGGTGTAGGAGGTTGTTTTTCTTTCTCTGAGCTCACAGCAAAGTGGGAGGGAGGAGAAAAGTAAAGTGGTTTTTTTGGGGAAAGTCAAAAATAAGGTAAAATCAAATTAAAAAATTAAATAATAATATATATAAGTGTATGTAAAAATAAAAATATATAAATACATATATATATATAAATACATACATATATATATATATATAAAAGTTTAAAAATTTTAAAACCCTTTTTTTTTGGTTGGGAAAAAGAAGATTAGAGTTTTTTACTCAGCCCCAGGAAACTTTGTGTCCACAGCAAAGTGGAATGAAGGACAAAAGGGATAAATTTCTTCAGGAAAATCAAAAATAAAGGCTCAAACCCATTTATTTTTGCAGAGAAGAAGGGCTGGGTGTTTTTTTCCCTCCCCCCTGACCCCTCTCTGTCTCTCTCTCCCCAGATGTTGTCCTTCATGCACGCCCAGTTCACCTTCTTCCAGCAGGGCCACAACCTCCTGCTGCAGCTGGAGCCTTACATGAAAAAGCTGGCCACGGAGGTGAGGGGACATGGGGACAGGGACAGGGGACATGGGGACAGAAACTGGCCACAGAGGTGAGGGGACATGGGGACAGGGACAGGGGACATGGGGACAGAAACTGGCCACAGAGGTGAGGGGACAGGGACAGGGACAGGGGACATGGGGACAGAAACTGGCCACAGAGGTGAGGGGACAGGGACAGGGGACATGGGGACAGAAACTGGCCACAGAGGTGAGGGGACAGGGACAGGGACATGGGGACAGGGGACAGGGACATGAGGAAAGGGACATGGACAGGTACATTTTCCCCCTCCCTTTTCCCCCTCCCTTTTCCCCCTCCTTTTCCTCCTTTTTGCCCCTTTTTCCCTTTATTTGTGTATTTCTGACCCTGTGCTCTCTGCCCCCACCCCACTCCTCTCCATCCCCATCCTGATTTTTCCACCCTTTTTTCCCTCAGCTGGACCAGCTGGTGATCGACTCAGCCGTGGAGAAAAGGGAGATGGAGCACAAGCATGCCCTGATCCAGCAGAGGGTGAGTCCTGGGGCTCCAGCTGCCTCCAATTCTGGATTTTTCTGACTTTTCTGGGTGTCTCCAAGTCTCTTGTGGCTGTTGGAGCCTCAAATTCTGGATTTTCCTGATTTTTCTGGGTGTCCCCAAGAGCCTTGTGGATGCTGGAGCCTGAAATTCAGGATTTTCTGGACTTTTCTGGGTGTTCCTGTGTCCTTATGGCTGCTGGAGTCTCCAGTTCCAGATTTTCCTGAATTTTCTGGGTGTCCCTGAGTCCCTTGTAGCTGCTGGGCAGCTCCAGCTGCCCGAAATTCAGGATTTTCCTGATTTTTCTGGGAGTCCCCAAGTCCCTCATGGCTCCAGCTGCCTGAAATTTAGGCTTTTCCTGAATTTTCTGGGTGTCCCCAAGTCCCTTGTAGCTCCCGGCAGCTCCAGCTCATTCCAATTCAGGATTTTCCTGAATTTCCTGGATGTCCCTGAATCCCTTGTGGCTGCTGGAGCCTCAAATTCTGGATTTTCCTGATTTTTCTGGATATCCTTGAGAGCCTCGTGGCTCCAGCTCCAGAAATTCAGGATTTTCCTGAATTTTCTGAATGTTTTTCAGCCCCTCTCTGATGGACACATGAAATTCCCTCTGCAGCCCTGATTTAAACAGAATTTTTCCAACCCTGAAAGTTGCAGAAACATCAAATTAATTTGATTTTTTTTCTCTCCTCCCTCCCTCGTTGCCCTGGCCCTGCAGACCCTCCTGCAGGTGAGTACCCGCCTGAATTTCCTTATTCTGGCATTTTTATCCCTCAAAATTAACAAATCCTGTGTATTTTCTGCAAGCAACACAAAGAAACCTCAGTGAAAGTGTTATTTTAAAGCCCAATTTGGTTTCACTCTCGTGAAAGGTGTAAAAATCTGATTTTTAATTCTTTGACTGTCACTTGTGGTTCTAAAATCTGATTTTTATTCTTTGTGTGACAGTCGCTTGTGGTTCTAAAACCTGATTTTTAATTCTTTGTGGCTCTAAAATCTGATTTTTAATGCTTTTTGTGATGATCATTTGTGGTTCATTGAAGTGACAACAACCCTTGGCTGATTTTTTTTTTTTTTTGGTGCCTGGAGACTTGAGGAGCTGAGCTTTGAATCCACTCAATATTTTATGTACAAAAATCAATATCCCAGGGATCAATAATTGCCCTCAGCAAGGATCTGAGGGGTTTTAGTGACAAATTCACCAGCAGTGAAAGGGAAATTTGAGATGTGAGGGACTGAGGGAGAGGAGAATCCATCTGTGACCCCAGGAGTGATGAGTTCATCCAAAGGGATTTGGGAAAATTCCCTCCAGGAAATGATGGAATCATTCCAGGGGGAGTTTTCCAGCTGTAAAAATCAAGTTGTTGAAGAGAAAATTTCTTCAAATTTTCCTGAGAAGGGCTTTTTGCAGCAATTTCAGCCAGGATGGGGAAGGAAAAGCCACCAAAAATCCCCTCTGTGGCTTTTTGTTTTGTTTTGGTTTGGTGGGTTTTTTTTTTGCAATGTGGGTGGGAATGCTCTGAGGGGGATTCAGGAAAATTTGAAAAAGATTCCTCCAGGGTGGAATTTTCACTCTGGACCTGCAGGGAATGAAAGTTCCAAGAGGGAAAAGGAGGAATTAAATCCTCAGGATCCATCAGGACACAAAACCTTAGAGTGAAATGGGAATTTGGGATGTGAGGGTGATCCCTGGGGCTGGAATTTCTGGAATTACTGGGATTTTTGTGATTTCTGGAACTGGTCCCCACTGATTCCTGGGATTGGTGCTGGAATTGTGCCCACTGATCCCTGGAGCTGTAATATCTGGGATTTCTGGAATTGGTGCTCACTGATTCCTGGGGCTGGAATTTTTTGAATCAATTCTCATTGATTCCTGGGGCTGGGATTGCTGGGATTTCTGGAATTGGTTCCCACTGATCCCTGGATTAGGCTGGGATTAGAGCCAAAAGCCTGGCTCTGATCCCTGGGGCTGGGATTTCTGGGATTTTTGTGATTTCTGGAATTGGTGCCCACTGATTCCTGGGGCTGGAATTGCTGGGATTTCTGGGATTTCTGGAATTGGTGCCCAAAACCTGGCTCTGATTCCTGGGGCTGGAATTGCTGGGATTTCTGGAATTGGTGCCAAAACCTGGCTCTGATTCCTGGGGCTGGAATTGCTGGGATTTCTGGGATTTTTGTAATTTCTGGAATTGGTTCCCACTGATCCCTGGATTAGGCTGGGTTTAGCCCCCAAATCCTGGCTCTGCTCCAGGATCCAGGCAAAGCTCACAAGCCGAGCTCTGTTGGTTCCCTAGGATCACATCCCGCTTTGCTCCCGGGTTGTCCCTCCTCTTCCCCACCAGCTGGACGCTAATTATGTTAATTAACGCTAATTGCCTCTCAATAGGAGGCTCAGGAAACAGGGGAGGGGAGGAGCAGGTGGTCCCCAAAGGCCACCAAGCATCTTTTGCTCCGTGCCAGATTTTCCCAAAAGGGAAAGAAGAGGAGGAGTAAAAAAGGGGAAAAAAACAAATAAAATAAAAATCAGGGATGCAAAAAAAAAAAAAAAATCCCAAATCCCTCCCTCTGTGCCAGCCCACGGGGATGCTGCTCTGGGAGGGGGGAGAGGACACATTCTTTAGCAGCAGCAGCAGGAGAAAATTCTCCTCTTTCCATCCCTCCCTCCTTCCCTCCCTCCCAGCCGGCAGCATGAAGATTTTCGGCAGGGTGGAATATCTGCTGGTAAGGAAAATCCCAAAATAAAAAACTAAACTCGGGAATTAAAAGGGAAAAATGGGGAAAAAAGGGTTTTGGGAGTGGGAAAAACTGGGAATCAAAAGGGTTTGTGAGTGGGAAAAAATGGGAGATAAAACGGTTTGTGAGTGGGGGAAACTGGGATACAAACTGGGGGAAATTGCGATAAAAAAATGATTTTTTGAGTGGAGAAAACCAGGATAGAAAAGGATTTGTGAATGGGGAAAAGTGGAATACAAACTGGGGAAAACCAGGAATTAAAAAGGGTTTGTGAGTGGGGAAAACCGGGAGATAAAAGGGGTTTTTTAGTGGGGAAAACCAGGATAAAAAAGGGTTTGTGAGTGGGGAAAAATGGAAGAAAAAAGGGTTTTTTGAGTGGGGAAAAGTGGGAATCAAAAGGGTTTGTGAGTGGGAAAACTGGGAGAAAAAAGGAATTTTTTGAGTGGGAAAAGCTTAGATAGAAAAGGGTTTTTTGGGTGGGGAAAACTGGGAATCAAAAGGACTTTTGAGTGGAATTTCCAAATTCCCAAATTTTGTGGGGTTGGGATTGTTGGGAACTGGGGTTGGGATCTGCTCCTTCACAACCCTTAAAAATTCCCTTAAAAATGAGATTTTTTTCAGGTGGGTCTCCCCCTAACTGAGCTTTTTTGGGATCTTTTAGTTCTGCACCATGAATCTCTGCAGACACAACCCCCTAAAGAGCCTCATCCAATCCCTGGAATTCTCACTTTGGAACAACCCCCAAAAAATTCTGAAATCCACAAGCCAGGATTGGGGAGGGAAAATCCACCAAAAATCCCATCTGGGGTTTTGTTTGTGATGTGGGTATGAAAAATCTGAGAGGGATTCAGGAAGATTTGAAAAAATTTCCTGCAGAAACCCCGTTTGGAGGAGCCCCAGGAAAATCCATCATCCACGAGTCAGGATGGGGAGGAAAAATCCACCCAAAATCCCTTGTGGGGCTTTTTTAAATTGATTTTTTGCAGCGTGGATGGGAAAGATCTGAGGGGGATTCAGGAAAATTTGAAAAAATTTTGAAAATACTTGAAAATTTTCAAAATATTTGAAAAAATTTTCTGCAGAAACCCCCTTTGGAGGAGCCAGGATGGGGAGGAAAAATCCACCAAAAATCCTCTCTGGGGCTTTATTTTTTGGGGGGTTTTTTTGTTTTTTTGGTTTGTTTTTTGTTTGTTTTTGTTTTGGTTTTTTGAGGGAATTTTTTTGGGTTTTTGTTATTGTGGGTTTTTTGTTTTGTTTTTTGGGTTTTGGTGGGGTTTTTTTTTGGTGGGGTTTTTTTTTGGTGGGGTTTTTTTTTGGTGGGGTTTTTTTTTGGTGGGGTT
>JBBMKD010000122.1:0-12263 GCA_037834095.1 Argya squamiceps | reverse complement strand
TATTCTCTGTTCACTTTTCCTGCCTTTTTTTTTTTTTTTTTTCTTTGGGGGGGCATTTCAGGAGGGTCTTGGGGAATTTGGGATGGGGGGGCAGCAGTGTCCTGGAGCTTTTGATAACCTTGAATTTATCATGACAGGGAAATGCTACCACTGGGCTTCACCCTCTCCCCTTTCCTCACACACCAAAACAAAAATAGGAATTTTGGGAGGGAGAACACCCCCAAAACTCCATTTTTTTCCCCAATTTTCAATGGTTTTGCCCCGTTTTTGCAGCTTAGGAAGCTTTACCTCAGCAAAGGGAGGGAACAGCCACAACCCGGGTAAGCAAAAAAATCCTTTTTTTTTTTTTTAGTTTTTTTGGGCTTAATTCCATTTCACGGCCTTTTGGATCCAGGGTTTTGAAACATCCAAAATTCCCTTTTTTTCCCCCCTTTTCCCTCTCCTGGTGCATGCAGCAGTCGGGAGTTGGGTTTTTCCTCCTTTTTTATCCCCAGAATTCGACAGATTTGGGTGAAAAACGCTGAGATCCCTCCAGAAATTTCAGATTTTTTTGGGGAATAAACCCATTTATTTGGTTTTAATTCCCCCCCAAATTCCTCCCTTTTCTCCCCAGTGGTAGCATTTCCTATTTGGGGGGGCCACGGGCAGCCCCCCCCTAAATTCTCCCCCCAAAATCACCATTTTTGGGGGGTTAAAATGAGTCAAAAATGCTGTAAAAACCTAATTTTGGGGAGGAGGGAGTCAGGCCTTGAGGCACCCAATGTCCCCTCGCAATTTAACCAACTGGGAATTGTCCCCCCCCTTCAAAATGGTGATTTTTTCCCCATTTTGGGGGAATTTTGGAGGGATTTTGGGCCTTTTGGGCCCCCCCAGCTCATTTAAAGGGGGGCAATTTGGGCTTTGCCTCTGTGGGACCCCAAAAATGAGGAGGGGGAGGCCCAAAAATCTTTTTGGGGAGGGGGTTTTGCCCCTCCCCCTGTGCTGGGACTCCCCCCCTTGCTCATTTCTGGGAGGAGTCAAAGGTTACAATGAAAATTTGGGGTTAAATCTCAAAATTTTGGGGTCCTCCCCTCATTTTTTTGGGGGGGGGGTTTGTGCTGGGTTAACTTGTGTCTTTGCAGAGGGGTGGCTTTGCTGACCCTCCCCTAATTAATCTTTTTTCATAATTGGGACCTGTATCCCTTAATTAATTAACACTGGGGGGGAACACTTAACGAACCCCAGCTCTCACCCTAAAAATTGACATTTCAGGGGAGTTTTCACCCCAAAAATCGAATTTTTTTAAAAGGTTTTACCCCAAAAAACCTCCCCAGCTCCTCCCCCTGGCCTTGTTAAGGAAACTGGGTCATAATTAAGCTTTAATTAGTGCTGATTAATGATGTCAGAGCCTGAAACCCCCCCCAGGGAAAGGGGGGGGAGGGTTCGGATTGGGGTCAATGAGCGTTGGGTCATTAAGGGGGAGGTTTGGCTTTAATTAATGAGGTGTTAATTAACGGTTGGTTCGTTAGTCACAGGGTTTAATTATGGCCTGAGTTTGGGGGGGGGTGTGACACCCACCCCCAAATGTGGCCCCTCCTTAAGTGGCAGCTTATTAATTAACCTGTGGTTAATTAAACTTAGGGGAGGGTTGTGGTGGAAAAGCCCACCCCAGACCTTTGTTCTGCTCGTTAATTAACAAAAAATTAATGAAATTATGGGGGAGAAAAAACTGTTGGAAATGACAGATTTTTGTTTCTGTTTTAGTTAATGGGTTTAATTCACTTTTCAATTAAATATTTGATGGGGGGGGCTCCGTGTTTGTGTCACCCCCCTGTGTGACACTAAATCCTCATCCTTGGTGTTAATATTTGAACGAACTCATTTATTAATTAATAAATGAGACTTTGAATGGCATCAGAGGGGGAGGGGGGCTGGGTCTCCCCCCAGTGTCCTTTGGGGGTCCCTGGGACCCTTTCTTGGGGACAATTCCCAGTTTTTTGGGGCATTTTCCAGCTTTTTGGAGGTTAATTTGCAGGGTTTTGGAGTTGATTTCCCACATTTGGGCTTGACTTCTCTCCGCTTTGGTTTTCCATCATTTTAGGGTTGATTTCCTGCTTTTTGGGGGCGATTTCCTGGTTTTTAAGGCTGTGTTGGGGGCAGTTCCCAGCTCTTTGAGGTTGATTTCCCCTTTTGATTGTTGTTCTCCAGCCTTTTGGGATAATTTTCCAGGTTTTAGAGTTGCTTTTCGGCTTATGAGGTTGATTTCCACCTTTTTTGGGGCAGAATTCTGTGATTTTAGGGTTGTTTTCCAGCTTTTTGGGGTAGTGATTCACTTTTTGAGGTGTATTTCCAGCTTTTTGGGGTTGATTCCCACCTTTTTAGGGTTGTTTGCAGTGTTTTGATGTGTTTTTTCCAGAGTTTGGAGTTAATTTCCCTTATTCTGAGACCTGTCTCTTGCCTTGCAGGTTTGATTTCCTGCTTTTTGAGGTTGATTTTCCAAATTTCTGGGTTAATTTCCCCTTTTTCCCCTTTTTTAGGGTTGGCTTTCATCTTTTAGGTTAAATTTCTAGTTTTATAGGAGTGATTTCCCCATATTTGGGGCTGTTTTC
Organism: Argya squamiceps; assembly: GCA_037834095.1. Classification (NCBI taxonomy): domain Eukaryota; kingdom Metazoa; phylum Chordata; class Aves; order Passeriformes; family Leiothrichidae; genus Argya; species Argya squamiceps. Next base: position 9,675 of record JBBMKD010000122.1, on the reverse strand, counting down.
CAGCTTTTTGAGGTCGATTTTTCCCTTTTTAGGGCATGTTTCCCTCTTTTTGGTGCCAATTTCCCCGTTTTGCTCTCAGTAATTCTTGTTTTACCACCAGAATTTTTGCGTGCAGTGATCCTCCGAGGTCTCCCCCCACTTTTAACCCCATTTTTTCCCCATTTCCCCCCTTTTTTCCAGGCTGTTCCTGCCATGGGCTCCGGCCCCATCGACCCCAAGGAGCTCCTCAAGGGCCTGGATTGTTTCCTGGGCCGGGATGGGGAGGTCAAAACCATGGATGGCATCTCCAAAATATTCAGGTGAGAACCCCAAAAACCCCAGTTTTGAAACTCTGATTCTCTTTTTTTATTATTATTAGCCACTAATTATGATTAATCTCTGTTAATTAGCCTGATGAAGGACTCCCAGAAGATGGTGAGTCGTTGCATTTACCTGAACATCCTCCTGCAGACCCGGGCCCAGGACATCCTGAACAAGTGAGCACAGGGAAAAGGGGGAGTTTGGGGGGGATTGGGAGGGAATTTGGGGTAAATCTGGGTGGGTTTGAGGTCTTCTCAGCCAGATCTGGATGGAATTCCCACTTTTTTCCCTCAGATTTGTTGTGGCCAAGTGAGCACATGGAAAAATGGATTTTAGGTGGATTTAGTTGGATTTAGGTGGATTTTGATGGGATTTTTTTTATTTTGGATGGATTTTGATGGATTTGAGGTTTTCCTGACCAGGTCCTTCCAGAATTCCCACTTTTCCCCCTCAGATTCATCCTGGACAAGTAACCACATGGAAAAGTGGATTTTAGTTGGATTTTGGGTGGATTTTGATGAATTTAAGGTTTTCCTGGCTGAATCTGGACAGGATTCCCCCTTTCTCCCCTCAGGTTCATCCGGATCGGGGGGTACAAGCTGCTCAACACGTGGCTGACGGGCTCCAAGGCCGCCAACAACGTTCCCTTCCTGCAGCAGCTGCTGCTCACCCTGCAGCACCTCCCCCTCACCGTGGACCACCTCAAACAGGTCTGGGGGCCCTTGGGGACACTGGGGGGGCACCTGGGGACACTCAGGTGGCTTTGGGGGACTCTGGGTCACCGCTGGGGGGTTTTGTCCCACTCCAAAGTGGGTTTTGTCTCATTTAAGGCCCTTCAGGGGAGTTTGGGGACACTGGGGTGGCACCTGGGGACACCACAGGTGGCTTTAGAATTCCCAAGTGGTTTTTCTGTCCCCTGGGTGGCTTCTGTGTCCCCCCAAGGTCCCTTTTGTCCCCTCCTGACCCCTCATTTCCTTTTCAGAACAACACAGCCAAGCTGGTGAAGCAGCTCAGCAAGTCCAGCGATGATGAAGGTGAGCAGAGACCTCCTGAGACCCCCTAAAATCCCCTGGGGACCCCCAAAACCTCCCTGAAACCCTCCAAATCCACCTGGAACCTCCCAAAAAAACCCCTCAGATGCTGAAAACCCCACAGAGACCCCTCAAAACCCTCCTGAGACTCCCCCAAACTCCCCTGAGACCCCCTCAAACTCCCCTTCTGACCCCTAAAAACCTCCCTTAGACCCCCTGGGATCCCCTAAAAACCCCCTCAGGCCCCCCAAAAAAACCCTCAGACCCTCCAAACCCCCCTGAAAGCCCCAACCCCCCCGACATTCCCCAAAACTGCCTTTGAACCCTCCAAAAACTCTTCTCAAACCCCTCAAACCTCCTCTAGATCACATTCCCCACCCTCTGCTTGATTAATCAGTGATTAATGACTGATTAATTAATGATTAATTGTCATTTAACCCCTCAGAGCTCCGGCGCCTGGCCTCCATCCTGGTCAGTGACTGGATGGGAGTGATCCGCTCCCAGAGCAGCTCCCAGCCCACAGGTGAGCCCCAAAACCCCCCAAAATTCCCTCAAAACACCCCAAAATCCCTTCAAAACCCCCCCAAAACCCCCTCACCCTTTTTCCTGTCCCCTTTTCCCACCCCCAGAACGGGATAAAAAGAAGAGGAAAGAGGAAAACAAAAGCAAAACCCCCGTCCCGGAGAAGCCCCAAGAGGCCAAAAATGAGGCCAAAAACGAGGAAATGCCTGAAAAAAAACGGGAAAAACCCAAATCCCTGCGGACCACGGCCCCCAGCCACGCCAAGTTCCGCTCCACAGGTACAGATTGGGGGGGATTTGGGGATTTGGGGCTGACTTGGGAGGGGTTTGGGGAATTTGGCACTGATTTGGGGTGGGTTGGGGCTCTTTTTTGGGAGTTTGGGGCAGTTCAGGGCTCTTTTTTGGGAACTTAGGATTGGTTTTTAGGGAAATTTGGGCTGGTTTTGGGAATTTGGGGCTCTTTTGGTGGAACTGGGCCAGTTTTGGAGGAATTTGGGGTGGGTTTGGGAGGACTTTAAAGAATTTGGGGCTGATTTGGGGTTGCTTTTGGAGAACTTGGAGCTGTTCAAGCTCTGCTGTTGGGGTTTTAGTGATTTGGGGCTGTTTTGGGGAAATTCGGGGTGGGTTTGGGGTTCGTTTAGGGATTTCGGGGCTGATTTGAGATGGATTTGGGGTTGGTTTTGGAGAATTTGGAGCTGTTCAAGCTCTGCTGTTGGGGTTTTAATGATTCAAGGCCATTTTAGGGTTAGTTTTGGAGCTGTTTGGGGGATTTTTGGGGCTGTTTTGGGGATTTCTGACCCTTTTTCCCCCCAGGGCTGGAGCTGGAGACGCCATCGTTGGCGCCGGTGAAGAAACCAAACTCATCCTCATCTGACAAATACAACCTGAAACCCGTCCCTGTCAAGAGGCAGAGGTGGGATTTGGGGACGTTTTTGGGGTCTCAGTGACATTTTGGGGGGGCTCAGAACTTGCTTGGGAGGCTCAGAGCTGCTTTTGGGGGGTTTGGGGTTGATTTGGAGGAAAATGGGAATTTTTGAGGGGTCTCAAGGCTGGTTTGGGGGCACTTTTGGACATGGTTTCAGGATTATTTTGGGGGTCTCTGGGCCAGTTTGGGGTGAAGTTTTAGAGCCATTTTGGATGTGGTTTTGGGGTCATTTTAGGGGTGATTTCAGGGCTTTTTTGGAGCAATCTCGGGTTTGTTTTGGGACTATTTTCTGGCGCTTTTTCGGGGATAGTTTCAAGGCCATTGTGGACAAGTTTGGGTCCATTTCTGGGGCAATCTCAGGGAGTTTTGGGGTGTCCTGACCCTTTTTCCTCCCCGCAGTGCCCCGACAGCCCCGGGGGAGGCTCCTCTGGCAGAGAAGAAATACAAACCCCTGAACACGGCCCCAAATGCAGCCAAGGAGATCAAAGTGAAGATCATCCCCCCACAGCGTGAGTCTGGGGGATTTTGGGGGTTTGGGGACACCTGGGTGCCATTTTGGGGTTGATTTTGGTGCTATTTTGGGGTATTTTGGTGCCATTTTGGGGTTAATTTTGAGGACACTTTGGGTTTGGTTTTGGGGACATTTTGGGGACAATTCAGGTGAAATTTGGGAGCTTTTCCATTTTGGGGGCACGTGGGTTCTGTTTGGGAGTCGTTTTTGGGGACAGTTTGGGTGGTTTTGGGTAATACCTGGGTGTCATTTTGGGAACAGTTTGGGTCTGATTTGGGTCCTGTTTTGAGAACAATTTGGGTCCAATTTTGAGAGGGGATTTAGGTGCCATTTTGGGGTGAATTTCAGAGTCATTTTAAGGGCTATTTCAGAGCCATTTTGTTGTGGACTTGGGATCATTTTTAGGGTGGATTTGGGCACCATTTTAGGGCAGATTTGGGCACCATTTTAGGGGCAATTTGAGCACCATTTTGAGGCAGGTTTGGGACCCATTTTGGCGTGAATTTGGGGTTTTTTGGTGACCCCTCTGTGCTCCCCCCAGCCATGGAAGGCCTCGGGTTCCTGGACGCCCTGAACTCTGCACCCGTCCCCGGCATCAAGATCAAGAAGAAGAAGAAAGTTCTGTCCCCCACAGCAGCCAAGGTGAGGGATATTTTGGGGACATTCTGGGGACACTTTGAGTTTGTCTTTTGGGGATGGTTTGGGAGCTGCTTTAGCACCATTTGGAGGCCATTTTGGGAAAACTTCAGGAGCCATTTTAGGGATACCTTGAGTCCCTTTTTGGGGACACTTTGGGAGTTACTTTAGGGATATTTTTTGGGGCCATTTTGTGAATATTTTGAATTTTTTTCTTGGGAACACTTTGGGGGTCCTTTGAGGACCATTTTGAGACCATTTTGTTTCACTTTTGAGTCTTTGGGGACATTATGTTGCTTTTTAGGCACCATTTGGGGGCCATTTTGAGGGACATTTTGGCACCTTTTTGGGAACAACTTGAGGACCATTTCGGGGACACTTTGGGTGCCGTTTTTGCAAACACTTCAGTTGCCATTTTGTGGATTTTTTTGGTGGCCGTTTTGTGGACACTTTCTTTTTGGGGACATTTGAGTGCCTTTTTGGTGAACATTTTGGCAGCCATTTTGTGGTCTATTTGGGTGCCATTTTGGAAATACTTTGAGTCCCTTTCTGTGGGACAATTCGACGGCCATTTTGAGAACATTCCAGATACCATTTTGGGGACATTTTGGGAACCATTTTGGAAACACTTTGAGTCCCTTTCTGTGGGACAATTTGGTGGCCATTTTGAGAACACTCCAGATGCCATTTTGGTGACACTTCGGGAACCATTTTAGGAACACTTTGGGCATCATTTTGGGGCAAAACCACCCTGTTCTGACCCACCCTGTGCTCCCCCAGCCCAGCCCCTTCGAGGGGAAGCCAGCCCCAGAGCCCAGCACGGCCAAACCCTCGTCCCCAGAGCCAGCGGCTGCCGAGCCCATGGACACGGAGCGGCCGGGGACGCCCGTGCCGGCCATCGAGGTGCCCGAGCCCATGGACACAGGTATGGACTGGGGGGGCTGGGGACACTCGGGGGGGGCTGGGGACAGTTTAGAGGCATTTTGGGGGCATTTGGGGAGATTTAGGGTGGGTTTGGGGATGGTTTGTGTGGATTTGGGGACGGTTTCAGGGGCTGTGGAACAGTTTGTGTGGGATTGGGGATAGTTTGAGGGGGTTTGGGGACAGTTTAGAGGTGTTTTGGGCGTGTTTGGGAGATTTTAGGGTGTGTTTGGGGACAGTTTGAGGAGGTTTGGGGGTGATTTGTGTGGGTTTGGGGACAGTTTAAAGTTTGGGGACAGTTTAGAGGCGTTTTGGGAGTGTTTGGGAGAGTTTAATGAGTGTTTGGGGATGGTTTGTGTGGGTTTAGGGACAGTTTGAGGGGGTTTGGGGACAGTTTGAGGAGGTTTGGGGACAGTTTGAGGGTGTTCGGGGGCCATTTTAGCAGCACTTTGAGCCCTTTTTTTGGGAGCATTCAGGTGCCATTTTGAGAACACTTAAGTCCCTTTCCAACGATCCAGGGCCCATTTTGGTGTCACTTTGCCCCTTTTTGGGCACCATTTCATCTGTCCTGGGTGCCATTTTGGGCTCAAAGCCCACGTTTTTGGGATCCCCCTTTGCTGATCTCTCCCACTGTCCCCTCAGGCTCGTCAGAGACGGGGGGTGACCCCAAGGCCACCGATGTCCCCTCAGAGGGTGGCCCTGCCCCGCGCAGGGCCCGCAAGAAGAAATCGGTGTCGTGGCCCGAGGAGGGGCGGCTGCGCGAGTATTTCTACTTCGAGCTGGACGAGACGGAGCGAGGTGAGCACAAACACCCCAAATTCACCCCAAAATCCCTCAGGAAACCCCCGGGTTTGTCCCTAGGATCCCTTTGGATCCTTCGAGGGATCTCTAGTACTGTTTTGGGATTGTTTCATAGCTGCTTTGTGGGAATCTTTGGGCGCCATTTTAGGATCGTTTCTGGGGATATTTTGTGAGAACACTTGGTGCCGTTTTGGGTCCTTTTAAGGGACAGCTTGGGTCCCTTTTTGGGAATACTTTAAGGACCATTTTATGGATATTTGGGTGCCCTTTCAGGAAGCTTTGGGTCCCTTTTTGGGAACAGTTTGTATCTGTTTCTGTGGGACAGTTTGGGCACCATTTTGTGAACACTTTGAGCACCATTTTGCGGACACTTTGGGGTTCTTTTTGTGAACACGTGTCCCTTTTTGTGAACATTTTATGCACCATTTTGTGAACACTTTGTGTTCCTTTTTGTGAACCCTTTGGGCGCCATTTTGTGGACACTTCAAACGCTATTTTTTGGTCACTTTGGGCACCATTTTGCAAGCCTTTTCATTTCCAACCCCACACAAACCAAACCAAGGCAATCCCAGGATTCCTCCTCACCGATCCCGAATTTCCCCCCTCACAGTGAACGTGAACAAGATCAAGGACTTTGGCGAGGCGGCCAAGCGGGAGATGCTGAAGGACCGGCACGCCTTTGAGACGGCGCGGCGCCTCAGCCACGACTCCATGGAGGAGAAGGTGCCCTGGGCCTACCCCAAGGCCCTGGAGCTGCCGGCGCCGCTCGTCATCCCCGGCAGCGGCAGCCGCGAGCGTTTCACGCAGGCCGAGCGCGTCAAGGGCATCCTGCAGGAGATCTTCCTCTCCAAGGAGAGGTGAGGGGCAGTTCCGGGGGCATTTATGGGGAATTTGGGAAATTGGGGGCGGTGGGACATCCCAGACCTCCTTTTGGAGCTGCAGTGTTCTGAGCTCAAAATGTTGGGTTGGTGAGGGTGATTTGGTAGCCATTTTATGAGGGCTTTGGGCACCATTTTGAGGGGACTTTGGGGGACATTTTGTGAGGGCTTTGGGCGCCATTTTGTGAGGGTTTTGGGCACCGTTTTGTGAGGGCTTTGGGCACCGTTTTGTGAGGGCTTTGGGGGACATTTTGTGAGGGCTTTGGGAGCCGTTTTGGGGACACTTTAGGGGAATGTTTTATGTTTTGGGAACATTTTATATGGAGCTTTTTGAGCACTTAGAGACTCTTTTTGGGACATTTTGGGGTCCCTTTTGTGAGGACTTTGGGGGCTGTTTTGCGGACACTTTAGGGGCCGTTTTGGGGACACTTTATACATAATTTTGGGAGTACTTTGGGACTCTTTTTGGGACATTGTGGGGGCCATTTTGGGAGCACATTGTGGGCTTTTTTGGAGGTCATTTTAGGAACACTTCAAATCCTTTTTTGAGGACATTTTGGATGCAGTTTTAGGAGCACTTTGGGGGCCAATTTGGAGATGCTTTGGGCATCATTTTGTGAGGAGTTTGGGGCCCATTTTGGGGATGCTCTGATTTTTAGAATTTTTTTTAGAATTGCCTTTGGTGCCATTTTGGGAATTATTTCAGGGCCATTTTAGGTGCCTTTTTTGTCACTTCGAGCCACTCTTTGAAAACCATTTTGGGATCACTTTGTCCCTTTTTGGGGGACACTTTGGGTGCATTTTGGGACCATTTTGAGGGACACCCAATCTTGTGGAGAATACAATATTTCTGGAAAACTGGAAAACCTAAACCAGGAAGTGTAGGGTGGGAAGCTTTTGGGGTCTCAAAATCTTTGGGATCCCAGAATCCCACTGACCTTTTTTCACCCCATTTTCACCCCCTCAGCATTCCTGACAGCCCCCACGAGCCCGACCCGGAATCCTACGAGCCGCTCCCACCCAAACTCATCCCCTTGGACGAGGTAAGCCCTTCAAAAAACACCAAGAAAACCCTAAAAAACCGCTAAAAAAAGCTAAAAAACCTCAAAATGCTGTTCCTGATGCCCCATTTGTGCCCCCCCAGGACTGCTCAGGAGAGGACGGGGCCTATTCCGAGGGGCTGGATCCCGGGAACTCTGTGGCCTCCCCAGAGCCGGGGGCAGGGGCCAAACTGCCCCCAGTCCTTGCCAACCTCATGGGCAGCGTCGGGGCTGGAAAAGGTCCCCCAGGACCCCCCCAAAACGCCCCCATCAACATGCAAGAGATCCTCAGCTCCATCATGGTAACCCCCCCCCCTAAAACAAGGGAACCCCTGAAATTTGGGGAGGGGTGGGAGGATGGTGAGGGGGCACAAATTGAGGGGAGTCACCCCCCAACTGTGGGAAATCCTAAAATTAAGGGAGGGTCTTAAATTGCAAAGGTCACAAATTTGGGGTTATAAATTAGGATCAACCCCCCCATCGTTTGAACCCCAAATTTGGGATAAATCAAAATAGGGAGGGGGGCACAAATTGTGGACATCACAAATTTAGGGGGTCACCTAAAACTGGGACATCATAATTTGTGACACCCCGAAATCTGTGGGATCACAAACACGGGGGGAAAAAAAGGGTGGAACTCCCATTTTTCCCTTCCCTCATTGTCTTTTTTCCCCTTTTTCTCCTTTTTTCCCCTCTTTTTTCTCTCTTTTTCCATCTTTTCCCCTTCTCTTTCCCTTTTTCCCCTCTTTTCCCTCATTTTCTCTCTTTTACTCTCTTTTTTTCTCTTTTACTCTCTTTTCCCTCTTTTTTCCCTCTTTTTCCTTCTTTTTCTCTTTTTTCCCCTATTTTTCCCCCCCTCTTTCCCCCCTTTTTTCTCTTCCCATCTTTATCCTTTTTCTTTTCCTTTGTTTTTGCCTGGTTTTTCTCATTTTTCTGTTTTCACCCCATTTCCCCCCCATTTTTAACTGTTTTTTCTCTTTTTTTTCCTCTCATTTTTGCTTGTTTTTTGCCCTTTTTTCTCATTTCCTTCTAATTTTCTCCCCTCAGGGCGGCCCCAGCAGCCACAAGGCCGAGGAGCTGCTGAAGCAGCCGGATTATTCTGACAAAATCAAACACCTGCTGGGCAACCTGCAGGCACAGCCCCCGGGGGGGCCTGGAGGAGGTGAGGGGCACCTTGGGGACACATGGGGACAAATCTGGGACACTGGTCAAGGGTCCTGACAGGGGTTTTGGGGTGATCTTGGCTTGGGGACAAATTTAAGGACACATTTGGGACAATGTCCAGGGACTTGGAGCTGTCCCTGGCTTGGGGACACATTTGGGGACACTCTCCAAACCCAGGGGAACTTTTGGGGGTGTCCTTGTTTTGGGGACACCTTGGGGACATTGTGCCCCTCCTGGGGGGGGTCCCCTCAATTTGAGGCCACGCTCTGTCACTTAAAGGTGACACTGGGAGTGACATTGGGGTCCCCTGGTGGGGGTGACAATGGTGGGGGGATGACAGTGTCCCCTTAAATGGGGGTGACTTGTGGGGGTCCTTAAATTGGGGTCTCCTGGTGCAGATGTCCCTTAAATTGGGGTGACCTAAAGGGTGAGACCCTCCTTAATTTGGGTTAAACTGTGGTTTCTCTGCACTGGGGACACCCCTTTGCATTGGGGTCACCCTGGGGGGTCCCCACCCCATTTTGGGGGGTGTTTTGGGGTCCCCCTGACACCCCCCCCCTTATTCCTCTTTTCCCCCTTTTTTTTTTGCAGTTCCCCACGGGCTGCTGGGTCCCGGCCCCATGAACGGCTTCCCCCCCCCCAAAATGCAGCATTTCCCCCCGGGGGGGCCCATGCCGGGTAAGTGCCCCCTCCCAAATTCCCCAAACACCCCAACCCCCCAACAAAAAACCCCAAAAACTCGTGTTCTAACCCCAGATTTTTGTTCTTTCTCCCTTCCAGGTCCCCACGGTGGTGGAGGAGGCGGGGGTGGTCCCGGCCTCCCCCCGGGGCTCCCGGGGGGTCCCCGCCTTTTGGGCCCCCCTCCCCCACAACGCGGCGGCGATTTTTGGGGGGAGGGTCCTGACTGGGGCGGTGGGGGAGGGGGAGGCCTCCGAGGGGGCCCTCCC
>JBBMKD010000117.1:50127-100916 GCA_037834095.1 Argya squamiceps | reverse complement strand
CACAATAACCCCCTGCAGTGTTATAAGCTGGGGATGGTGTGGCTGGACAGTGCCCAGGAGGAAAGGGACCTGGGGGTGCTGGTGACAGTAGCTGAACATGAGCCAGCAGTGTGCCCTGGTGGCCAAGGCCAGTGGCATCCTGGCCTGTAGTGTGTTCAGCAGGATCAGGGAGGTCATTCTTCCCCTGTCCTCAGCACTGGTGAGGCCCCACCTGTGTCCAGCTCTGGGCCCTCAGTTTAGGAAGGACCTTGAGATGCTTGAACGTGCCCAGAGGAGGCAACGAGGCTGGTGAGGGGCTTGGAACACAAACCCTGTGAGGAATGACTGAGGGATCTGGGGTTGTTTAGCCTGGAGGAAAGGAGACTCAGGGGTGACCTTATCACTCTCTACAACTTCAAGGGTGGTTGTAGTCAGGTGTGGGTTGGTCTCTTTCTCCAGGCAGCAACTGACAGAACGAGAGGACACAGTCTTAAGCTCTGCCAGGGGAAATATAGGTTAGACACCAGGAAAAAATTCTTCACTGAAAGAATGACTGAGCACTGGAATTTTCTGCCCAGGGAGGTGGGGGAGTCACTGTCCCTGGAGGAGTTTAAAAAGAGACTGAATGTGGCACTCAGTGCCATGGTTTAGTTGATGAGGAGATGTTAGGTCATAGGTTGGACTTCATGATCTCGAAGGTCTTGTCCAACCTAGATCATTCTGTGATTCTGTGAAAATAGCTCATACCCTGGAAAGCTTTTATTTCAGAAAGCTAACCAAAATATCTATTATTTACTGAGTACTCTGTGAACAAAACCACACAGCAGGAAACAAGATGAAGAGAGGCCATTTGGTTATACTTCTGTGCAATTGCAGCTATTGTCACTTTGCAGTAAAGTGCCTAAAATGATCCCTCTCAAACCAAAACAATTAAAAATCTTGTGAGGAGAATGAGGTTTTCTACTGTGTCAAACCCAGCAACCCAAAGTTTTTTGCTTTTCTCCCTATGGCAGTTGCTGTTTGTAATGAAGACTGTTGCATTACCAGTTATAATACTGGAGGATTCAGGGTTTGAGGTTAGGTTAAAAGATCTTGGTATTTCTCAGATAACTTATATGAATCCCTGGGCTATCTCTGGGCTGTATAATTAGTCACAATGAACCTGAAAACACTGGATAACAAAATGTGTCCAAGAAACTGGAATGGTTAAGAGAAAAAAGTAAGGAAGTAGTACCTGCCCACAGCACGGGTTGTCATAACCGGTTAATTAGTGGGGAGACAGTGTGGAGCCACTGTGCTGCAGTGTACAATAATTTCTCATCATATTTCATAATATATTTTTTGTTTAAATAATTATGTTCTGAGCTGAACTTATTTGATATGAAAGCAAAAAAATTATTTTTCTATTTTAAGCAGCAATAACCCACATTCAGAATTCAGGCAATTTTTGACTCAGTGGGGGGGTTTTTTAACTATTTGCCATTGCATATTTAGTTTATACAGCCTCTGAGGTGAAATGTGGCATTTATTTGACAGTGCAGAGGGAGGCTTCACACCATCCTCAGGACAATTGTAACATCTGCAGTTAATAACCCTCCTCCCCACAGAGGCTGGGCTGGGAAATCTGTCACGGCAGTCCCGTGTCCCCAGCGCTGGGTGGAAGGAGGGATGCAATGCTGGGTGCCAAGGACATGCTCCCAGGAAACGCACTGCCACCCACATCACCCTGGTGGGTGGCAGGGTGTGCTCCCAAGTTGTGCAATTTGATGACAGTCCCTGCATGGGTTGGCTTTTGCTGGCCTGTGTGGTGACATCCCAGTGTGGGACATTGAAATTATAATCACTAATACTAATAAAAGAATAATCAGTGAGTCATCATCTGCACCTTACACTGCTGCTTATAGTCAGATTTCTGCCTTTTAAGCTTGTTGACACGAGGCCCAGCAATGATAATGGAAAGCCTCTGAGCAGGCTTTCCTCATCCACTGTCTGTGCAGTTAATAAAAATTGATAGTGAATGAAGTTGATGAGCTAAGAAGAAAAGCTACGGATAAGATTTTATCTCTACATGTTCTTGTTACTGATAAAATGAATTAAATACAAGAACTGCTTAACATATGTACAAACTGTAATTGTGTCAATGGGTTTCAGGCTGTAGCTTAAGGAATTTATCATTCAGATTTCTAAGTTCATAACTTCACCTCAGGCAACCACTGGAAAGCCAAGTCTTAACTAACAAGATCAAGAGTTGTTTTTCAAAGGGAGGTGAGAAAATGAGAAGGCAGAGCACAAGCCTGTTGGGGCATTTTCTTTGCTTTTGGGGGGTTTTGATTGGAATGGAATGATACACATAGTGTAAGTGAAAAGGCTAAGTTTGTAATTTGGGATTTGCCTTGAAACTTTTTCTGTCAGCACTTCCCACACCAACCTAACAGGTGACAGTGATCATGTCATAGACGTAAATGGAAGTATGAATGTGTCAGGTGTAATTTTAAGTGTTCTCAGCTGCTGAAAGACTATTCTCCATAATTACTTCAATTTGATAATGCTGAGTTCTGGAGCAAAATGTATTCTTTTTCTGTGGAGGAGTAGTATAATTTTAAAGTTTCAGGCTCATACCAGAGTTGAGCTGTCTCCACCTAACATGTGAGCCTCACTAATGAGTTAAGGGCCTCTGAGGAAAACATTGGATTGATCCTGACATTTTCCAGGCATTAGTACTTTCCTTCTCTAAAAGAAGGGTAGAACGTATCTGGTGTGCTTATTTTGAGGCCTTTTGAAGACAGTTTTTTATCTGAAAATAGTTATGTTGCTGAAAAAATGTACAATAATTTATCATCATATTTCATAATATATTTTTTGTTTAAATAATTATGTTCTGAGCTGAATTTATTTGATATGAAAGCAAAAAAATTATTTTTCTTTTTTAAGCAGCAATAACCCACATTCAGAATTCAGACAATTTTTGACTCAGTGGGGGGTTTTTGTAACTATTTGCCATTGCATATTTAGTTTATACAGTCACAGTTTTACTTTACTAATTAGCCTCCAAGTAGCTGGTAACAAAATCCACTTGTTTCCATGGAATTGTAAATGCTGTGAGGAAATAAACTTCAGTGCAGATGTACTAGAGAAAAACTGATTAAAACAATGGTATTTTTTATAATTGGTTGTATAGAAAAAAAATAGGACTTCACATGCTGTTTTTCCTCAAGTTATGTGAGAATAAGTTTGGTTTCATATTGCAAAACTTAGTAATGCTACCTTGAATTGGAACTCCATATGTTATCTAACTACATATAACTAATTATAGTTAAATTTCTGTTTGGTTCTAGATGCAGCTTCATGGTTAGGAGACATGGAAAGCATCTGAGGTTAAGTCTGCTGACACACAGAAAGGAATGCCAGGTAAGGATTTTTTTTTAAACCATGTGAATGAGGATCTGAAAATATTTGTGTTTGAACTGCAGAACTTGAAAACAGTGAACTTGTCTGGTATATCTTACCATGCAAAATGAAAGGGGAAAAAAACCTGTTGAAACATTGTAAAATTGTATATACAGCTCCTTGGAAGGGTTCAGTGTCAGTCTGCTAGCTGTGAGACGCTCTACATCCAAGATCCTGAAAAAATGTGAAGTTTCATAACTAGCTATTTTAAAAGAAAACAAACCCTATAGTGTAACAGTGTTCCCATGGGAAAGCAGCTTCCTTGTACTCCTCTCTGCTTGTACCAACAAAGGAATTTGTCACTAGAGAGAGTTTTTAAACTGTCCCATTTATGAAGGAAGATTCAGCTGGGATGAAGTGGATCATCTTGGGACTCATTCTCACAGGCAGCTGTATTAGTACTGGATATCACGTGACTGTCTCATTATCCTGTGAGTTTAAAATCTGATACAGCTCCAAAGAAATTAAAACTTTTGAAATAATCACTAATGATTTCAGTCTTTTGATGCTGACAAATTTAGCATCTGCCACTGTTCAGAGTTAGTATGCTGCCAGTGGAGGTCTGGTTTCATAAGAGACATTTGGTTTAATAATCAGCATTCATTGTGGTTTGCTTTAGGCAGAGACCAGTACTTTGTGATTATGGCTTCATCTCCCCCTAGTGTGTTGGGATAAATGCTATAAAACATGCATAGAAGTATAAATTAATTGTGTTTTGCTGAGAAAACATAATTGGTTTACATAACTGGTGAGAAAACGTACCATTGGTTATAGTCTGCTCTTAGGAACTGGAATTTTGTTAGGATGTTGGATCTTTTTCCTTCACATCAAAGTACTGAATTTTGATCCCATTTAATTTTGAGAAACAAAGGTAACTGTTGAAGTAACATTGGACAAAGTTACCTTTAATACAGACAGCTTAGGAACTTTGGGATTTTGGGTTTTTTCTCTGTTTTGGTATTTTTGTTCTAAAATTGCCACTGTAGTAAGTCAGCCAAGACTCCCATTTTCTTCATGCAGGAAAAACCCATTCTTTATTCACATAACTTACACAGACCTCATGTGCAACACCTGTTGGCTGGTGGTTTTCTTACTACTTCATTTTTTGGTCAAAAGGTGATTTGTATGTATGTGCTAAGATTCAGGTTGCTTACATTTTTCTTTTATGGGTTCTCATGGAACAGATCTTGTTGTTTACACAGATTTAACTTTCTTTTCAACCCAAGAATAGGTTGTTGTGTTAAGGAACCTTTCCTATCAAGATTGTTTTCGCATGGGACCTTGCTAATTGCTTAACTACACTTAGAAGAGATGACAGGCTAGCTGTAAATTTAACAGAGCACGCCTGATTAATGAGGCCTTTCTTTTATAACTCTTCTACCTGTCACAACAGATTGTTATTGTAAAACCTGAAGAAAAAAGGAGAGGCTTGTTTAAGTATTTTGTCTCAGCATCTGGAGAATACTCTAATTTTTGTTCTGCAAATTCATTCCAGAATGAATTCCAAATACACTTTTGTCTCTATTTTACAATGGTTATTTCTGATACTGAATGTTGTTTTGTGTTCATCAAGATTCCTGTGCATCAGGAGTTTTCACTGCTGTGTCAGGAGATTGAACATCACAAACCAGTTCAGGAGAGGTGCTGTTTCCATGTCTAGATGAGCTCCTGTCCAAGGTACTGCTACCTACTAGACTGCAGTGAATGTGAATTAAACATTCCTGATTCAGTTCCCATGCAAACTCCATAGCTTTGTGAGGGGTTCTTCTGTGCGGTGGAGCTTTGAGATGGATTTCTCTGGACCTCAACTTACAGTGAGCCCCTAAAGAGAAAGATTTCTCAATTTTTCAAAAGAAAATGGAACAACACAAAGAGGAGAGAATCGCAGTTAAGGCAAAACAAAGAAAGACATCACAAACCCCACATGTTCCTGTGGTGTTGGTGTCAGCTCTGTCTTAGCCTGAATGGTAGAATTTGACCTGTAGGTAATTTGTAAAAGACCTTTGTTCTTATTTTTTTCTGGTCAGTTTCCTTTTAGTGTATTTTTTATAACACTCCACATTGGTTTCAAACTCTTTTACCTGTACCAAGTTTTCCAGTGATGTTTGTCCATTTTTCATCCTTCCATTTAAACTGAGTTTACTGTGATAGAGCAGAGGTGACTTTTAAAGTAAGGCTGGTTTCAGTCCCTTTGAAATATGAAGGAGTACAAAATATTGCTGGGTTTATTTGCATCAAGCTCTTAATTAATTTCTTTATTGCTTCTTAGAGGTAATGTGTGGAATTTGTCTGCCTTTTGATCCTAAACTACAAAACTCACATTTAACCCTCTGCTCTATCTTCTTTGTAGCCATTCCTCACTTGCTCCTAGTAACTGCTATGGAAATTTTTTTGTCTTTTCAGTTCACAAAATGTAAAGCAGATAGCTTTTCATGACTTTGACAGCTAAGGAATGTTACTTAACTGTTGACACAAGGCTTATCTTCTAAACTGTTCCCTCTAAGTCCATACTACAAACCTCCACTGAAAACAGGACTGCAAAATTTTGCAGTCCCTGGCAGGTCAGGGAGTGCAACCACCTTCCAAAAGCAGTAACAGGGATGTATGTGAGAGAGAGTTGTTCCACTGCACTTCTCTCCTGCCTGCCTCCACCTCCCTTCCTTCCTTAGCAGATCATGAGAAGCCTTGGCAGAGGCTGCACTTCTGTGCTTTGCTGGCATTGATGGCAATTAAGTCCTGAAAATCCCTTTTGTTATCCTACCATGAAGGAATTGATGCTTTCTGTATTGTCTATGAGCCAAACTTGACAAAGCACAGTCTTCAGGCTGTCTTTTTATCAAAAAACCTCAAAAGCAGATGGCCAAGTGAAGCAAACCCAGCTGAGTGCTTCCCACAGCAGAACAGCACAGAGAATTCCTCTATGAACCTTCCATGCTGCTCTAGCTGGTTGGGTATTTTGGAGAACATGCACAAGACAAACGACAGGAGCCTGTATCTCTGTTCCTGTAGATTAACTGGTGGCAGGGCAGCCAGCTGAGCTGGAAAAAAAAATTATTATTTTTCCTCCCCTCTGCAAGCATTCAGTGTTTTGGTCATCAGAAAGCTGGCAAATTTCCTCACTTCAGGAAAAAAAAAGAGCATGTATTTCTTTGTGAGCAGGCTTCAGTGAAGCGAGTACAGCAAGAGTACAAAGAGGTTACACATGCACAAGAGAGGATTTAGAACTTCAACACATGAAAGACCAGCTTAGGTCTTTTAGGTAAGTGTATTCATTATGCTGAAGGATGAGGAAGACCACAAATCTTTCCCCACCCATAAGATGAGCAAGACATGAGGAACTTCTCAATACTTGTAAGTGCCTCCTTCTCAGAAACAAGATTCTAATCTTGGATATTCTTTCAGCAGAGAGGCAGCTGCTCACCTCAACTGCAGGTGACTTTATTGGATGATCCAGTGCCTTCTTATCCCACATTCACAGCTGGGCAATTGTGTGGCTTTTGATGGAGGGGGAAAAAAATCACAATTACTGAAGGTACAGCAGCACAGACCATATCTTTGAATCTACTTTTGAGAGGTTATACAGGGAAGGTGTAGAAGGGCTTGAGATAGACCTATTTCTGTGACCTCTGAAAGAATATTTTAATCATCCATGCCTTTGTAGCAGCTGGATTAGATAGGGATCAGGTTCCTTATACAGACAGCATTGATTCTCTTTTTTTGAACGTTTTTGCCTTATTTCAGAAAGCTTTATGTACTAGCATAGTCTAGAACGAAGGAGCCTTCCTGAGCAGAATGGATTCTGGCACTCAGCCTGTTGTTGCCACAAGCTGGTTGTGGAGAGCTAAAATCTTACAAAGCTGCAGCATGTTCAGGAGTAAAGCAAGTGATCTGCAGGCACTTAGAAAATTATGTAAAACTTTATAGTTATAAATAACTTTTATGTATTAGTGTGCAACCTGAGCTGCAGCCATTCACCTCCTTCAGCTGCATCATGACCAGCCTGGACTGTGTCTTGCATCACGCCACGTAGAAAGGTAAAAAAGATAAAACATCATTATTTGAGTTTGGTTTTAGGGAGACTCTGATTGTGCTGTAATTTGATCATACAGTTGTGGGGGTGTGTCTAGTTCAGGTCAGCTTGCAGAAAGGACACTTAAAAGCTGTTCTAATCTTCTGATATTTAAACATAAGTAGGAGTCTCATCCAGTTCCCATGCAATACTGTCATGATGTGCAGAAAAACTCTTTCTTTTTTCATAGCACCAGAGACAGCCTTGGTATGAATTGGTTATGCAGAAAAGTGACACCAGTTTTAAGTCTTATATCCCTCTTTAGATCAGAATTTGGTTACTGATCATGTGGTTTCATAAAAGTGATAGTTGTGCATCTCTCAAAGTTGAGCCATGTACATCTGATTACATGATCAACAATTGTTTTAATTCTTACCTAAAGAACAGACAACTCATAAAGCTGACACTGGACTATCACGTGCAGTAGTTCCTTAGTGTTCATCTCCTCACAGGTCACCATCACCTGTTTCAAGTGTGTGCATTTCTTTGCTGTTTTAAGACACATTTGAAGTGCTTGGTAGAGCAACAGGAGTTTCTTCCAGCTTGCAACAAGACACTGTGAACTCACACCACATTTACTCATAAAAGAGTAATTATGACTGAGCTCTTTGTGTGAGGCACTGCAGTGCTGGAATTCATATGAAGAAGAGGAAAAAGCACAAGCAGGATCAGCTTTACCCAGTGACTGGCAATAGCCATGATCTAACCAAAGACTGAACCCAGCAGCCTGCCCAGCAGGGCAGAGGGGCTGTGCTGACTGGGGACAGGGACCCACCTGCTGCCAGGAAACTCTTGGAGAGTGGGCATGATCCTGTGTAATTCACAATTCCCTGGCATCTCCAGACTGCAGATGAATTAGATACAAGGTAGGTGTTAACTGCAAACATACTGAGTAATATGTATGTACAATTTATTTAAAATATTTTTTAACATATAAAACCCCCTCACTATTTATACAGTCTAAGTCCTAGCAACATATACAAATACTGAGCAACTACAATACATGCTGAGGTAAGAACATACATTCTGGGAGAATACTCAAGCCAAACAAGATTGAAATACATTTTATATACATGTCTTCATATATAAGAGAGACCCATGAAATGTACCTTTACTTTATTGTACGCAGGCAAATTCTAGTCTTAGTGTGTCATGCAATTACACCCAACTGTTACACATTCAAATGTATCTTAGCCCTAGCAGATGATATGTCCAAAGTCTGAGGCAGGAGCAAAGCCTGGGACCAAATACCTTCCAAAAAGGGGCTTAAATTTTAAAAACATCCATTTTTTAACAGCTCATGTTACTCAGATAATGAACTTGCATTATGTTTGCTTAAAAAATAACCCACTGTAGAGAAACTGCTTAATTCTTATACCACCTTACCCTTCAGCTACCCATAGTTCTACCACTCCTGGTCTGCAGTAAAAATTAAATCCAGGTGTGTTATTTATACTGACTTGGACACATCCATTCATTTTTATGGTTGATAATTTTTCTAAGCCTAAACTGGTACAGGTTGAGAATGGAGAGGATTCTTAACTTGGCTGTAGCTGTATTGTCACATCTTAGTGGGAACTAATAATTTTCTACTCCTTGAAATAAAATCAGCTCAGATAATTTCAGTCACAGTTGCTGCTGACAGCCAAGAACAGTTGCTTACCTCATGAAGCAAAACTAAAGATTGCAGAGTACTTTTGTCAGGCACAAAAAGTTGCAGTAATATCAAAAGTACAATTACAGGCAGGAAGTTGCTGCTCCATGGGTCTTACATTCACATTTAGGCTTCACCCAGCTCTAAAACAAATAGTTAAAAAATGTCATTCTCAATAAATGAGAATGAATGATCAGAAATTGTAGAACTGGGCTTTAAGGTAGCACAGAGAATGTTCAGCATCGTTGCTGGTGACAGGGACGGTGGGACTGAGCACACCCTCAGTGAGTTTGCCCCCAGCCCCAGCTGTGAGGTGCCATCATGCTGGAGGGAAGGGATGCCATCCAGAGGGACTGGAGAGCCCTGAGAGCTGGCACCTCGTGGAGTTGAACGAGGTGTTGTGCTACACCTGGGTCAGGGCAATCCCAGAGCAGCTTGGGCAGAGAAGTGACTGAGCAGCCCTGCAGAGAAGGACTGGGGGGTCATGGCTGATGAAAAACTCCACATGAGCCAGCAATGTGCTCTCACAGCCCAAAAAGCCAATGGGATCCTGGGCTGCATCAAAAGGAACATGGCCAGAAGGGTGAGGGATTCTCCTATACTCAGGTGAGACCCTCCCTGGAGTGCTGCATCCAGCTCTGGTGCCCCCAACATAAGAAGGTCATAGAACCGTTGGAGCAGGTCCAGAGGAGGCCATGAGGTCGGTAAGAGGACAGGAGAACCTCCCTATGGAGACAGGCTGAGAAGGCTGGGGTTGTTCAGCCTGGAGAAGAGGAGGTTGTGTGGAAACCTCAGTACAACCTGCCAGTGTCTGAAGGGGCCCATAGGGAGGTCAGAGAGGGACTCCTTGTCAGGAACTGCAGTGACAGGACGAGGGGAAATGGGTACAGACTGAAAGAGGGGAAGCTTAGGTTACAGATTGGGAAGAAATTCTTTACTGTGAGGGTGGTGAGACACTGGAACAGATTGCTCAAAGGAATTATGGATACCCCATCCCTGGAAGTGTTCAAGGCCAGGTTCAATGGAGCTCTGAGTAACCTGATCTAGTGGAAGGTGTCCCTGCCTATAGCAGGGGATTGGAAGTAGATGATCTTTAAAAGTCCCTTCCAACACCAGGCATTCTATGATTCTACATAGTATCTATCATATTTTAGATGCTGAACAGGCCACAAGTGATTTTTGACTCCAGAGTTTACATACAGCGCCCCTCTGCAAACAGATTTTCAAGTGTTAAGTGAGGGCACTGTACTGGTATTAAGGCAGGGTGGCAGCCCCTCAAACAGCACTGCAGTTTGCACTCAGACATTGTCCACAATGTTTAAGGACCTGGGCAGTAAACAAGGCTTTGAATTGCATCACAAACAAACAGTAACCCCTGAAGTCCATAAAACTGGGCTACTGTGTAGCCAGGGGGTCCCACATCTACAAATTGATTCAGCACCCTTCCAATAATGCTGTTAGAATAAAAATACAGCATTTTTATAGTGGGGCTTTCTCCTACTTAGGTAAGAAAGCTGTGCTTTTTTTTTTAACAAGAAAAAAAATGGTAAATATGCCATTAAGACTGTTTTCATTTTGTGATTACCTAGCTAAAATGAGTCTACATTACCCCAGTAAAGGACCAACTGCAATGTTTTCATAGTACAGAACACTGGAACATTCAAAGAATACAAATTCCAATAAATACGTCTGAAATGGACACTCTTTGGAATAGTACTGGTTCTTTTGCAAAGGTTTTGAAATCTTTCATGCTTCTAATAGGAACAATCATAAAAAAAGCCCTAAGGCTAAATTTGGCAGCTGTGCTAAAACGTACCATATGTGCTAAATGCATGTCTAACACAAACTGTGCACCATTAGAATATTTGTGTGCTTCCTTAAGCACTCACAAAAGTATGTACAGCTCTTTTTTTGTATAAACTCACACCTGAACACAGAATAATGGACACTCTGGGGGAGGGCAGGGCAGGGCCTTTCTCAATTCAAGTCACCTCCAAGACCTGGATGCTTCTTGAACTGAGCATCAGAGAAGTCTGACTTGGAGGTAGATGCTATTCAAGTGGCCCTCACAGCATAGGGAAAAATGTAAAAGCAGTTGCCAGGTAGTTTGCTTGTGTCAATCTGTGCCTCCTGGATCCCTAGGAAGGAACAAGACTGAGTGGCATAAGGAGAAGAGGAAGAAAAGAGATTGTAAAGACAGCAGCTTCTAGTTTTGGAAGGCTAACCTAACCAAAAAGGCAGAAACCTTCTGAGGAACACACAGCTGGAAATTCCCAATTCTTTTAAGAAAAGCTGAAATCATGTAATTCAGAATCAAAACTATTTTATGCCATGAAGCTAAAGGGATTTTTGCCATCAGTTCTGATAGTAGCTTGTTAAGTCCAAAGTTGTGCAGACCTTTTACAAGGAAGAGAGGAATTTTAGAAGCTGTAGTGCTTGCACAGAAATTAAGCACTTTGGGTATTGAGGTGGGGTTATTTTCCCCAAGAAATAGTACCATTAGGAAGAAATAACTGGCTTTTGTACTTAAACTGTTTCTCCCAATTTACCACTCACATTTATGAATTACTGGAGCTAACCATGAAGAGTTCTTCTCTCATGTCTGACAGACAATTGTACAGTAGTAATAAGAAAGTCCATGGATTTGCAGGAGACAAGCTGTTAATTGTACCTACAGCTTAAGGAAAAGCAGAATTACTGTTTTCCCAGACCTCCCACACCACATCTTTTGGTTCAACACTGTATTATTTAAGACTAACAGTACCGAAACAATGAATTTAAAAAAGTGAGACTGTGAGCTCTATGGAACTGGCTTTTAGAAAGAAGCCATCATTCTACCTCACCCATGAGCTAACTCTGCTCATCCTTACTCACAGTGGGGTGGGCCACGCTCTGCGGCACCTGGTACACGAGTTGGTCGGCACTGCCCAGCCCCGGCTGCCCCTTTGGTATATCGTACAGTGCCTGTGCTGAGGATGCACTGTCTGTCCTGGATAACAGCTTATTGCACGTTCCAGCCAGAGGGGGAGCTTGATTCCCTGCAGCTTTGAAGGTGGAAATGGAAGGAGCACCAAGAGGCGTGCTGGGATGGCTGGACATGTCCATGATGATGGGAGTGGCGTACTCGGGCCCGGTGACAGGCAGGGGCTCGGCATAGGCGTGGTAAACTTCTTGGAGGGGGGAGTTGTAAGGGTCCAAGTCAGCGTAGCTGGCTTCTTTTCCTTCCTCTGGTTTGAAGGTTGATCTCTGATGAAGCGTGCCCACAATTCCCCCTACCAGGGGCTGAGCATATTCTGTGTTGCAAGCCCCAACAAAACAAAACATTAACACACTTAATGGGTTGTTTTACAGCGGCATCACATTAAATACAACGTGGCAGTAGTCCCCCAGAGATCACTACCATCCTACAACAAACCAGTGGTCCATCTCTGTCCACCAGTGCCAATCACTTTGGAAAAGGATTCTTCTTCACCCAACAGATAAAGCCAAAACATCCCCACTTCTCAGATTTATACTTCTTCCCAGGTGAGGTGCAACCTCCCATGCTGCAAATCTGCCTCAAAACAAAGCTTATTGAAACGTTCTTCTCTTTAAATTAGATTTAAATAAAATTATTCTGCCTGGGTTTGGATAAAAAGTGGTCCTTGAGGTGGAGGGTTTGTCCTCGAGTGGGGAAGCCTGCATGTAGTCTGAGATGTTTTAGCTCAAGAGATAATCTGAGTTACAAAAGCTGGAGGTGAAAAATCTGCCTAGCTGGGTAAAAACAGAGAAGCAGCCAAAAGGAGAAAAGTAATTCTACCTGCAGTGAAGCTGCAATTCCTGCACATCTGCCCAATTCTGCCATCAGCAGGTAAGCACAGAATCAAAGGCACAGCCAGTCATCCTCCTCCCATGCCTGGGTCACCAGGGAAAGGGCATGTCCCACTATCCATAAACCCTCCTTTTCCAGATCACAAGCATGATTAAACTCATAGTGAGGATAGAGAATCAAATGCCACATTTCAGATTTGTGCATAAAAATATTGTGATGAAATATTTCTAGTGCATGAAAATATAACCAAAAGAATTCTTTATCCCTTTATGAGGTTTAAAAACAACTAAGGAACTTTTCAGTTACTGCATTAACTTGGGCAAGTGTCTATCTCTAGCACATGAAATGAGAGGACACAAAAAAGCCTGCATTTTAAGAGATATGCTTACCTACAGAACTATTCATTTCTCCTCTGTTCCCCCTCAAAACCAGGAAATAACTAAATGTAGCCAGATTCCTGACATCTTTTGGCATGTCATATATAAAAATATACATTAAATATATATATATACATAAAAGATGGCCCACAACATACCTGCAGACTCTGTTTGCAACATTGTTGGGACTTCTCTTGGTCTGAGGTGACTGATTTCACTGCTGCTGTAGCGTACAGGAGTTTCTTCATGTTCTGCTGATTTGGTTGGGAAAAACTGCTTCATCCCTTTCCACCATCCTTCACATGGATTAAAAAAAAAAGCAACAAAAACCACCCAAGATTGTACATATACTGTGTTTTAAGCTACTAAAATAGTTTTCAGCACAGCCTGTATTTTGTTGAAGGAGATAAATAACTCAATTATCACTATTTTGAGTAATACCCTAAGACATCAGAGCTGTGAGCTATCAGAAGCAAACATGTAGCAAAAACAGTGATTAAAAGGTTCCTTGTCTGAAGGGTAAGACATACTTAAGACTGCCAGTGAGCAGACACACAGGTGTGCAAGTTTTCAACAGGAGGCCAGAGAAGTGAAGCAGAGTCACAAAGCAGCACCAACCCAACTGGTGCACCTGGGGCACTGGTGGTTTCAGGATCATTGCAAAGAGCTGCTTGGTGCAATTGTCTGATCTTAAGTTCATGAGGCACAAGACAGAAGGATGGAAGATGTATCTAAATTCCACATGCTTACTAGGGCAATGAAGACAAAATTCTTGACAGAAGTTATATGCTAAGATGAAAGATTTTCTTCCATGACAAAAAAGTACCAAAGAAATAGTTATCAAATGTATAAATACATTCCTTAAAAATTAGTTTTTTCCCCTCATTAGTGTTTTCCCCTCAGTAATTAAGAGGTTTTCTACTTTGTTCACAAAAAACCCCCTGAAGCGGTCAGCTCTAAGAGGAGACATGGTATTTACTATTTCTGAAAAAAAAGAAATCAGAGAAAGAAGCAGTGCACTTAAGTTCGTCCAGAAAAGAAATTCAGTGTTTGCTATGCCTCCCTCAGTTAGCATTAGAGAAGCTTCTGCTAGTGGAAATTGTAACTGCAATTTGAAATACACATTGAACAAAAAACACTGAGTAAATGGTTTCATAAAACCATTTTGTTACCTGCACGATCCCAGTAAGGTAGATCATATGTGCCCTCAGCTTTTTTCTTGCTGTGGAAAAAAAAAGAAAAAAAGGGTTATTTTAGCTAGTCTGCTAATCAAAAATGCGTTAATTAATGCTCAACAACTACCACATTGGCTGTAACTGGTCCTCAAATTTAATGTATAAGCACCAGTAACCTGGCTTGCCATCACCAGTCTGCTGCTACCAGAGAAACCAGTTTTTAGTCAAAGCACTTCCAATGAAAACAGTCACAAAAAGCTGCTTTGTCCTTGCTAGTCAAGTGAAGTTTTTCTCAGAAAGAATGCAATTCTTTCCACAAGTGCAGACCACAGAGTTCCCACAGCAATACATGCAGTATTTCACTCCCACACTAACATTCATTTAAAGCATTTTCACCCATCTATTCATTTACCGGTTTCTCCAATGCCACGCACAAACTAAGACAAGAATCAGAGTAGTGAAGAACATCACCAGCACTGGAACCAGAACTGCTGCCAATGCCACATCTGAAAGCCATTAAATTAAGTGGTGTCAGACAGAAAGAGCTTCTCAGAAATCAGTTTTTGATTTGAAAATTACTTGGGTAAAGCACACAGTTTTCAAGTTTAGTGTCTTATCACACCAGATCCCCCAGCTAAGTACTCTGCTGGATGCTCCCACAATGCAAACTTCAATTAACATCTGGCTCTTCTACATGCATGCACAGCTGGTGGTTTTGCAGGGTTTTTCATCAAAATCAACCAGTTTGTTGTAATATATGGTTTTTCCATTACAACAATGTATTCTGTTATTTAGGCAGAAAATCCCTTAGTGCCACCATGTAAGTTTGAACCTCCTTTGAGAAGTAAATTCCACAGTACCTTAACAGTTAATCCCAATCAGTCTGTGCTGGGTCTGTGTGTGATCCTGTCCCCTGCCATCCAAAGGACACTTCAGCAGTGCCCACATCTGCAGTGACTTTGCTCCCTTTTCTGACCATTTTCTTTGATAAACAAAATGATTATGCCAGGTGACGTTTTTCAAATTTCATGTCAAAAAGACTGCTCCAGAAAAGATTTGCTATATCAAAGGGTTTTGTTCTAAGAGATTATCAAATAAAGCAGTTATACCTGATTAATTCAGAAGGCAAGTCGAAGTTACAACTTCTCCTTCTGACAAAATTTGTTCAGAGATTAAAAGATGAACTCGGTTTGAACAAATTCTGGAAGATGGAACTATTATACATCTATAAAATGTGTATTGTATATACATTTATATTATATATATTACTTGGCAGATTAGTTTTGTTTCTGCATGCAGTATGCAACTGCTCATCTTTTATCATATGTGCATTTAATAACTGGTAAATATTAGAAATAAAATATTGATCCATCTGCTGTAATTTGTCAAGTTTTGAGAAAATTTCAATGCAGAAAGCACACTTAACATATGCCAAAGCACTATAAGGAATTCCAAACATTTCTACTGTTTCATGGTGGGTACCTTTGGTTACACTTGGAGTCACTGTAGTGTTTTTTATTTCAGGCGTGAAAGTTGTTTTATCTGTCTGCAGAGAAGTCTTCACTGAATGAATGAAGTCATCCATGAAGTCAGCATTCTTCTCATCATTCTTGTTCTGAGGTGGTGGTGGCAAGGTGATTTTAGGAGCACGACCTTCAGAAGAAAAGAATTTATAAGATAAGTTCTTTGAAGTGCTAGTTTTCCATATCTCCTTTTCAGGAGAAGACAGCTGGAACAGTTTGCTGTAAAGCCTTTGTTCATGTTCTATAATGAGGAAATTCTCCCTCCCCCCCGCCATTGAATCAATGACATGGAAAGCAAATGATTGGCATCTTTTGACACACTTATTTTGTACCTTGTGTACACCTAAATTCAGTATTTTCCTGGTTAAGTCTAATAACTTTTGGATAAACTCAGAAGTTCCAGTTAAAGAAGGATTATGCAGCCAAGAACTATTTCAGACTCAATGAAAATATACCCATGATATAACTTTTAACCTTAGTAATCTCACATACAACCTTAATAGTTTCACTTTTTGTCTTGCACAGTTGAAAGCTTTCAGTTGTCTTACCTAGACTAAATTGACATCCTAGCAACTCTACTTTCATTGCAATTTTCTGGTGCCATTTTAAGGGGTTAATCCTAAAAAAACGTGCAATAATAGGTGGAATGAAATTGTTGCGAACTTCCTGGTACAATTCAGTATTCCCTTGAAATATCTAGAAAAGAAGGGGAAAAAAAAGGAGGAACATTATGTTTTACAAATACCACAGCAATTAAGTACCAATTTTTATGTTTTATTTAGGAAGAATAAGCAGTGAAGGATCCCACTCACCCTAGAACAGTGCTGCTGCCTGCACTTGTCCACTCCCTTGGCCTCATTACATTTACAACTAAATAAAACACAGAAAGGTGTGTGCATGCATGCACACAGCTACATAGTTCAGAGTAAAGGTACCATGGAATACCCTACTGATGCTCCCCAGGCAGTGCCTGCTGTTACACACATCTTACATGTTTATGGCACTGAGCCATTCTAACTTGCTTCTTCTTGTTATTTTGCATTTACTCTTCAAACATACGTGGATAGGAAGGAGTTGTGGCACTGTGCAAGTAGGAATTAAGAGGTGCCTTCACACAGCCCAGCAGTTCAGCACAGCCTGTCTGATGATGGCATTCATTAGAAAGCATTGGGAGGCACCCTCAAGTGTGTAACCACACTGTCCTCTCGTGGCTGCTGCCTACAAGTGCTGAGCCACAACAAAACAGAAGAATTTGGGTTCAGAATGTGAAAGCTCTCCTCAGTCTCACACTGAGCCATGAGGTTCTGCAGGAGAAGGGGGCAGACTCTGCGTGAAGGATGAGCTCCAGCTGGTCCCTCTCTGCCATCCTTGCACACAAAGAACTCATCACAATGTGACAATACACAACGAGTCTGGCTGAAGTTTAAAAGCAGTGAGCAGAGTCCCTGTGAGATGCAATGTAAGCACACTGACAGATTTACAGCCAGCCATGGGGTTTTCACCCCTGAGCTGCTTAGAACAATACAGCAGCTTGGCCCAGTATTCCAACCCTCCCTCTCCTTCAGGAGGACTGGTTTGGCACCATGTCCTTTGGCAGGAAGTGAGCTGCCTCTCCATGTTAGTGCACAGCAGTGGGGCTTTGGCCCTGCACAAGCAACTCTGTGGTGCTGCTGCAGCACAGGTCACCCACTGGGATGACAGTAAATGAGTTCCTTCTTTTGAAAGCACTGATACAGACACTGCAAATCATGGTGGACACAATGCAGAGCAGAATTATGGCACTTGCCTGAAAAAAGTCAATATTACAAGGAGTTTTCTTCTCATTCACAGCACTTAGTAACCAATACAGCACCTTGCAATTCTTAAAGACAACCACTGCATTGTGTAACAGCTGATGTGTCTGTATAACATGGAGCA
This sequence comes from Argya squamiceps, assembly GCA_037834095.1. Lineage (NCBI taxonomy): Eukaryota > Metazoa > Chordata > Aves > Passeriformes > Leiothrichidae > Argya > Argya squamiceps. The sequence goes on along the minus strand of JBBMKD010000117.1, from coordinate 82,964 downwards.
GCCAAGAGCTTTTAGCACATCTCTGATCAATGCAAATCACTGCTGTTTCAGTCTTGATACACAAGAGAAGACATTTCTGTATTGCACTGCTGAGTTTTTGAACAAAATGTCTAGACTTTCCCCAGAGGTCTGATATAATTATTCTAGTAAACTATCCATTCAAAATAAGTCCCTGCTCTGAATTCAAGCTTCTTGGTCTTAAATATATTCAGTAGCAACAAATGAAGACAGAATAAATGCAGGGGCAAGCCTACAATGTTATTCTGGAAATAAATGAATTTATTAATTTATTTACACTAAGTAGTTGAAGTTCACGTGCCCACAGCAGACTGGGTTCCAATTTACAGCCACTTTTTCCTTACTACTATTTTTTTTTTTTAATGACAGGCTTGTAGCTGCAGATCTTACCAAAGAATTTTTTGTTTTGGTAAGGATGCAAGTGAGAAGCAAAACAGAGAGGTGACCTGCTGAGGGGATGCACCCAGCCTAAACTGCTGTACTGTATCCATGTTTGTGCTGCCAGAGCCCAGTACCAAAAGAAGGCACATCTGGCTGGCCCAGCAACATGCAGAGGTTACAGATTAGGGACACAGATGCCCAACTCTGAAAGCTGAATCTCATGTCAGGTTTCTGAGGCTGAGGTTTCTGAGCATGTAACAGCAAGGGCAAAAAGAATCAATGCCAACTCTTATCTTCAAGAAAGTTAAGATTTTTACTTCAGGCTTTTATCAGTCAAGCTTTTAATGCAGTGTTGCAGAAGTAACTTAACTTTACCTGCAGCTCTGTATTATTTGTTACCCTAATTTTTGCATTAAAAAGTAATTTGCTTCTAAGCTCAATACAGTACAAACTTTTTAATTAGAAATCACTTTCACGTTCTTTTTATTATCGAACTCTTTCCATTTCCCTCTATGCTGTTAAACAAAGCTTTTCCAACACTGCAACTGATCTGTCCTTCTTTCCCAATTCAAGCATTTACTCTTTTTTCATCCATGAAAAGTTAAGAAAAGTTTTTCTTGTGTAATGCCAAATCTGTAAAAGATATTTGCAGAAAGGACTACAGGAGAATCTTGGAAAGCTTCTAGTCTCCTGAAAGACGTTAGGAATTCCAAACCTGTTTCAAAAAACAGGGTCTAGCATCTCCCAGTTTGTCTGGCATGCTGGAAGGCACAAGCCTGCAAAGTAGATACCTCCAAAAGGAAATCTGTATCAAGTGATGTGAGGGCAGATAGAGAGAAAATCTGCTATTTTGAACCAAACTGAATCATTTTTTTTCCTGTCATTTAACTACAGCTGCCAGCTCCTGGGTGTATATGATTCTTCATGCCCTGTCCCTTAATGACACACAGAGTGCAAAGAGAGACCTGTTGCCTGTAATTTCAGGCTCCACAATTTGTTTCATTCCATGAGCATACAAGAGGAACAATGTGCTCAAATTCAAGATATTAGCTGCAAAGGTTTTTAAAGAAAATTGTCAAACTAACACTGAAGCTTAATTCTAGGCAGCTTGCTGAGATCTTATTTTATGGCCAGAAGAGGGCACTCAAAACCACCAAAATATGCTGTTTTTTTCCTTTTTTCTTGAATACTTCACACCAGCAGTCACTTTAGTTCACATGCAGGCTCAGACCCGACAGTAAATTCTCCTCCCCTCTTTCAAGTGCTTCCTACTGCAGTTATATTCAGTGTTCAAAAATCTCTGAATTTAACAAACTTCACACCTTTTACTTCTTCAACAGGATGCTACCTCCTACCTTGAAACATTATGAACCCCGAGTAAAGAGAAGACCAAGGACAGCCAATGTGACCAGACTTAAAGCCTGTTTCTAAAAAACTATCAAACTAGTAGTTACAGTTACATGTACATAATACCACAGGCCTATAATAACTAAGGTAAATTACATCCAAGGATTTTAAGAAAAAGATGCAAAGTCTAGTTCCAGTCACACTACTAAGAATTCTGTCATTTCTTTTAGAAAAATCTGATCTGAACCTCTGGGAAGACAGGAATGTTCTCATTTTTACTGTCTATTAAATACTGCAGAGCTGAAAACATGGGGAAAATAAGATTATCTTGCTCCTAACATTAGGGACATTTTCTGTGTGGCAAAACATTTGTAATCTGAGCATAGCCCCTTTGCAAGGGCAGTTCTCTTACGTAAGAAACTTAACAGTATTTGGTTAAAAATTAAGATTGACAGAAACATTAGGAAACATGAAAAATTATACAACCTGTAACATTTATGTTCTGTAACCACATGATGGTGAGAAAGTAAAGCTAATTTTAAAACATAAAACCTATTTTAACAGGAACAGAATTACTCTTGAAGAGATGCAGTACCAGACAACCTACCACTGGCAAAATAAATTTCTTGTATAGAATATTTCCACCCCAAATAGTAATAAAAATAACATCTGAATTTTAGAACTGTTCAAATCTTTACCTATTTGCATATTGTTATATTTTCTTCAGTTTGTCTGCTGTTTATGATTCAAAATAACACTGAAAATGAAAGTTATTTAATGATTCCTCACCACAGCTAAATGACTTGTATTTACAATTGTGAAATCTCCATAGAACATACCTAGAAAGTATGTGGTATTTTTACCTTATCTTTACCCGTGCCAGGTTCTCTGTACACTGTCCACTTCTGTGCATCATCACTGTATAAAATCCTGTAGGCTGAGACATAATAGTAGTGCTCTGCTAAAGTTGATCCAGTAGTTATAATACCTGTGAAAATTGAGGTGCCCAGTTAGGACAAAAAACTGGTACCACTTTGTAAAAATTACCAGATCAGTTTTTGAATCCAGAGTTGCATAGTGGAGAATCTTCACTGGTCCAGTTGGCATCAAGAAGTTTATCCAAAGTGCCAGGGTCTGAAGCTTCCACAGTGTCTGAAACTTAGTAAACTCCTTTTACAGTTTGTATTTTCATTATATAACTTTGCTAAGCCCTTTTTCCCCGTTTCTTGATGGCAACAGCCCCTTCATTTGACCACAGCCCACTCCTGTCTGCAGCTGCTGACACAGCTCTTCCCTGCTGCTCTTGTACTGCCAACACAAAGGCACCATTGGAAGAACTGCAGCTTCCTACAGCTGACACTGCAGCACAGCTCACACAGGAAAGCTGTTTAGGAAAAGCTTATTAGCACAGGAATTAGAGGAGTGATGCAAAATCCAAAGAGTCCTCAGGGAGGTAATAAAAATGGCCACTGGTAAATCCAAGTTGCTTAATGACTGCAAGCCATGCTGTTGATAGCAGGGTAAGCAGCTGAGGTTTCAGAGACCAACTCAGGACTTTTGGAAAGAGACAAATGCAAACTGATCAGCAGAACATGTTTCATAATAGCCTGAAAGCCCCAGACTCTATGAAGCACTCCACCTAAATCCAACTTAATTCTGATTTACATCAGATGACAAACATGCCCATTAACAGCAGCAAATCACCTCTGAACAATTAAACCAGAAAACACTAACACTGGCACTGAAGGTACAACAGCTGCACAGCTACCCTGGAGATTAAACCCAAAATGCCAATGCCTCATGAAGATTAAACCCAAAATGAAAATGCCTCAGTGCTTTGCTACTTAGAATGGGCAATGCTGCAGTCAACAGGAATTGGTAACCACGAGCTGGCTGCTCAACTCAGAAAAGAAAACAAACCATCCAGAGCAGCCTGGGCAACAGCACCTCCAGTTGTGTCTCCAAATCAACACAGCTGCTAAAATCACCCTCTGTGTGAAGGAGCAGGGCCAAACCCAGAGCCTGGCTGGCTGGCCTGTTTGCTGAAGTGAGGTCCAGCAGAGACTTAGGCCCAGCTGTGGGCCTAAGCCCCACTTGAGGCAAGGAGGTGAAGGGGAGGCTGCCAGCTGCTCTCCTTTGTCTGCTGCTTCCTGACACTGCACTGGAAATGCTCCTTTCCCTGCTGCTGGATTCCACAATGGGAACTAGGGAAAACCTAGGAACACAAGTCAGTACTCCGGCATCAGAGGTCCCAGTGGGCTGAGCTGACTGGAGTTTCATCTGCACCTCCAAGGAGACAACGAGCAGGAAAAGGGATGCATTGATGATCCAATAAAACCACAGGAAACACTTCAACAAATTCTGATGGAAGAGATCCCTTCTACTTTGAAACTACACTGTTTCAGCTCCAGGCTCCTCAGTGTATTAGCTAGGACATGGAAGCAAATTAAGTGTAATGGTAATTAAGTGCCACCTGAGCTTTATCTAAGACCCAGCACTGGAAAAAAGGATGTCAATAACCAAAGATTTTGAATGCTGCTGAGAAGCCACATCAAATTCACTTACCTGTTATTTTCTTTTCTTTATTCAAATCTATCTGCAACCACTGATGCTCATCACTGATAAAAGCAGCCCAAGGAGGTCCAATCCTTTTTAGTCTGGCATTTTCAGGTTTCCAAATGTTTACTTGCCCTGTTTGGTTAGGCCACTCAAGAATAGATGATGATGTGATGTGGGAATCAGGGATCACCCCAGATTCCATCCCCAGTGTCCCGTAGCAACCTGAAAAACAGAAAAGGTGAGGACTAAAAATGAGAACAAGTTACACTGCTTGGACTTGAAGACTTTACATACAAATATTAAACTGCCATCTAAATTTATTCCATAACAACAATACCAACAAAACAAACTTTCTAACAGGGATGCTAGAACCAAACTAGTCACAAGAATGCCAAGATTTATGCCTGTTCGAAGAGTAATGTGGATATTCTCTCAGTTACACCCACACAGAGCACTCAACGAGAAGCACTGGGGAACCTTCACAGTCTAAGAGTATCTATGGTTGATGCAGGAATGGGAAACAGACCCCTGGCCCATTCTTTCCTTTTTTGTGTCTGTTTAACTTCTTGGGTTCTTAAACCAACCCCAGTACCAGTGTTAATTTGAACAAAACCAAAGCATGTAGGAAGTCATGTCATAACCCTGGTCTTGAGCTCAAACACATCCTTGAGACCAGTTTTTCTACATTTTTCTGGCCATCATTCTAACTAAATGTTTCTTCCCATGTTGCCTTCTGCAGGTGGCTGAAAAACATTTCCTAAATTCAGAGCTAAATTTCATGTTCTGTAATACCAACAGTTTTCCCCTCTCACATGCATAGTCCCCAGAAGTATCAGCAGAGAGCAATCTTTGCCTTCAGTCAGGCAGGCTGAACAACCCAGCCTAGTTTCCCTCCTCCTGTGAACTCCCCCTCTCCCTGCAGGCCCCTCTGCACCAAGGTGGGCACTCAGCCCTCAAGGGAGGCACAGGTGGCAGAGCCCACATGTGACTGGATCCCAGAGAGTGTCTTCCCATGTCCTGTGAGATGGCATTAATAGTTTACTGTCTCTGCTGGATGTACGTCACCTGCCACAGCACAGGATCACTTCACTAAGGGAATCCTTTCCCTTATCTGTCATTTTCCATTTAACCTGCTGTAACTTTGAAACAGAAATGCCTCAGTCTCTAACTACATTCCACACTTTGCTCTGTGATACTTCAGGTAATTTCTACCGAGTCTCAAAGTCAGGCAGTTCTTCCTCTATAAGTAGTCTCATCTTCCTCTGCACTGACCACGCCTCTAGAATTAATAACACACTCTTCTATTTCACACCAAGTCACGAAAACAACTACAACAGCAAGAACACACTAGGACCTCCTTCACCACAGTCTGATAAACTTCATTTGAATATACTACAGGGTTTTTTTTCCCTCACCTAACTCCTAGGCAACACAATTACAGACATTTTAATTTAGAAAGCATCTTGTCTCTAGCTTATTCAATAATCTCTCACATGTCACTGAAATCCACAAAGTCTAGATCAGCATTCTGTCCTATCTCATCCTATTTCCAAGCCATTTTACTGCTTTCATACACACTATCAGATCACATTTTGAAAGACAAAAAAAAACCCCAGCAAATACTGCCTGGATGACTGTGTTTAATATTCTTTATGCATAAGGACACCAGACACGTAATTCCTTCTCTCAGCTCTTGCAGATGTCTGAGAGAGAAATAATTTTAATATTATGTGAATGATATTTTCAAGTTTTTGCTTATTTATACATTTTCATCACCAAACACTCCTGCCCATCAGATTCCTGTCTTTATATCCCCACTCATTGTGCCTTTTATTTAGGTATTAGGTAAAGTATTTGTTTATTTTTGAGAAGTATGTGCATGATTTCCCCCCCTTTCTTTTTTTAACTTTATGAAAAACATACGTTATGGTTTTATGGTTTTTACATTGTTATTAAAACAGTTAAAGAGACTAAGGAGAAGCCACTGTCTTCCCATTATTTCCAACATCCACTCAAAGATGGTATTTAAAGTGACTTACAGAAAAACCAGCCTCCACTTAGAAAACTACAGCTAATTTATTTAATTAGCTTGAAAGAATCTCTTTCTGCAGATAAGCAAGGCTTACTTGAAACATCACTGTACCTATAAATGTAGTAATGATCAATCATCAGACTGAGATGGTAAAACAATTCAAAAATATACATTATTGGGGAATGCACTAAATAGAAGTCTCACAAATGAGAAAAATTAAGAAATCATACCTGTACACTTATTTCTATTCACAAAGTTTGTATGAAAGCAGGAACATGTAACACATGTGATAACACTTACCACTCGTCTTAAAGGTGAAGAGACTTGTAGATAAGGGTCCCCTGCAGAGAACAAAAGATGATGTTGTGCAGTGAGAAAAAAATTGAAACAAACTGTCTTCAATTTATTTTTCTTGTCTGACTGCTTGCCACTGAAACCTATGCACATATGCCTGAACAAGCACTTAATGATTAACATATTCTGCCAGCAAGTTGCAGCACTCTCAGTACAAACAAATGAAATCAAGTCCAGAGATACTGGGTTAAAGACTTTCAAACAAACATCTCTACCTAGCAAAATGCAAGACTCCATTAAAATGCTTTCTTTTCAAATTAATCTAATCATAGTAACACCAATCAGTCTCCTGTAATTGCTTTCATCTGTGGGACTTGAGATACAATCACAAGCTACACTCTCTCCCTGAAACTGAAAAGCTGCCATTAAATTACTGGTTTTCCACAGACCAGTAGGAATTTATGGCCAAGAAGGTAAAAACTCTGTGCAGAATTTGGAAAATGAAAATTTCTGGTCTAGAGATTGAAGATATTTGGTAAAACAATTACTACAGCAGAAGTGTGAGATACTTAGAGAAGAGAACCTATCCAGGGAACATACAACTCCATGAGCTGAAATTAATCCCACAATGAGACATTACCAAGACCTAAGGTGCTAAAGATAAGGAAATGATAGGAAATACACTTACACTTTTGAGGTGACATTGTTAGCCAAGGAGCCTTCATAGTATGGAATGCCCTTGCTGATTACAACACTAATTTGACCACCCAGAGTATTTGACACGACGCCTGCGTGAACACCAGCCATGCAAAGTGATGATGACTTGAAGGAGAGAGGGAAAGAAAAATTTCATACTATTAAGTGAATTAATTAAACACCACACATTGTAAATGCTACGCTGTCCAGTTACAGTCTTTGTTATTATTACATTAAAATACTATTCTTAGTTAACTGTTATCTTGGTTATTTAGAAACCATTAATTTTTATTTATTATTGAATTTACAAAAACACAAGGAGAAGGCCCTACATTTCACTGTGTCCTCACCCAGATGCATTTAGAATGTAATGGTTGTAATTAAATAACCTCAAACTAACACCAAGGTGAATCAGTCTGAAAAAACCAGCCAGGCTCAGCCTATAATAAATTATATTAGACCACATAAGATGTAAATACATAGAAAACTTTTTAATAGAAAGCACACTGAAAATATGTTTGTTTATTTTCTCACAATTAAGGGGTGATGCACTGCAGATTTCGTAGCTTTTAGCCAAGGGGTTGTATTTTTTATCACAACTTGTGGTTAAACATGGTTTAACCATCCAGCACTCTGATCCACGTAAAGCCACAGTAAATACAGGCATACAACTCATCCTAAACAAGTCAATTACCTATGTTGCACAAGTCAGTGGAGATAAGTAATAAAAAATGTTTTTGCAGGGTATCATGTTCTTGCCTTCTCTCCCTGGATGACAGAATCTACTACCAAATGTCACAGTGAGCAGCACTCATCACATCAAGTCCTTCAGGCTTGCGAAGAGTACTAAGCTCACATCCAACAGGTCTGTGATCAACACAGCTCCCCCTTCCATTAAAGTAAGAGCACAGAATTCTGCAGGAGATGCAGCTCTCTCCTCCTTGCTCACCAGATGTCAGCAGTGAGAGCTCTGAGACCTCAAGGACTTTGAACATTAGGGTCAAACAGAAAAGAATCAAGATTTTGGGTATTTTTTAAAGCAGCAAACAGTTCCCATATATTTGAAAGAGATGCATGAGAAACCTCAACCTGAAACGTGGTCTAAAGTGCTGGACAATTTCATTTCTTTCCACACAGCCTGACTTCTAGGAAATTCTCTGCCTTTTCTGAGCAATAAAGTATACAGAAAGAAAGTCATGGGGTATTTATTTCCTTAGGAAAATGTTTCCTTCTACTCCACAGAAAACAATTGTTCCAGATTTTGGCAAAAAAACTCCCAACAAGCAGAACTCCTACAGATGCAGCAAATTTGTGAGGCAGAGAATCAATTTCATCTTGTTAGTAGCTACAAAAGTTACCATGCAGCCACTTAGTTTGGACTCACTGCAGACCAGAACAAGCAACACAGTCACACTGTGTAAGATTTTTACATGGGGTTGATTGTCTAAGCAAGTAGCATGAGATTCACAAATATCTGGGAAAAATAAACAGACAGGCACACCTAAAGTTTGCATTTAACACTAAAAACTTTGGTTACTAACATTTTTACATTGTCTTACCTCTGTGCTAGATCTAAGGGCTTATTAAAGAAGTATTTTCAGATAAAAACCAGGGATTTAATGTAATTTTTAGCAGACTACTAGCAAAATCATAATCACTTAAAAATAAACAAAGCAAATATCCTCCCAGCCTATGGCAAGTTCATTAATTGACCTGCAAAGGCTGACTTTAGAAAAATACTGCACAAGGTTTTGCAGTGTTTTAAGTAAACATTACATTATTAAAGATGCTCATTACCAATTTATAGAACTGTTACAGTATTACCAATTTATAGAACTGTTACAGTATTAACTTTGTTTTGCAAATTATTTTATAGCTGCTGAGCATAAACAGTATTTAATCTCTCAAGTGCAACAAAAATTAAGATAACCACTAAGACACTGCTTCAGAAGCATTACAGTGTCAAAGAGGATGTCATTAAAATAACTGGTTCTTTCTTTATAAATCTCAGTTTCCCAGCCTGAGAAAACCAACAAAAAGAAAACAGGAAGTAGAAAAAACTCCACTCTTTTGATTGATCCAACCTTCTCTGCAGGACTCATGAAAGTATGTGAGACTCCACTACACCACTTCACTTCTTGGAGATGGCAACATCTGAGGCATCTGTCATTTAGCACCAGTGCTAAAAATTTATTACCATGTCATTCACTTTCAGGAGGTACAAATCCCAGCATCCAGGAAGCACAACTAATGCCAACAACAACATACAACTGACTTGCATTAGCCAGCATGTGTTTTACCAAAATTCACTTGAGCCCACGGCATTTTTACTTACATCTCTGTATCCATGAGGAATAGTGCCTGAAATATCAGCAAAAGGAATCACACATCCAGCTGGACAATACTTACTGAAAGAGAACAAAATATTAAGTCAGGATATGTATGCACCTACAACTCTCTTACTGTTATAAAAAAGTTACATTTTTGATTTACATTCTGCTATTCATGTATCACTATGTAAGGATACCTCCTAATTGAGGACCTATCAGATCAAAAATACTCACAAGTACACAACAGGAGAACAGACACTTCAAAATGTTTTAAAACAAGTCTCAGCTGAAAATACAGTGTCTCAGCTGAAAGTACAGTTCCAGTCTCAATATGATGAACTAACAAAGACAGCATTTTATAATATGAATACCACGTGGTTCCTGTAAATTCAAAGTCATATAAGTAACAATATTAATGAATTTATTTTATGAACTAGAGACCTGCATCTCTATGTTTTGCATCCTTAAATAAAACATCTGAAAAATAATGCTATTTTGTAACAACTTTTGGCAATGCTTTGATCATAAAAAACTGGCCAATCACCACTAGGTTCATAAAAAGCAAGAGGCAAGACACCAGCACCTCTGGAGCAAGCCTGTGTTCATGTTCTAGGGTCATTTCATACTGCACACATGAAATTATTACATCTTCAAGAGCTAAAAGCGAAGTGGAGTAAACTCCTCAACATCTTCACCACAGTTCAGCAACAGCTGAAGCAATGCTGTAGGTTCTATGAAAACAGGGCAATTCAGAGACTTTCTCATGTTGACTAAGGCCAGAACCTACAACTAGAGCCCTGTTTTGGAACATGGTAAAATGAAGGAGAAGTCCAAAGACTGCACGTTGAAATGTTTCATGTTGCCACGGTTTAAGTTCTCCAAAAAGTAAGCTTAGATACTTGACAAGAGTCTGCAGCTTTAAACACTGCCCTTGCTTTAGACAGAAATGGGGAAGGAGACAAAGGGAAATGACACATATTCCCCTTCAGAATGTACAGCATTCTCTGTCTCCACAGAACCTCATTAATGAGCATCAAACTGTGAAATGTGTTTGCAATTTCTAGCACATTTCATCATTTAGTGCTCCTTTGGTAACTGTAATACAAATGTCAGTAATTAAGTTGTGTACCTGCTATAATGTATTTATGAAAGCAATATTCTTTCTATGGAAATGAGATAGCTCCTATGTGTCAGTGCAAATTAACGAGGTTCTACTGTATACTGCATGTAAATAACACAAATGGGATAGACAGGAGCAGGAAGGAGGAGTGCAAATGTCAAAATTCTTCAGCTCTAACGCTAATTAGTTTGTGTCTCAAGTTCTCTGGATGGCCAATTTTCAAGCTGCATCAGATATATGTAACAAGGCAAAGTAGAAACACTAAAATTACTTCATTAAAGAGACTGGGAGGGAAACAGGTAAAAATCAGTCTTACTTGAATTCTGGTTCGGAAAAGTGACTTGCATTGTCTAAACAGGTAATTAAGTCTGGAAAGAAAAAATGTTAGGTCAAGAGGATGATAAAGACAACAAGCTTGAATATGCTTTTTAAAGTGCACAAATACATACATTTGAGCCTCTGAGGCTTAACCAAAAGCCTCAGAATGAAAAAAATCACATTCCCACTAAATTTTCTTGCAACGCATTTTGCATTACAGTAGAACCTTGCTAATTTGTCTGAGTAACTGGGAAATCTACTGAGAATATGAAACAAGATAATGCTATAAAAATTCATTTTCTGTGCAGTCTAATTTTAATTTATAGCTGTATTTCAGAGATAAATCAGAGACAGAAACATATGCTCTTTTCACAAAATTAAATTAATAAGATAAAGAGGCCTGTGTTTTCATCATTTAATGGTTCTGCAGTGGTGAACCCAAGCACCACAGAGAACAAATGTTAAAATGCTGTGTGTGTTATTGGCATCCATGACTGATACCACAAATTTTGTGTTTGTGTCTGCTGTGCACCAACACATACAGTCCAAAATTCAGAAAGGAAAGCATCAAAACCCCTACAACATTAAAAACTGAAACTCTTTATCTGCTCTTTTTAGAATAACTTCCAGATAGGGTTTTTGCCTTCTGAGGCAGTTGCTGCTCTCCTTCATTTCCTTGCAGACCATGTACATCACTCACCTTTACACTGAGTGGGAGGAGATGCAAAACAAATACAGCAACCTCTTTTAGAGGCTTAGAAAAACCAAAATCAGGGAAAAAAACCCAATAAAAACACAAAAAATTAGTCAGTAGATCATATCATTAAAGAGCTAAGGGAGTACATGATGTTGCTACTGAAATAAAAATTTCCACGAGATTAGTCTGTATAAAATACATACAGTTTGATAATAAAACTTGTTAGCTATCTGCCACCTTGACTACTGCCTGAAAAAATGCATTTTGTCCTGAATCTGAAATCGTTCTTTCATTTATAACAGACAACTGGCCTTTTTACTCTGCTAATTAAGGGAAGCTTTGATACCATTTCTTTAAAACTACAGCAACTTTTAGGTAACTGGCAGTCAAATTCCCTACACAGAAGTATCATAAAAGTGTACTAAATTTTTAGAAATTAATTTGTGAGAATGTGGGAGTAAATTAATTGGTTCTGTGTTTTTACTAGAAAGGTCTAATTCTGCCAGCAGAGAAAAATTACCCAATAATTATAAATACCTGATTTGTCAGTGGTTGAATAAGCTGCAAGAAATCCACGTCCAGAAGTGTGAATTCCACTCATGAACTGTACTGTGACTTCATTACTTTTTGAAGTAATTAAACCATCCATTTGAAAGCCAAACCCACAGTATTTTCCTGTGGAGAGAAGGAGGAGAACAAATATTGATCCAAACCAACACATGTAATAAGCATCTTATTCAATTTCCAGCCTCTTATTTCATCTGCAATGTAGACTCAAATTAGTTCTGGTATATATTCAAAAGCAAATATATAAGCATGACACTAAATAATGTGCTTAGTCACCATTTAAAGCAAATGGCAGACTGTGAGTTCCACATTTGTTTTGTCACTGTCAAAGGTCTCTCATACCCCAAATATCTACAGATAAATGTGACCTTATCCTAATTACCTCTAGCCATGCACAACCTCCACAGTCAGAGCTTCAAAGAACATGAGGAATCTCTCAAGGAAAAGGATCAAGTTAGGATAATGAGAAGCATTTAGAGAAGCAAATGAGAAAAAAGCCCTCCTTTTCCCAAAGCTGCTGAAGCACTTCTTCCTCATTGACTCTTCCATGGTTTCTGCCACATACTTTCCTCAATTCTGGACAGCAGCAGGCACAGCTCACTGCATTTCAGCAGCATCATACACATATCACATCACAGGTGAGCACCATTAGGATACATTACCAGTTAGTTCACTTTCTGTTTTGTCACACCTAAAAAACATAATAAAGGTTCTGTACCTGGGTACTTCTCTTGCCATACAAAATGAACAAAAACCCCACAATTTTAACTGCTGGAGTCCACAGATATTGACAGTATTTGCCCTGTGAAGTTCTAGAATTGATACCAAATCACATTTATGGATGAATGGCTATTAAAGAGACCCCAGTCAATATGGAATTCTCCAGTTCTACTAACTAGAAGCTTTAGTAAAGATACTGAACAGTTAATTAACTTCTTAAGAAAAAAAAATCTTCTATTCCACCTTGATCATTTGATATTGTAGAAATCATCTACAGCCCTATATAAGATTCTGCAGTGGATAAGCAAAGTGGATAATCACCAGCAGTAAATGACACTGCCTCTGTTTCAGCTCATCATTCCACTTGTTTTCCTCATAATGAGTATGTAATTGCTGTATTGTAAAATAGCAGAAAAAGAGGCAAGACTCCTTTCTCAAATAAAGGCAAATTACAATACTAATGTAGAAGTCCCGCAGGAATAGTTCTTAACAAATATAATACAAAATAAATATAATACATATGTCAATTTCCTTTAAAAAGTGAACTGCACTCCCAAACATTAACAAAATAATTAAAAAAAAATGTAAAAGTTGAAATACAAATTTCTATCATTATTCAGAGCTTTCTAGATGTTGTTTATTCAGGTTGTTGGTTTTTTTTTAACAAAGCAAGGCAATCTTCTAATAAAAAACAGAAAAGTTTCTTTGTTTAAGTTTTGTTTTTACCCACTGGATCTTGTTACATGAGTGACCATTATGAGACTCCTCTCAAAATACCATTTATCCCCTTTTTCAGGCAAATACACAGTGCAAATCATTTAAATCCAGCTTGGATAAACTCTCCAGTGCTGCCTGCCCCATGGACATACAGCCTTTGACAAACTGTAGAGTGATGCACCTTATGATTCATGGCAAAGTATACTTTTGAGAATATAAAAAATTTTTCTAACTCTTCCCTGCCCTCTTGCCTGATTTTTGTCAATCTTTTAAAATGCAAGCACTAGGAATGGACAAAACATGACTGGAGTGACACCTCTGTCAGCTGTATGTGCAGAAGATGCAATATTGCTATTTTGTCTGTACTTATGCATTGAAGGATCCTGAGGGCTTTTGTACAGCAACAATACAGCAGGAGAGGGAACTCTCATGTCTTAAGTAAGTACATCTGACTGCAGATGCACAGTGATTCGACTGTATTGAAATGTTACAAACTCCTCTAGATGTTACTTATTCTACAAAAAAACCTAACACTGAGCATTTCAATCTTCTTTTGATTTCTTGATAAATACTCAACAGGCTTGGAATAAGCACTAGCCTTTAAAAGCTTCATCAGAAACCCTCTCTGTTTCTCAGTGAACTCACTATTTTTTAATCTGACCAGACAACTTTTAAGTAATTTTGGCTTTAAAAAGTAACTGAATTTCAGATTTTATGTAGAACAAGTATTTTAATGTTAGACCATGTCAGTAGTCTTGAATGGAAAAACTCAGGATAGGTCCAGATCTCTCCCAAGAAAATTCAAGTCACTGTTTAATGTCTCCAGTGTCTGCTGCTCCAAACCTGAAAAATACCCAAACCCTGCCTCATCTGTATTTGACACTGTTACCATCACTGTTTGTCCTGTGATTTAATTTATTAAGAGCAGAACAACACACACATTTCCCCAATATACTGTGCAGGCCACAGCTGAAAAGCAAGGGCAACAAGTGAAGCAGGAATTTACTCGAACCCATTAAGTCCCCTGTAAAAGTGAGTAATAGACTTATCAGAACTTGACGTTCCTTGCCATTTAAGGCATTCAGTGTTTCCTATTTTAGACTAAGTCTGGCTCAGCAGCTCCAGGCACATACTTATTTTCACACACACTTACCTAGGAAACAGCTGGAAAAGAGGGTTAATAAACCTAACACTCCACTAGCCTCTTTAGCAGGCTAGACTCAAAAAACTCAATTTAGCAGGATCAGCATTTGAACGGCACAAAAACAGTCTCAGTGAAGTAAATCCCTCTTTCTCTCTCTCCAAATTAAAGCTTTAGGAAGGAAAATAAAGTTAATCTGTACAATAACAACTAATTTTAGAGAAGGAAGAATGACAATTTGAGTTTTATGCAAAGCAACCACAAGTGTCTTAAAACCCTACATATACACCTTGATGTAGATGATAACATCACACTGCTGTTTGAAAAAAAACCCCACTGACTTCTAGTCATTAAATTCTCCTGAAGAGAACAAAAACTAAACTAAGAACATTATCAGAAGACAGAGGATATTTGGACTAAACTACTTTTGAAGCCTGTCATTTTTTAAAACCACCAAGATGAACAGCACAAATCAGTGAATCCATATAAAAAGAAAGGCATTTTAGGTAAGATATATATATATGTACGTATGTGTGTGAGTATATACATATGTGTGTGTGTATATGCTCTTTTTTTTTTTTAATGAAGATGCTTCTAGTTTTACAGTTCCCTCTTCACCGCTTACAAGAACTTTGCAACCTACTAGGAAATGTCTGAGAAAAAAAGCCCACATTGCAGTGGAGCTTTGAGAATCTCAAGAATCAAAGATTATTACAGGATCCGTGTCACATTTATCATACAGCTGCTGTTAAAAAGTAACAAAAGTACCAACAGAGTTCTATACGAGACAACAGTCCTCAAACAGTGATAATTAAAGCTGGTACCTATCTCTGTCCTGTTGGGGCCGATGCCATTATGAACTCTCAGGTAGCTGGAGTGACAGGAATCCGAGTCATCAATATCAAAATCACCGAACCTGAGCTGAACCCTCTGCCCCGGCCTCACACGGATCTCCCACTCGCAGACGGTGCTGTTGGGGGAGGTGCGGGGGTAGTTTATGGAGGCCAGCGTCCCGCTCTCAGGGCCCAGCACAGTGTGGCCACACCCGTCACCTGGGAAAGAACAGAGAGATCAGCTCCCACCTTCATCCTCAAAGCCTCACAGCACACTACACCAAACACATGGAGAGAAAACTCCAAGGTAACTCATATCCAAATGACATAGCAATGGTGACAAAATACCATCCAACTACCATTGCCTTCTGCTTAGCTCATCATCACAGGTGACCAGAGAGCTGCTACAACTTCCTCAATGAGATGGAAAATGATCCATAATGACTTAAAAAACAGCATGGACAGTACAGGAAGTGTTTCTGCTATTCTATATTTCCTCAGCACCTCAGTACAGAAGGAAACAGGTGCTGAAAAGGAAAAAGAAACCTGACAATTAAACAAGAGCACATTGGTTTTACTGAGTTACCGTCCTCACAACACAATGAAAAAAAAGCAGAAAGCCAATGGACAACAACAACAAAAAGTACAGCATATTAAATACAGCTCTGACCATTACCAAACTGTAAATATGTTGTTTTCTACTGTACCACTATTTTAATGCTACAATTCATTCTTATTTGGAGAATATACTCAATTTTTTGGAATTTGCTGTGACTCCAACCTGGAGCCTTCTACCTAACATTTAGTATCAATTCTAAATAGCAATAACAGTAGTAAAACTGATTTGTTTAACAAACGGAAAACAATAGCACAAACTGTATTGTCAAGATCAAATTATAAAGAGCAAACTGATAAATTAAATTACTCAACAGCTAGACACACATTTCCCCCAGTATGCAGCACAAAAAGTCTAAGAATTTCTCTGCTGGTTTAGAAATGTGAATGTTCTTTGAGTAACATTCACACTGATCACTATGATTCCTATTGACAGAAATTTGTTTTGACAGCTAAAAATGTTTCATATTACACAATAACATGTGTAGTTCCTCTACTAAATATGAAAAGGTAAGCAGAGCTTTAGGTACAAAAAGTGTACACATACTTAAGAATTTTAACTAGATTTCAAAATTCTTAAATGCATTACATGTAAGACTGAGTGGAAAAGTAAGTCCAATGCACTGAAGCAATGTGGAAAATGCAAACCCCTGTGATTAAGTTAACTAGGTCTGATTAATCTGTTTGCAAACAGACCAAATTTCTGGTAACAAAAACTATTCTCCTTATAATCAGAGCACATTGAAAGATAGCTGCATGTTATAAAAGCTGAAGTACTGCTAGTATACACAGAATCATAAACAGATGCAGATACAAACTACAGCTGTTTATCTTGCTAGCAGTCTGGAATGAAAATGATACATCCTTGGAAAAGTTCACTGGAATATCTGCTTAGTAAAATCAAAACTTTTATTTGTGAAGCTGTTCTTCAGCCATGTTTTCATTAGTGCAATTTGCTTTAAAACACTTTGTTCTATCCCATGGCAAATATTATTTCCATTTGGATGACACCTGATAAATCACTCTTCTAAGTTAGAGTTTTTCTAGTACAAGACACCATTGTTCAACATTACAAAGAGGTAACTTAAACTGCATGTTTTATATATCATTATAATCCTGGCTTCTTTCAAAAGGCATGTTATAAACGTAAGAAAAGTGAAAGCTTTATTATGCAGAACCTGTATGGCCTTGGTTTATTAGCTACTAGGCAATCAAATGTCAGATTTCTGATTAGTCTTGACATGTTAACACCTAACAAAAAAGGATTCCTTTTCTAGTAAAATCGCTTTTCACAAGCAAATACTCACACACATTACAAAATGCATGGAATTTATTACATGAACAACAACAAAAACAACAAATATATTCATGGTGATATATGGGGTTAGCATTTCAAAACTCTTTACACTGCAGATATAAAATAATTATCAACACAAGCAGCAGTCAATTTTAGGTGGTGTCCTAAACAAAGGCAATGAGCCATTTACCAGTTCTGTGCTCTTTCTGTCCTGTGATGGGGTAAGCAACTGCTTATTCATTCACAGATTGAAAATACTCTGCACATATACTGACACAGGGGCCCTCTGAATATGAAATCATAAAGCATTCACCTGTATGGGCAGATACACTGTTCTGAGTGCATTTCAAGGGAAATAAAAATCCTTGCATGAACTATAATGCTCAGAAGTTAATTATTTCTCATTTCAATAGGCCTGTAATTGCAATGCAGTCACCACAGAAGTACTATTTCTTAAAACCAGGAATACTAATAATGCACATGATTCTGTATCTTTGATTCTTCCCCACCCTCTTGCATCTTAAGCCTATGCTGCTGGAAATCAAAGACAAAGAAAAGCCTGGGTCTCCTCTCTGACTCAAAATTTACTTAAACTGTAAATTTCTCCAGTTAAAAGTAGAAAAGATCATGCCTAACATTCATTTAAACACTTATCTCTGCTAGCTTGCTGTTCAGTTGTCTCAAGCATGAAAAAACATCTGCATTGTGCATGATGAACAGGGCACAGCTTTCTGATGAGAAAAGCAAAATAACTCCAAAACAACTAAACACATTTAGATGAGAAAGTGCAAATAAAATATCCCAAGTGTTAAAATGACATTGGGCCTTTTCTTTTAAAGACAAATTACAAAAAACAACATTGCCCCTTGTAGTTTGGAACAATGTCTTGTTTCCCATGGCTAAAAAGAAAAACTTTCTCATTTGCTTCACACAATTTAATGGAAATGTCAATCTCAAACCTCCCTTTTGTTGTAGGCTTTCTTAAAAGAACCTGCTGTCAAATCATACTAGAAAGGCAGGGAAAGGAAATCAACAGTTGTGCTGAACTGCAGCATCTTACTATGAAGTCAATTTTTAGAAGTATCTCATTCTGAATGGACATTTTAGATCTTTTTATTATATTTCATTTAGGTTAGTGATAACAGAAATGCCAGACACTTCATGCCTGAAGAATTTGAAGATTACCATGGCATATACAGTCTGCCAGGGGCAGCAGCATCACTCATGAGCTATTTGGAAAATTTTAAAAATCACAATTCCAGTGAAACTTGCAGAACAATGAACCCACATCTCATTGTATTGGTCCTATAAAAGGGCAATTCTTGAGCCTCTCCATGTAACGTGGTGCTTCATCATTTCTGCCATACTTTATTTAAACACCACTGATGAACTCCAGAGACACATACACACATCCAGCAGCAGGGGAGCAAGCTGCAATACTCAGCATTTCTCCAAGAAAAAGTACAATTCTTTGCACTACAGCAGCATATATAGGACAGTATTCACTTTGTCCACCTGCAAGTCATTAAGTGCCACAGAATCTTTTGCTTCTGTTACTCTGTGAGATTAGAGTATCTGAGAACATGGAAGAGAGACATCAATTATTAATCAATTATTCCTGGATGGGCTGACAACCCCTGTTGTCAGTACACAGCTGAACAAGTCTCCTGCTTTCTTTCAGACTTCTCTGTCACACCACAGACCTCCTGCACCTGCAGGATAGATAAAGCTCTTTGTAGAAGCACCAGATCACTCGTGTGCACACATCACACCTGACACTTGGAGAGGCTGCAGATCCAATTTCACATGTCCTGGGGACCAAGCTCACAGCAAAGAGGAAAAGCTCAGCTCTTCATCAAAACTTGTGTAAGAAACATGGGCACCTCTTGAGCAGCTGGCAGAGGAAGGCAGACTGCTGGCATCAAGAGCAAGACCCATCTCTTCTGCAGGCACCTCTGAATGCAGCCTGGATGAACCTTCCTGACAGAGTTCTTATGACCCATCCCCAGCCATGGCACACTGATGTCTGATGCAATCATGCAGATGACTGAAAACAACTTCTTAAAGCCAAGTTCTTTACATCAACAAAATACAGGACTTGGACCAACACAAACATACCAAATCCACAGGATTTTGATACTTGAAGAAAATGTGGAATTTGATAAAATGAAAGAATACTGAACGTGCATGCAGAAGAGGGTGCTAAGTTATAATTACCCACAAAAAAAAAAAAAAAAAAAAGATTAACTATACTTTGTAGTTGTGGAAATCAATTAATCAGAACTCCTACCCCCTGAGAACAGTTGCTGTTAGTGACTGCTAAACCTGTTCTCACTATCAAAACATGTTCAAAATAATTTTTTAGACCAGTGAGTACTTTCCTATTCCTTACTTGGAGAGGAGTGTATGATAAAGACATTACACAGTTCAATATCATAATCTATAAAGCATAACTGATGCATATCAAAATAGCAATCTCAATTTTAACACGTGGCACTGCCTTTTGAACAGACTCAATTTAACCAGTAGATTTCCTGAGAAGATTTTACATATATAAGCTATTATTTTCTGTATGCTTGTGACTAAATATTGGCTGTAATTAAAACTTTTTCAGCTAAGCAAAGCTAGAAACCAAATCTGTAAGAATCATGTAAGCAAAAAGGGTGTTTTAAAAGATTCATTTTAACTTCAAATACACAACTCTTTCTGATTCAATGCACTGCTATAATTTCTCCTCTTCTGTTCAGCTCCTGTGCTCTGCATTTCCCTACTTTTTATCAGCATACCACTAAAAGACACTGCATCTGCTTTTTGCTTTTCTCAGTGTGGGCATGAAAGTTTACACAAAGAACAAAAGAGTTCCATGAATAAGAAAGACTGAGGAATTAAATCAGAGACATCAAATTCTAAATAGCCTTTTCAAGTATTTTCAAATGCCCTTATCTGTGTCCTCCAAACTCACTGCTGTTTCCACCAAATTCCATAGAGTGATGTTCCTCAGGAAGGAATCTGCTCCTCTGTCAGAATTAATTTTCTTAACAAGCCAACAAGCACACAGTCCACTTTGATCTTAATGCCATTTATTTGCCTCAGTAACACACTGGTTTGGCCATTTCATCCCACTGCAGATGTTTTGCAACATAAAATACCCCACACTGCCACAAGTGAGGCCACAGCTCAATAAACACTTGAAGGCACTTTAAATTAGCACAGCCACAGACAAAAGCAGGCCTTGTCTGCCTCTCACTTTTGGCCACATATTCTCACACCCTTCCTGGTACTGGAGGCAAACGTTTATGGAGCCACATGGCCAACCAGAGCAGGGACTTGGCATAAAAACAGCTGTTGGTTTTAACCTAGAGCAACCTCCTAATTTACTTCAGTATGCATATGCAGCACTGCCTTCCTTGACAGAGGGATAAGACAATGCGAGAGAAGGAGAACACCAGCAACTGCTTCTTTCACCAGCACTGCCAACCCATGTCTGCATTTTAAACAACCTTGAATGCCAACCAGGGAAGCAGAAACCATGCCAACCCTGGGAAGAGCAGTCACACAAGAGTGGTGCCCTGGCTTGAGGAACCAAGCTGGCTGCAGAGAGTGCCCCAAGCCACTGCCACACACGGTGCTGGGTTTCCTCAACCCAACTCTCTGAGGCAGCTCCAGGTGCCCCTGCCAGTGGCAGGGCAAGGAGAGGAGGGCAGGTGGGTTTATGGCTGCCTCAGCCTGGATTGATTTACCTGCTGTGGGCCACCCTTAGTTAATGAAATTATGGAATGAGGTTTAACAAAGATAGGAACAGAACAAAAGCACAGTAAGCATTTTGCTTTTCAAAATGTTGGCAGCTCAGTGAGGTGACAGGAGAGGGTGAGAGGAGACAGAGGCTGATTCTTGTTCTTACAGTAAAAGCACAAGATTTAATATGCCATTACAACAAAATTTTACTGTTCTCATTTACAACACGGGCCACGTGCTGGGACAGTGATAATTACCACTTTATTATTTTAATCTGTACATGCAGCTTTACAATCATCCTCTCTGGGACTCCAGTCTTAGCTTTCAGCCACTGAACTTTACACAAAAGACTAACACTTAGGTATCCTAAATTTAGCACCCAAAACATGATAATATTTTAAAATAAATTATCTAAAATTATTAAGTTGTCAGAGCAGGTAATACATGCTTCCTCTGCTGTCATGTACTAACTGAACTGACTACTGCAAGAGGACAGAAGAGACATCAGCTGTGTAAGACTGTGCTGCAGAGCTTTTACTTACTGATGCCAGGGAAACTATCTAAGTCCCCAGGGACAGCTATGACTCGCTTAAAGAGTATGCTGGCAAAAGGAGCCTACAAAGACAGGCTAGGCATGGTGAGAAGTGATTTACATGAGGAGCCTGTGAGAGGACTGTGTGCTCAATGGCACATAATGCAGAAGGCCCTCGGATCTGCTGCCCAGGCTGACTCACAGTGACAGCTCATGCTCTATGTCTTTGGCTGGCACATGCCTACTTCCCAGCATTTACTTTGCAATCTGCACCAACACTTTCTTAAAAATAAACACTGCTGTGCTTCAGTGCTTCAAGTGCTACACAGCAGAAACAAAGATGATGAATAAATGAAAAATAACACACAGATGGTCATGCAAAACACCATGAGAATAAGCAATGGTCATGGCCAGAATGGGCTTCAAACCTCCTGGAAGTTCTTCAAACTCTTCACCACACTAGGACCCATGTGAAATTTCACAAGCCACACATATGTCAACTAAGAGGCAAAACATTCTCCAATCATACCAATAATTCACATACTAAATTAACACTACACTCAACATTTCCCCCCTTTCCTTTTCCAGTCCATAAATGAGACTGCACAGCCTAAACTGCAGATCCATGGTGGTAGCACCATCTTGCCTTGCCTGCCCCACCCAGTGCCAGTGCCCACTGTACCCCTGTGGGTCTGCACCCCAGTTCTGACCCCAGGTTCCCATCACAGCTGCTCTCAGCTGGGCCAGGGATGGGTATGGCCCACCAGCCACTGGAACCTGAACAATGCAGAGGATGCAAGGCAGGGACAGGGAGGAGACTGCAGCAGCCCCAGGTAAAAATAGTTTCTGTTACCCACAGAAGCTGGCAGGGGGAAAGCTCCTGGTTTGGGTACCTGAACAAAAAGAAAAAAGTGTGGATGCTTTCAAAAAGAAAACCTCAAAACACAGTTGTCACTGAAAATCTCAAAACACAGTTTTTATTATTTGCACCCCGCAGCTGCACCAACAACTATTTTAAATATATTTCTAACCCTCTTTAAAGGTTGTCATCCAACACACGAAACATTCCCACACCAAATGTGTGCACCAGCAGTTCCTTCTCCCGGTGTAGGTGGCATACAGCATCATCTTGACTTCTAACATTTATTTTCTAATCTAATTTCAAAATTACAACAGGGACTGTTTGGATTTTCCCCATTTTGAATGACTTCACTCTAGCATCATAAAATTTAATATACAATCTGTTGTAAAAGGCACATCATTACTAATTTTGCCCTGTAGACATTCCCTTTAAACAAAGATTTTGTCACACTTTTGACCCTCTGTGAACACAACCAATAAAGCTTTATGTATTACTCAATAAGAAGATGATGAACTAGGAAGATGACAGTAAATTTAAAAGTTTGAGTCACTGTTTTTAAAGTGCCAGATTTATCACAAAAAGTAAGAACATGTAGGAAGTCAGTGTGTGAAGCTTCAGTAAAAACTATCTGAACTTTAAGCTTGCCCATCAGCTTTGCTGTACCTTCTTCATAGCAAAAAGGAAATGATGCCTTGTGTAGAAGGACTGGAGAACTTGAAAATATCTCTTTAAAAGTGAAGATATAAAGTAATACAAATGCTTTATTTGAAATTTTCAAATATACTTAGGAAGAAGACAAAAACTGATCATCAGCAGACAGTACACAAGTGTTCAAAAGCATTCAATTCATGCATTCCTCTTTCCACCCCTGTGATAATGAGATATACTTTGACACCTGTACACAATTACAGTAAAAATAGAATTGAACAGATAACATGGTTTAGGGCTTCTTGGTTTATCACAAAACTCACAATTTGCAAAAGAAAAATTAAGCACCAGTGGCTTCTTTCCACCACACTGAACAAGGCAAGATGTTCTTCTCCATATCTTAACCATTCTGGAGCAAGGTTAAAATAACCAGATATGGGCTTTAACTGGCTACAGTCCTGCTGAAGATGCAGCAGCTGCCAGCTATGAAACCCTGTGTGGTCCTGCAGGCAATCATACATGCACAACATACTCAGCATCCGTGCTGTATCTCTGTGGTACACTACTCTTTCAGAGGAAAAAGTCTGAACTCTGCAGAGTAACCACACAACAGAGTAACCACTGTTATTTGTCTTTCCACTTCAGATATTGAGGATCTTTCACCTGCTTCTTTCCTGTGAGGTTTCTCTCCAGCTAAAAACCCCATGTTTACATGCATGTAGCTATACAAGTGGCTAGTCTTGCCAAGTCTTAATTAAAACACTTTATACATCCTATTTTTGCAGTTTTAATTTTACATAGGAGTGAAACTACAGAAAGCTGTGGCACAACTGCTACAACAGTTCAGTGTTATCCTTCAACATCGAAAGCTGCAACTGGGCACTGAAACAGCTACTCCTTCTACTCCAAGAATTTGCAATTAAGAGACCTGAAAAGATTCCCTCTTCACAGTTAAGCAACATTTGAGGCCTTATGATGGCCCAATCTAAATTTAGGAAAATCACAAAATGGATCACTGAACAGGAGGAGAAAATAGTACTGAGGAATGAAAAATAATTACCCTTCTGCAAATCTGGAATAATTTTACAGAACATTTATATAAAAACCTTGATTAAAAGTCAGGTGACAATAAACAGGGTGATGACTGACAGCATCACTCTGGGAAGCGTTTACACCATCCTCCTGTTTAGAAACCATGACAGAACAATTATCTGCTCACAACCATTTTCAGAAGCATGTCAAGATTTCAAGTTCCCTTTTCCACTATTATTAGTATTCACAAGGATGTATCAAACTATTACCTCTGACAGCACTTAAAGTAAAGAAAGAAGAAAATCAGAGGGGTTGTTTTTAAGAAGTGGTTCTGTCAGAAAAACCATTTTGGGGAAAAAAAAATTAAGAGGCAATCCATGTGACCTCATGCACAATCCATCAAGACTGACAATCCAAAGATGAATAGCTGGCAAGAACTGTCATTCTGATAGATAATATTCCAATCCTAGATAATAAAACCTCTAAAGTATATTTAGAAAACTTGAAAATCTGGGAGGAAGATTTAGAGGGGGGATTAACTAGTGAAGATGCAAAGTGGGAAGAGGAGTGTTGAATAAAGCATATAGATGATGCGAACATTGATTTTATTTCCATTTTTCAGTTCATGGATGGATGGATGATCTATGGAATACGGTTAATAAGGTTAATAAGGCAGTCTCCCGTGATTAGTTGAATTGTCACATCACGAAGAATGTTATAATGTTATACACTAATTTAAAACTTTTACTGAAAATGACAAATGCTAACAAAATCAAAGATACACAGAGCAAAAAAAATCTTAAAATAGCTGTTTGTTTTTTTCTTTAATACTACAATTAACAAAACCACTGCAATACAGTTTTGCCAATGAAAGACAAACTCTGGCATAAAGAAAATGCCAGAGAAATATTTCCTAAAAAAAAAACCCAAAAAACAAAAAGAAATACTGAAAAACTACACTGAAAAAAAATAAAAATCCTATAGACTCTATCTCTCAAAAAGAAAAAGAGCGACAAGTTTGAACCTGTCTGATCCTAATTTTTAAGTCATTTTACACAATGATGGTTTCATAGTGTACTGAAGAGCAGAAAGGCCCTTTAAAGCAGGATTTCTTATGCACCTTGATTTTTTAGAGTTGGCTAGTCACTATTCTAACTAAGGGGAATTCAGGAAGCTGCATTAAATTTCTTTACAGAAAGTTTTCTTGAGCAAAGGCATCTTGAAAAAAAGACTTTTTAACTATTTCTAGAGCGAGCATGCTTTAAACACCTGGCAAAGAAAACAAATAAACAAAACACAAAACCAACCCCCCACCCCATCTGTTCCTAAGACATTCTTAAAAACACACCTCCTGTTATTGCCAAGAATGACACAAGTGAGTTCACAAACTTGGTCCAGCTTCCACAGCAACATTTACTAATGTGATAGCAACGTACGCAACTATGGCAGCCGTGGTGTGGAACCGGGGCCTCCTCGCTGTGACACCACCCCAAAACAACAGCCATGGAATTCCTACTAACAGGACAGAAGTTGGCATTTTCAGTAAGATACTGAGAACAGAGGTTCTTAAGATCAGCAGTCAAATAACTGTAGGAAAATAATGATTACTTGAGTCACAATGCACAACACTTCTCATGCAGAGACCAGTGACCAGGCCAACACATCCTCCTCACATCAGCCAACATTAAAAACAAGCACTTCTGACACATACATAGCCAGTCCCCATTTACACATATTCTGCCTCCAGGAATCCTTTTTCTTCCAAAGAATGTACTTTTTTTAAAGCAACTGCCAATAGCTACTAAGAATCCTTGCACTTCTGATGGTTTGTGGATTTGCATTTCATATTGCTGCTGCAAATATATTCCAGTTGTTTTAAAGCTAGAGAGGTCAACTCAAATCACAGTCTCACTGCAAACTTGCAACAAAATATTTAGAGGTATGAGCTGTCACTTACCGCAAAAATAAACACTTACATGCTTGATTTTCAGTAGGAACTAAACTCACCAAAACCAGAGACAACTAATTACTGAGCTTCAGAATCCACCAGCTGTGCTGGTCTACACCTTACAGACTGCTAACTCACTGAAAATTATTTTTGTTTTGGTATTTGTAGAGAAAAGAAGAATATAACCCAAACATAAGTGACAACTGCAAACACACAGATTTTGAAGAAATGCCAACAGGACACATTCAAATGCCACTGCACCAAGTGACTGTGTTACCATTCCACAATCCTAATGATTGAAATACTGAGATAGCTAAACAAGTAGGGACTATCAGCTTTAATTTCATTTTTGAAGAGTTTAGCAACCATAAAGAAATGTTATCCTCTTACAACTTTTCACCAAGGGAAACTAAATGGTCATGCAGACAAACATCAGAAATTACATGCTTGGAAAGGAAGCACAGGTTAAACACTTCTTACCCATCCAAGGGCTGGTGTTTGAGTTTTTGGGATTTTTTTCACACACTAGACAAAAACTTCCTCAACCAGAAGCCCCTTTTAAAATCAGTATTATTCTGTGGTCCAAATGTCAAGTCACTATTAGATTTTCAAGTACAATTTTTATTTCAAACAACACAAAGTGTTTGGTTATAAACCAACAAGCTCAAATAGACTATGAATAGCACAGCTCAAGCTGTTTGCCTCCAGTAATGGATGGCAAAGAAAGTAGTTTAGCAAAATCTGATATTTCATAGTCTTGCTGATTAATGAACAGATAACAACCCACCACTCTGTATAAAAAACCCCCAGGACTGGATATTTTATCTTAATGCAGGTTACCACATGGCCTTCTACATCAATATTACTCCCACTCTCCCTCTCCACCTCTCTGAACTTCATTCTAGTAACAAATGCACACTCTATGCTTGGACAATGGTTTCAACTATACTATTTTAAATAAAAGGACCCTGAATGTTCCGTAATATTTGATTTAGAGAAATAAATCTAAAAGCAACTCAATCAGAAAATGCAGGAGGAAAAGGAAATATTTGACTACAAAATAAATTCCAGGTTTCCCCAAAGCACAGGGTGCAGTTATAAAAGTGGGGGTGACAAGCAATGGCTTTTTTAAAAGCTTTTCAAAATATGGATAAAATAACCAATATAGAAACATTTCAGAATACGCTGAGCAGCAATTCCAACAAGGATTGCATTTGAACTGATGACTGAGCTAGGAAAGCTGATGCATTCAAGGCAGCCCTTAACCAGCTGATGACTGAAACTACACAGAACAGCAGCGATGGCATTAAAAACCTAATGCATCATTTCCCACAGCATAAAGCACGCTGGCAGAATTGCACAGAAAGGAGACATTTATTTTTCTCTTACATGAATAACATAAGAACACATTCCTGAAAATCTTGGAAGCTGAACATCTCCATTCAGTAGCAAAAAAATAATTTTCCTAAAGACTGCACTAACGTGCTAGAAGGTCACTGGCTTGAGATGCACACAGTAACAGCATACAAGCTTCTGAAAGAACACTTACATTGCTTTTTTAAAGCAGATGCTTGATTTTTATAGCCACACACATATATATAAAACCAATATGCACTGTACTGCTTAAATCCAAAATGCAGTACATTCTTATGAGGGCTCCAAAGGGTATTTACACAAAAGGGTGATTCCTGCATTCTTCACAGTAATGGACCAGGATAGCACAGCCTCAACAGGCTCCCAGATGAGCTGGGCTGAACCAAGCTAGGACTGGGAGACACCCTCCCAAAAAGGATGTTCTGCAGAACACATGGATGTACCTTTTGCTCACCAGACCCACATACCCACTTCAATAAGGCTCATTAACTGGAGGAGGAAAAAATAACGTTGCTGATTTTCAAATGCAAAGAATATTCACTCTTTTCAGATCTATACTTCCAATACCAGCTCACTTCCCTTCAGGAACAACATTCCTCCAAGAAATTCTTTACAGCACTGTTCCTCCTCTCTAAATCTATCTTCAAGGTGCAACACTGGGAAGTTAAAAAGTGCATCAGAAAACCTGAAAAAGTCTACCCAAACTTTAAGCCCTGGTCTTGAAAAATTCTTCCATACTTTCAACACAGGGATGAAAGGGATTTGTCTCAGCACTCCTGCCTAAACAGTACCAATCCCTGAATCCTCAAGCTGCACAACTGCATCTTCAAAACACTGCACTCTTAAGTAAAACTGTCCCATTAAAAAAGCAAAACAGTTCATTAGAGCACTGCCCTCCTCCTCATAAAGCACTTAATCTGATGCTAATTTGAGGGACAATAAATCTCTCATGCAAAGATCTGAGGGTCCTTTAAATCAAAGTAATTCCTTTTGGGTTTGGCTGTGACTCCCTTCCTTCCAGACGAGCCCAGCCAAAGACAAAGGATATAATGGGCAGTGAGACACCACCCAATCTAATCCAGCAAGAATGGAAACCAGCACTTGTGTGCAAGGCAGCACATGGCAATGGCTCATGCGACACACGGCTTTGTGGTAGTGCTTTATATTCATTCAAGTGCCCGGAGCTCTCTGCAGCAGGAAAAGACACACCTACAATGGGCTACCCTGGCAGCTGGAACCCTTGTCAGCCCCTGTCATAGCAGGAAATCATCTCTTCCAGGACCCTGAGGGAGAAGCTGCAGCCTCCCTCCATCTTGCTCAGCCACTGGATATGTAGCTAGAGCCATCTCCTCTTTGCCTCATTCCTTCCCCCCAGAGCCTGATCCCTTCCCCCCAGGCTACAGCTGACGGATCAGCACCTGCCCAGTTCTGGACTGGCCACAGTCAGAGCCACCAGTGCCCAGGAGGAGGGACAAGCAGAGGTGAGACCAGGGGCGCTGTGGAGAGGAGAGCACACCCAGGAACAGATGAGAAACAAGGAACACACAAATGATCCACAGATGCTGCAGCTGAGCCCCTGAACACAAGGCCATGGAAAACCATTTCATGAGGCTCAACGTGCACAGAGCCATCAGTTCTTCCACTTCACTTTTCAGATGACAATAACTCAGTACCAGACATTCAGAAATTATTTTTCTTTGCTACACCAAAGCAAACATTCTTAAACTACAGTAGTGAATCACTTTTTTGCGCTTTCTTCAACGAGGCTTGAGCATGTAACAACATCCTGATGGGCCACTATTTGTTTAGAACGAAATGTAGGAATCACATTCAAAAACAAGCATCCAGCACTAACTATTTTATAAAAAGACTGAAAAAAAATCTGCTTCAAGTCACTGGGGAATCAGCTCCAGAATAAAAGGTGCCTTTTAAATTTAGGCACTTTTTCCCAGTTTTATTGGTACATTGGTATCCACTAGGAATCCCTACCAAACTAGTTTATGTGGCAACAAAGTTCTTGCTGTACAGACAATACAAGCTTCACACTTCAGAATTAGTGACACATTATTCAACTTCTACTTTGATAAAAGCTAAGCAATCATTCCTCCTGTAGCTGTGTTTTTTTTAAAAAAAGAGGTTAAACTTAGCTAATGAACAGACCATATTAAATTTATGTCAATACCTAAACATCTGCTAAGAGCACTGTTTCTCAAAATGCAATCCACAAAGAGCAGGAAGCTTAGCTGCTGGCTTGCTTTCATTCACACCTGCCTAATTACATGAAAAACAACAAAAAAATACTCTTAAGTATTTTTCAAATATCAGTTTCCTTGCCACCAGGAGCTAGAACCACTACACAACTGTTTCAAAAATCACTAGAGCTGACTTGCACAGCCATCGGCTGGACAGTCCCCAAGGCACGAGATTATGAAATGCAGCACAGAGCACTCCTGATGGTGTTGCAGCTAATACAAAATGCTCATAATTTTCAAAGACAGCAACACACCCAGGTTCAAGTCCTTGACCAAGGAATTCTGAATTACATACACTGAACGATTTTAAATATGATAGACAGAAAAAAATTCCACTTGAATCCTACAAGATAATACAGTGGGCTGCTATGAAAAACATATTCACCACAGCAATATCTGCACTTTTTCATTTCTCAGTTTGCTGCTGTAGGGAAGGAGAGGGGCACCATTTGACCCAGTACTAAAAACAAGCTTCATGTTGACCAAAATAATTTTATTTTTAAATCAGTTCATACCAGGAAGGTGCTCTGCAGAGAAGCATGTGAGAAATGAAAACACTATCTTCAGAAAAAGATTTAAATACCATGTTGCATGTGAGGCTTAGAGCTGCTGAACAGTGGAAAAGAAAATGAACAATTGCTTATTAACACATGATCAGCTTCTCTAACATAATGAATGAGGCTAGGTTCCTACATAGTATCACTCACTGCACTTGTATAAAAGAGCTTAAAAGCAACTTTAATTGAGGAATTCCCCAACTCATGGTTACTTTCACTGTCAATTAAGATATTCTCTTAGAAGCCTGTTCACATATTTAATGCCCTAATTGAGTAATAACTTTGTGCAGACCTTCAAGAGCTAGACAGCAGCTTCATTTCCATATGGGACTCCATTACGCAAACTAGAATTATGCCAACATTTGGAGATACAGGATATGGGCTCCCCAACCTTCTCTAGAATAAGATAAATGAAAATATTTTGCCAAGGAAACAGCCCCTCACCAGTAGAACTCTTCTTAGAAGCTCTAGCAGTTTCTCATATTGAAGCATTGCATTCGACAATACCAGAATCCCTCACCTCAAAACAAGCTCTGGCTAATGTTAGCAAATAAAATGAAGCTTGTCAATGAAGAAGTTCCCCTCCTGCTCAAAAGTGAGACTTACTTACGAGCAAACTTTAAGCATTAACTAGAGTTTCACTTTATCTTTCTGTACATGGTTTCACTAAAAGCCTACTGTCCTCGCAAGCGCCACTTCTTGCTGCACGGTCCCACCCCCTTTAACACACCCCTGACTACTCAGTGAGCCAATTCGACTCTGTCATCTGCAGGTAAATTATGACTTTTCCCTACCCCCACAGTTATTTCAGTTTTCTCCTAGAATAACAAAGTCAGTCTGCTCACCAAAAGGTCAGACAAGTGCCAGGTCAGCACAAGCATAATGCTCCTACAGCGTGAACTAACACCTTGCTGCTGCCTGCCTCATCCAGCAGCAACCTTCAAAAGACTAAATGTTAAAACAGCCCAATTTCCGCTCAAAAGCAAATGGGTCTTCTCCAGCTCCATTATAAATTGCAAGAAAACAAACCCAGCTCCGCCAAATGCTTATTAGCTTTAGTTTTGTATGTGTATAGGAACATACTTAAATGCAATTAGCTGGAAATAAGCGGAAAAGCAAAGCCCACACAACTACCTTGCTCTATGGATAAATCACTGAACTTCTCCCGTTCAATCAATTAATTTTAATTAATTAGTTAAATCTTTAATTTAGACGCAAAAAACAGTAGAGTGCATATAGTTCCTATTCTCTTTGTGCATTTAAATGCAGCATTTCTGAAATTCAATCGTATTTCCACCTCTGAGATGAAAAGAGAAAGTTATGTGACAACTTAAAACAGTTTCTGAGTTGAGTTTCTGAAATGATTCAAGACCAGTGCAAGAAGCAAGTGTAATTGAAAACCACAAATCCTCCTAAACCCAGAAGTGAGTTTCAAGATGTTGTCAAAACACTCACTCCCACCACTTTGTCCCAAGCACATGATCAAAGTGACAGTCAGAGTGGCATCCTCTGATCTTCTGCCATGAAGTGACCAAACTGTGCCTCGTAATTTTCACAGTGCTAAAGCCTGCTCGCTAATTCCACCCGAGGAGGAGAAATCTCGTCGATTTCTCTAAACAAACAAAAACTCAAAAAAACAACAACGCCTACTACCCTGTCTGCCACACGTTCCGGACTCCCACCCCGTATAAACACTGCTGCACACTCTTGGGCGAGTATAAGTTAATTCTGACAGCAAGCAGGATCTCCGCTTTCCTCGGCTCCAGGCTCACACGAACACTCCACAGCCCGCCGGCGGGGTCACCCGCGCCCCGGGCACGCCAAGCCCCGCACAGCCCCTGCGCTGCCGGCACAGCCCCGGCTCCCTGTGAGCCCCGGTCGCGCCTCGCCCGGGTGAAGCCTTCCCGCCGCCAGCTCCCCGTGCGAGTGCGGGAGCGGGGAGGAAAAAGCGTTTCTTATTTCGGTTTTGATGAGGTTTTTTTTCCTTATTTGTTTGGGGTTTTTTTTTTTCCCCAAACGGGGCTCTTCTCTCGCCCTTTGTTGGCCACCGAGGGGACAGGTTCGGCGTGCCGGGCCACATGCCGAGGGGCGCCCCCTCCCAGCAGCAGAGCCCTGGAGGGCTGGTTTTCCTCCCCCGGCCGCCGGGGCTGCGGGGCTCGCCCGCCGCCGCTCTCGCACTCACCTTTCGGCGCCTCGGTGCTCCGCAGCAGCAGCA
>JBBMKD010000117.1:20979-50110 GCA_037834095.1 Argya squamiceps | reverse complement strand
CTGAATTCCCGCTCTGTTCCACCTCCGCCCTCCTCTGCGAGCTGGCTACGAGTATTTCGCTTTTTTGAGATTTTTTTTTCTCTCCCAAAGTTGACATTAAGGCAAAATTATGGGAAAAGCCCAAACAAAAGTCCTCGGAAACACGAGTATTGCTGTTGTTAATAGAAAGGATAATCTGGTTTCATAGTGCTCCACACGCAAATGTGAATTCAGCTCTAGATGTGGGAGGACTTGGCTGTGACGTCCCAAGGCATTGCAGCTTAAGCCCTTGTCCCCCAGCTTTTGAACACTCACCGTGGTGATTGGAGAGCTTTCCCTAAAGGCTGAAGTCAACCGTGGGAAATAAATACTTTAAAAAAATCGAAACTGGAACTCTCAAGTCTTAAAGTGATGAGATTTTAACCACTGTTAGGATCAAAGAATCAGCTTTGTAGTACCATCATTATGGAAAGGAGCACTTTCTCCATGTTTTTTAGTGGTAGATGAAAACAATGCAGTTTTCGGGTGCTGATAAAACATCATGTCCATGCTTCCACAGCTGCAGTCTCAACCCAGATTCAGCAAGGTTTAATTGTCAAGAGGAGGGGTGGGAGCCACACCTACACAGACATAATTTCATTTCACATTTCTCTCAGTTTATGATTGAAGCCCTCAGCACTCCACTGACCACGCTGTCTCTCACCACAAAGCAGAAGGGACTTGGGACTCCCCAGCTTCCAAAGATCAGCCTCTTAGCCAGTATAGGCCTCATGGCTCATCTTTTCTGCTGTGGAAGGGCTGTTGCACATCAATCCCTGCTGCTATCCAGATCCAGTGGTTGCACAGTAAGACATGTCTTTAGGAAGGAATTGTTCTCCTCCCAAACAGCTCTTTGGAACAGATCCTGCTTCCTGGCCAGGAGTGTCCAGTGCTGGCCCCACCAAAATGGCAGGAAAACCATCTCAGGAGTCAGTCTTACCCAATCCACAGAGTTGCTTGAAGAAGTATTTAGATTATGTTTAGTAATTGTTTTAACATTACTATTCCTTATTAAGATGCTGAAAACTGAACTATATCCAAGTCTTTGCTTACAGTTTATTAAGGGCTTTGCATAAGACTATTATAGCCTGTTGACAAAGAAACATGGAGAGCATTACCTCTCCTTCCTTGAGCATATCATCCATACCGTTTGTGCCAAATCACAAGGTGGAACAGAAGATTCCAGAATTGATCCAGTTGCTCAGAATAAAGACAGCAAAATTTTGTTGCACATTTTTTATTTGTTTGGCCCATACTTGTGCCACAGCTGCCACAGGAGGTGGCTTCTTATATAATTAGGAAATTATAAACATGGGGATTTTAGAACATTTCATATTTTCCCCCTTTTAAAACCTTTTAATGACGTGGGAAGAGACCCCAATGAAAACAAAGTCAATGGAAGTGTATCACAGATTAATCTTTCTAAAGTCATCTTGTAAGATATAATAGCCACCAAGACATCCTGCAACACTTAATGGAATGTGATTCAAAAATAATTTAGATACATTGCTTTGTCTTTCATTCACCAGACACAGAAGTTCATGCCATAGGTCACATGAAGCAGTTATATCACTACAATAACATCCTTTCTGTACTACAGAGACCACATTCCTAAGATCACCAATCACTGGTGGTATTTGCTGTGTACTGGAAAAATCTCTCCTTGAATAATTTGTGGCTTAGTGGTGCCATGCATTAAGAGGAGCATCTGAACGTTCTGCAGGTAATTCAGTAACAGTCTCTGGTGGACCTGGCAGAGATTTTCTCCTGTGTCATGTTCTGTTGTCAAAGTATGTAGTGAACTTGATTTGACTATTCTAAACAGTTTATTTGTGCATGTAAAAAAAGAGCATCTGAATCTGTGAAAGGGTTGATTTCTAAATGGGGTGTGAAAACTTGCAGAATTCCTAAGAGCAGACAGAGGTCAAATTTGCCTAATCTATCTTGGAATTTTGTCCCAAAGCTACATTCCCTGACCCCAGATGGTTTTTGTGGACCTTAGCTTACGTATTTTGCAAAGAGAACACCACCATCCTGACAGAAGCAATGACAAACTATTAGAGGTTGTACACCTTAATAGACTCAATGATTTATAGAATCTACAGAGCCAAGAGATTACCAATGCAACTGTTTGAAATGCTTGTTGTAATGCTTGGTTTTCATGCAATAGAGCAATCTGAAGAATTAGATAAATCCAGATGGTCACTACAGCTTTCAGAATCTTCCTTCTGAGAAGATTCCAGTACAAAAGGAGTTTAGGTACACCAGCTGCAGAGTACTGCATATTTTGGTCTGTGAGAGTTCCCAGGCAGCTCCTCTGGGGCAAAAAAATGTGTAAGAAAGACTCGATTTGAGTTTGTGACTTAGAACTGTCACTGTCATCAAATCAAAACAGATACAAAATTAAAATGTTGTGGGAAGCAAACACATAATAACATATGATACCAATCTCATAAGGCAAGTTGCCAACACCTCTTATGAAATCAGCACAAATACTGTTCTTTCAGTATAGTAAGACAGAAGACCAAACCACCTCCTTAGTGCTGATAGAAGAATGTTTAGCCAACTAAGCATTTCTGTAATGTTTCCTTCCCATTGCGAGTAACTTCTAGAGGTAACTGAAACTATCATCTCCATCTGGTTCTCTCATTTCCCTCGAGAAGCTTCAGAGTGCTGGGCTTCTTTCCCACCACAGCTCTCTAGATTTTACATTCTTTTGTTGCATTTCGAAAGCTGAATTCAGCTGGAGGGCAGGGCTGCTATTCAGAGAGAGCTCCACAAGAGCAATTCCAAGTTCTTGCATCCGGGAAGGAATAGCCCCATGCAACAGTACAGGGTGGGAGCTGTTTGGAAGCAGAAAAGGACCTCTGTGTCCTAGAGGACAGTTTGAATGTGTGTCAGCAATGTGCCCTTGCAGCCAAGGTGGCCAACAGCGTCTTGAGCTGTGTTAATGAGAGGGCCAGGGGAATGATCTTTCATAACACCTCGTCTCAGTACTGTTACTGGTTTGGGGCTCCCTCCAGCACAAGAACAATATTGACACATGCAACAGAGTCAATCAAAAGGCCTCCAAAACAGTCAGGGGCCGGGGAACATGATGCACATGAAGAGGCTGATAGAGCTGGGTATTTTCAGCTCGGAGAAAAGGAGACCTTGGTCCTGCTTACAACTACCTGACTGCAGGACAGGACTGGAAGAGGGATCCAGCCTCTTCTCATAAGTGTACCACGATGGCACAAGAGTCAACAGACACAAATTGTAACACAGTAAATTCCATATTCTAGATAAAAGGGAAAAAACAATACCATGAGGATGGTCATACGCTGGACTGGGTTTCGCAAAGATGTTGTAGAACCTCCATATTTAGGGATGTCCAGGACTCCCTTAGCCCTGATCAACTGGATCTGATGAGACCTGTTTGAGCAAGGAGTGGAACTAGATAACCCCTGAAGGTCCCTTCTGAGCTGTTATGACTGTATGCTTCTAAGGCACCAAGTGATGTGCTGTGGATGTAAGTCCTGTAATTCCAGGTGATGTTCTAGAACCTAGCTTTTATTCCTCTTGGCTACTTTTTTTTTTTCCATCTCATTTGGGATTTCTAGGTTTTGTTATAGGTTTCAGTAAAAATCATTCTACTCCTCTCTTTGCTCTCATTTTTTCTTTGCCTCAGTTTTTGCCTATTATGCTGATTATTTTTTAAGAATAACAAAGTCTTAGTTGCAGAATGGGTTTAAATTAATCATTTAGAAAGGAAAATGGGTATTGATTATATATTACTCACATCAATGCATGTAATTAGTCTCATCCTCAGAAACACATTTATAAAGCCACCATGATATATTTACCTGAGGTTCATTATTAATTCACTTCAGATAGGAGCCTCATGACTGTACATAAAGCACATTTATTTGACACTCTAGAGTTATTTGGTTGCTGACTGGTTTGTGTTTTTAAAAGAGAATAAACACTAAAATTTAGCCCTGGATTATTTTAGTAAGAAACATCTGTTAATTTTACTGTGCTTAAAGTCATTATCTGGGGAAAACAGTAGCATCAATTACAAGAGTAAATTTTTTTTACATTTTTACTGCACTGGATATATGAAACAATTCAGGGATGCTGGTGATTAAAAAAAAAAAGCTATTTATTTTCCTTTTTAAACACTGTAAATAGAGAAAGAAAATATTAGGGTGGATCTCTTACTGCCTTCTACTCTCGAACAAGTTCATGTTTATTGGCTCACTGCCCAGTACTACTAAGATCCTTCAAGCAAAAACAGTTAGAAGAACATTAAAGACAAATTGTGTCTTATAACTGTAGGGTTTATACATTCAAATAAAAGCAGTATTTCAAAATATTGAGGAATTTAAATTCCCAGGATACAGTGAATCCTATGGCTCAGTTACAGCTGAAGGACGGAGTCTATGATTACTATAGGATTAATTAAGCACTTAAGCACAGGTAAAATTTTAATCATGGCTTTAGCTTCTGTGGGAATTAAGAGCATACATAAGCCTGTATCTATTTTGCTTTATCAGGAACTATGAATCCTGATTAACTCTCTTTTATAGTTAAGATACTATTCTTCACATTCTCTTCAATGTCTTGCATTTTTGTCAGGATTTAGTTTTGTCTTTTAGCTTTTCTTCTTGCATGCAAAGTCTAGGTTGAAACAACCTTTCGTGACTGATGAAAAAGATGAAAAACATCTTTTGTGACTTGCACCTGCTCCAAATTCTGTGTCTTGCCTATGTTGTCCTAGTTCTCTTCTTTGCCTACATTCTTACTCTATTATTACCTCTGTTATTACCTCTGAATTGATTTAGTCCCTGTACCAGGTTGAATCATTATTTGATTTATACAGATTTTTGCTTCCAACCTCATTGACCAGTGGCAACTAGAAAAATTTTAGATGTTGAGCTCCTCAAATGTTGCAGCTGTTTACTGATACATTTACATGCTTGAGGAGAACAGATCACATTTAAGATTAGGAAAATAATTAAGAGCACAAGAGCATTGTTTTGTCATTTTGAATGTGAAAGAGAGGAATTAAGTGTGGCATGTTTCAGGGATTTGTGTCCAGTCTAAAGAAAATTCTATGTCCATATGTCACCATCAGAGACCAATGTAATGTTTATTTGTAATATATTTGTACCTAATGCTGCCTACAGGGGAGCCTCAGATGTCAACAGGAGCTTGAGGTGAAACTCTAATGTAACAACCTGGGACCTGTGAAGACAATGTCTAGAAGCTGAGGTCCAAAAGGAAGAGCTTCAAGCAAATTTTCTGTTTCAGAAATAGATGCCGATGAGATTGGTAATTTCCTTAGCAAATAAATTAATTTGTTTCAAGAGTTTGTACTTTGACTGTTCTTAAAATTGTGACTCGGGGTATGAAATTGTTGATATCAGTGCTCTCTCTTCCAGATAAAGAAGCTGGAGAGCAGCTTGGCTTTGTCTGATCTTTTGTTGCAGTCCCACCAACACAAACAGCTGCAACCATATCAGTACAGTGATGAGTAAAACAAACTGTAGTGAAAGTATATTCCAGAAACACCAGATGAATGATGAAAAGCTTGATATCTTTTGTACAGATTTAAGTAATGTGCTGCCGAAGGACAGCCCTAAGTGGTGCTGATGAAATTCAGAGCTTAAACTGCAGGCAAAAATGACTCAACTACAAACAAATTGGTGTAGCATTTAACTGAACAGAAGAGAATTATAATTTTAAATGGAAGTAAGCCTGAAAATATTAAAAGCTTTAAAGGAAATATTACACTTTGCTAATAGAGACATACATAAGCATTAGGGCTTTTGATCAAATTTAAGGAGGAAATAGGGTTGCTTTATGTGAAATCCAAGCTTTGTGCATAGGAGTAATTCTTCTCTCTGAGAACAGCATTGCCAGTTACTAAAAACCCCGCAAACTTGTGTTTTGTTTTGGTTTTTTTCTGTTATTGCCAGCACTCAGATACTGGCAAGCAATGACTGTGCAAGAATTTAAAGGATCAAAATCCAAATTAAAAAATAAGAGAGAGAGAGAGATAAAAGATGTTACAAAAGGGTAGGTTTCTATGATTCTACCCTTGTGATTGTTAAAATAATTTTAAAAGATTCCCAAATCAACCACAAAGTTTGATAAAAACAAAAGATAGACAAAAGACTCCCTGGCCCTGCATCTTCTTTCAATAGTATTGTCTTTTCAGGCCTAGTTGTTTTCTTTTTGTTTGTTTGTGGCTGGCAATACTCAGTTCCCCAGTCCCTTTGCATTTTTGAGACATAAGGGACAAATGACACCCACTCCTCTTGAGGTGCAACACCACAACTTCTGTGCCAACACAGGCCCTGAAGTGTCTTTTGGGCAAGACTTAATGAGAAAGATGTGAGTTATTGGATAAGATTGCAACCTCATAGTGTCAATCTCTCCTGTGAATGAGACAGAAGTAATACAAATGTTAGTGAAAATGGATTTGGAGAGACTCCTGAAGAACTTGGACAGCCAGTTGCAGCAGATGGGAAGGAAAAGGTTCACTAAATCATATCTTATGAGCAAATGTAAAGGGAAGGAATTACTGTATTGAATATCAGAAGGTTGGAGCAGTAACTCACAGGGTTCCTGAGATGAGGCCCAGCAACACAGATGTGCAGTGTTTCACTGGGAAGTCCTGGACCGAGTTACACACTGTGCAATAATTCTGTTAATGCACAGATACAGGAAGCATAGCAACCCAGCTTGCTTTAGCAAGAATAAAAGTTAGGAAATCCTTGTCAAAAAAATTGAGTAAGTATGGAACCTACACTTTTCAGTATATTTCTAAAGGTTAGGAATTAAAGCCTGCAGCTGCTTATATGTTGAGAAGGAAAAGAGTGTCGTTCCAGATATAAATATAAATATATAAAAACATATACATAATATGTATGATATATATTTTACATTATGTAACATTATATATATTTTTATATACATATACAAATATGATATAATATATATATATATAAAATAAATACATAAATATATTTTAAGTAGAATGGCTCAGTAAAATGTTGCAGATCAGGCTGGTCTTTTCATTAGGTTGGTGACCATTAGGTACATGATTATATCTCAATGCAAAATGACATCTCCCTGTTTGGAGCTCAGTCCAAGATACCCTCAGTCCAAGAGGGTATTAAAAGTGGGGATGGCTTTGGTGGTAAGCTATATTCTGAGATATGAGATCCAGTCTCTTAAACAACTTTACAGCAATGGGAGAAAGGAGGCAAACTGAAAGAAGCATTTCTTTCAATATGACCATGAAAACTTCCTGCAGCTTCTCATGCAAGTTGTAACAAAGAGAATCATTCAGCAACATTGATGTGCTTCTTTTATCACCTCCGGAATCCTTAGGTGGCAACAGCACCTTCATTTTTCTGTCAGTGAGCAGAGTGTTCTCTAGGATGTATTTTATGTTTCCGTAATGATTTATGTTCAACTCACTGTAATAAAGGCCAGATGATCAATTCTGTTATGCAAATGGAGAGGGCAAAGAAGTCAGCAACTTGAAGTGGCAGAAAGAACAAATGCCATTCTGTTCATGGGGCTGCTTTTCTTTATCCCTTGACCTTTCAGTAGCTATTTTGCCTGCAAATTCTTATTCAAGGGGAAGGGTGTAGTCAGCTGGAAGGTGATGAATTGTGTTAGAAACCACTTAATGTCACAACGGAGACCGATACTAAAGGTGTCCAGTAACTAAAAACCTTGTTACTTTTAGGCTTTTAGTGCATATAAACTCTCAATAGTTTAAGCAAACAGGTTAAAATGTATTGGTTGTTAAGCCAGAGACTTATTTTAATAACATGCAGGTAAATCAGGGACAGAAATACAAATAATATGTTTAGGGACAGAAATACAAACAATCTACATGTAATTAACAGGAAATACACTTAATACA
The DNA here is from genome assembly GCA_037834095.1 of Argya squamiceps. Taxonomy (NCBI): domain Eukaryota; kingdom Metazoa; phylum Chordata; class Aves; order Passeriformes; family Leiothrichidae; genus Argya; species Argya squamiceps. The sequence continues at coordinate 42,165 of JBBMKD010000117.1, read as the reverse complement.
GGCTATAGTCTAGTTATATTTATATGTCATTGTCATTTTACCTTTGTCTTTCTAGAGATGTGAATGAAATATTGAACTAAATATTAGTCATACCATTCAAGAGCAGGCAGTGACTGTGGACCTCCAGGGCTGAATCCATTCTCTTCAGCATAAGTTAAATAGCCAAGCTCCCAGGAACTTGTGAGATAAGAAAAGTTGTAAAGTAGAAGTTTTTCCTGACCAGCAGACTCATGCCAATATAATTGTGTCATTCTAGCTGATGTAGCTTACATTCAAACCTTGTATGCCATAAAAATGATAATACTTCTGATATTTAAATATTACAAAACTATTTTATAAAATCTGTTTTGAAGATGTAATGCTGGGTGTTAGAGATTCACTTGGGAGGCAAGCCCTGAGCTTTAGGGAGGGTTGTAAGATCTGAGACCATTGCGAATATTCGTATCTTGCATCCACTGAAATAGATTAAGTTTTACCATATGGGATTAATGCATGCATTTTTGATTTTCTTTTTTCTTTTTGGCTAAGATGGACAAAGAATTCTGGGGAAAAACAAGCAAAACCAAACACCCAATGTGTGAATTAACAAATTGATACATATATGTATAAAATTAATACATTAGTAAATTAAATAAAATTAATAACTCCATTGCATTTTCAGGAGGTAGGGAGATAATAATTTTATTTCTATCTGTGAGAATAACATACTCAAAATCTTTTTTCCCAGGACAACAAATAAGGTAGGCTTACAGCCTCCATTTTGTAATGTAAAAGCTCTGGCTCTGAATACTTCCTGAGGTTTGAGAAACGTCATACCTGACTTTAAATTCATGGCAAAATGTTTCTGACATTTGTACCAATGCTCTTGATTCTCTTCTGCCAGCTGTAGTCCTACTTCAGTGGATTAATTTCTGAAGTTTAGCCCATGTTGAAGGAAATGCTTATGTATAGCTTATTTTTCTTTCTCTTGCTAACATTTCGAATTTTTCCTAGGGCTACTTACCCAGATTTTTTTGAAGAATATTTTCCTTCTCACTCTGTATTGAGCTTGAAGTTTGTGGTTTCCATTTCACACCTAAAGAGGCATTTGCATACCTAAAACATTCCTTTTTTTTTACATCTTGTTGCCTCGATGAAGACATTACCTCTCCCTACAGCCCTTGCCTTCATGCCTCCTGAGAGAAAAAATGCAAACTATAATGACAACACCCCACAACTGGCTCAACCTGGAAACCCTCACAGAAAAGATTATCCTTGCAGTGAGCCAGTGTTTTGCCTAGTCTGACATGTCAGGCTTTGGCCCTGTGCTTCTAATATAAAGCCCTTCCCAGAAGAACAGAATCAAAATATCTCAGATTAATCAATATCATGTTTATGTATAAAACAGGCTTATTGACCTTTTGGTAAGCGACCTACTAACAAAAGCAAGGTCTCAAAGGATTTACCCCTTCATGCTCAGTGTGGGGCAACAAGCCAGTGTAACATCTGCTCAGTATGCATTGCAAAGCAAATGAACAATGCTGACACCATTAATCAGCTTGTCCAAGTGAATAAAATTTCAAAAGCTGATGTAAGAAAGCTTGGCTTTAAAAGCAAACATTTCGTGCAGATCTGCATGGGTTCATCTAATGATGAATTAGTTAACCCTGAGACATGAAGAATGACTCCAGCCCCGTGTTTGAGGGGGCAGTGCATGTAAATCTGACAGTGTACAAAGAAAGATTGTAAAGAAATTAGAGATATAGGAAGTAGTTTTACAAAAATTGATTGCCTGCCATTGGTGCCTCAAACTTCAGTGTGTGACATTAAACACAATGAATAAAAACCACCTTGTTTTAAGTCCTATCCACAGGCTGCAAGCTGTCATTAAATGTCTGGTTTTTTCATTCACAGAACTGCTAAAATGCAGGTAGCATTTTTTTTCTTCCTTTCTTTCCTTAGCTGGGCCATGGAGAGGAACTGAAGAGAAAGAAAAAAACTACCTGGAATCAATTTCAGTGGAATAGATCAAAGCAGTGCAGCAGCAATTTAAAACTGGGGTTAAATTATGAGTGAAAACTGAGGAAACTCAGTAAAGGGAGCTGATACTTCCTTATTTAATGAGGAGTAGAAAATCTGTCAGGGAAAGAGAAGGTGGAGAACACAGACACATGGAAGCTACACAGAGAAGCTATAGATGGAAAAATCTCTGCTACCCAGTTTAAAAATGTAGTTCCTATTCTATTGTTTCATCAAATCTGCTTTTAAAAGCACAAGACTTTTCTGCTTCCAAGATTCCCTTTGGAAGATGTCTCCAGACTGTAGTGTATTTTGGTCTCAGTATATTTTTACCTGATACCCTTTTTTTTTTAACCTCAATTTCTTCCCATAATTACTAGCACACTAGAACTTCTTTGAAATACATTCAGAATTCTCCTCCCTCAGTAACCTTCACTGCCTTTTTGTTTAGGACCTAATTCTCTTGTGTCTTCTCAGAATATCATGCCCAAAACTTACTCCGTTGGAAATTATCAGGATTATTCAAGGGGCAGGGCTCTAGCCTTGAAGGATAAAGTGGGCATCACTGGAATAGGTAAAATGTGTCTTAAACCTCAGACAAATGTCTTTTCATTGTGGAGGAAAGACTATATATTGAATGCATCAGCCTCTAAATCACTATAAATCAGAGAGTGGGTAAAGAGAGTGGCCATCACATTTGTTCCAATAGAAGAAATACATTACTTCTCTGTTGTATTGTTTTTCATTTAGCTTAGGAAGGAAAAAGCTTGAGAATTTACTGAAAAAGTACTACTCAGTAAGGACTTGTCTTTGCCCCAACTGGCTAAAGAACAAGAGTAGCATAAAATAGTTTTGGGTCTGATGATAATGAGTTACATCAGAGCAATATAAATTCAATTATTGTAAATAACCAAAAAGAAGTGTCAGAAAAAAAGGAAGAAATTTTATGAACAACAAAGTGAATGTTGAGGAAGTTTGGGAAGACTGGTAAATAGGAGATGCAAAAAACGCTCTGAAACTCTTAGAGGAGGGATGTTATAGTAACTGGATGAGCAGCTATCTGAAAAAAATGTTAGGAATAAATGAAAACAGGAAAAAATCTGCTTTGGAGATGAGAAAAAATAGCAATAAAGTATGGATTATCAAAAGACAAAAAAAAAGGAGGACTTTAATTGTTTAAAAAATGGATCGCTGTTTAATATTAGCAAATCAGAAATGAATGATTACTTGCCAAAGACACCACAAGAAAATGGGGGCTATTTTTTCCATCTTGTATAGGAAATAAACGTCTGTATTCAAGAATACAATAAGAACATGTTGATGCAATTGCACACTTAGTATAGTATGCAAGGCTTTAGAATGTGTTGCAAAGGAAAATACTCTACAAGGCATAAAGGTAGTAAAAAATAGGACAAAATAGAGTTTGGGTTTATAAAAATAACAGATTCTGCTGGCATTGTTTTTGACAGCAATCAGGTTTTTTAGGGCAAGAAAATACAGTGAATTTATCATGACTTCCGTATTCTCACACAGTTCATAAATTAAAGTGGAAAAGATATGAAGTAGCATAGGAATCACCTATGTGAATACAAATGAGTATGATAATAGCAAGAGGATTTGGCAAGGAGAGTAAGGGAAAGAGAGAATGAGGATTTATCACTGGGAGTTCAAGGAAGATTGCAGAGAGACATCCTCCAGGACTGTTTATGGAACTCAGCATTATAAAATACCCTCATGAATGGCCTTGGCACAAGGAATAGGAACGCATTAATGAAATCTGCTGATGACACAGTGAGAGGCATTTTCAGTATAATGATAAAATATTATATAAGGAGGGGGAACATTATCATACAAGAAAGATTGATTTATAAGTCAGGAGTGATAGAAATGTGATGAACTAACAAGAATTTCTCATTTAAGTTGACAATTTATTATTTGTAGGCAGGGACAATGACTTGGAGGTTGGGTTGATGGGCTGACTATGAGATATGACTGACATGAAGATATGAAAAAGATAAATGTATTGCTTGGCTGAGAGATGAGATATTTTAACAGAGATATGGAAATATTAAATTAATTTTACTTAAAATAATAAAATGTCTCCAGGAATGGGTCACCAGTATTAAAAGTATTAACTTGATCTGGATTGGGTACACACAGAACACCTTCAGAGATGGGAGGCTAGGCTGCTCAGGAGACTGGATTCTACATTCATGGAGAGCCTATATGGATAAGGTGCCTAAATGAGTGATGTAGTTCAAATGGGCAAATAGATAAGTCATAGATAAGGGAAATTTGTTGTTCATTGCAGAAGATGATACTGGTAGAAGGAGAGGTAGAGCAAGATTTCTAAAGGGCAGAAAAGGCAGTTACCAAACTCTATTTCTGATATTAGAGATGCAATAAGATTAATTATATTTTTAAAGGACTGTCAACAGTTTACAAGTAGATTTTTATTAAATGACTGTTTGCCCTAACAGCAGGTTGCACTTTGTAGACCTCAAGGTTTTTGTACAGAACCTCATGACCCTTTTTCTCTCCACTTTCTTCCAATGGAGAGCAAAAAAAGCAAAGAGGAGAAAAGAGTTTTGAAATTGCCACTGCTGTTTAGGACTGAGGAATCTACTTAAATACAGACAGTTTGAAATATTCTCCCTATGACCTCAAAAAGCTGTAAGTAGTGTTTAGCTTCCCCTCAGGGTCTAGTGAATTCATTATTTATTCTTTGACTCCTCAATACCTCTCTGCATTGTTCTGTAGAACTCCTACCCCTTGTTATAGTGCTCATCTAAGTTCAGCTTTTTCTGATGAGGCTCAAGGAGTTCCTGCCTAGGTTGTGATTAGGCAGAGTTTTGAAAGGGTTTTGAAATTCTGAAATGTCCTCTGCCTATACCTAATCATGGTCTGCTGATGAGGTCAGATGCACCTTGGCTTTTGCCTTCCCAAGAAAACATGTCCCTGTTTTAGCTTTCTTGGCCTTCCCAAGAAAACATGTCCCTGTTTTAGCTTTCTTGGCCTGACTCCATTCACTTTGACAGCTGCAAAGTATCCCCCAAACACACACTGACCAGTCATGGGCATGGACTAACCAGCCAGACAACGACAGCTCCTCCAGTGGAGCTGTGCTGGTCTGGGGCACCATCAGTCACATTTGGGATTCCTAAAAACACTGTTAGAAGAATAAGGCAGAGACAGATCCACAGATTTGCCTTCCACACATCACAGACTGACTTTTAGAAAAGGTCCAGCAGAGCTGGAGAAAGTATTTCTAAGTCATGCCCTTGTAAACTGCAGTGCCAAGCTCACTGAACTGGAGTGCTGGTGATTAACCCTGCTCAATTAACAGTGATTAATTCCACTCTATTGGCTTCATCTTCCCCTCCTTGGGCTCCACAGGCTCTGCACAGGTGTCCCGGTGCAATGCTGTGGCTGCTGTTTCTATAGTCTGTTCCCAAGCCGAGGCAGCACAATGTAAAGGTAACCAACAAACTGATGTCAAAATGAAAATAAAATGAGAAAAGAACAGTCTGGGCCTCTGTTATCACCACAAAATATTATCAGAAGGGACCGTGAATGAATCTTAGACCTGCTAAATGGGAGTTAGAAATTCAAATTTAAAATAAATCTTTTAAAATAAGTTAGATTTAAATTGAACATAATATCTGATTAATTAAAAAGCATTATGTTAGATGTATACCTAAGAACTCAGCATAAAACATTCTGGAATGTTAGAAATCTCACAGCTCTTTCATTTATATTTTGAAGAGTAAGAGTTTCTAAAAAAAAAAGTTGAGCATTAATTCCAACAGTCCAAAGAAGCTCTTCAGTTTCATACTCATATTTTTTTTTCATATTCAGCTATTGGCAGTTACATTTGCATGACAAACTTCTGTAATTGTCAGAGGGACAGCCTGGGCTTATGGGATGAGTATGATTAGAAATCAAAGTTAGAAAATTACTCTGCAATGAGATAGTTAATTGTTCCATTTCTAAAGAGAACTTTTCATTTCCAATTTTGCCTTCCATCCCTTCCAGATGATCAGAGCTCATCTTTCTCACAGCTAACATTAAAGCATAGTTCAGTACACTGATGATGTTTGGCTGGCACTGTTAAAGGTATTTTAATACTCATACAGACTATAACGTTACCCACTTTATAAACTACCACCTCCCATTTTCTCGGTTATTTTTTTTCAGGGCTGTGTGTTTGTTTGTTGGTTTGTTTTTTCTTTTAATCACAGCTGTTGCAACTAGTGTTGTGATTTACACCTTCTGGTGCAGTTTCCTGTTCTATGGTCTGTGTTCATTTACTGGATGTCTGCAAAATGCCCACCACAGAGACTTCCCTGACAACTTCCAAATTCCTTCTCATTCCCTTTCATATAGTAACTAATAATAATAATAATAATATGCAAGAGTCAAGACCACAATTCTTCAGCAAATTCCATTGCTATGGAATCACGAGATACACAAGGCTCTGATAATATCTGAGTATTTTGTACATAATTTTGTTCCTAGACAACTGCACACAGGGTCAGATGCCTTGGGAGTTTAAATCATTTTGTTTCCTATGCATTATCTAAGTGAGGAATTACATGCAGGCACAGATTGCCTCCCATGTTATCAGGAAGCATCTTGAAATTTGACCTATGTTTGAGAATGAACTTCCCTGCACTGAATTTCTGATGTAAAAGTCCTGCCTGCTCACAATATTTGTCATCACACTTTATTATTTGATCTACTTTTTATCAGTTTTATCGATACAGTGTTAGTTTTTAATTCTACTTTCACGCCACTGTAATCTCCACTCTTATGCATTCAAATCTATTTAACTATCTGGATCACTGTTCTGAAACAAATTCCTTAACAGTGGTCTCAAAGAAGGACCAAGGGCTGATTTACTTCATGTAAACAAAAAGAAACTCCACCAAAGTTGCTGGAGAATCACAGATCTCATCAGCTGGTCCTTTAAACCCTTTCTGTCTCTGGAGTACCTACCCAACAGCATTGAAATGTAGCAGCATTGCTGTAGCTGCAATAGGCTGCTGGTAGAACTAGCAAAACCCAAATTGGTTTGCATATTACAAACCTTTTCTCTGGATAGTTTGATGAAAGGCGTGACTTTCCAAAAATGGTGTTTGGTACTTAAGAGCAGCTCCTAAGCAATGGTTTTTCCTAGACCCAGCCCACACTGCTCATTTGATTGTTTACTGAACATTTCTAGACTGGCAAGAAGGGAGTTTTTTCTCCCATTGAATATGCACTGCACTTGTTCACATATTCCCAATCCCTGGTGCACCCTCTTATCTTTTCTTCATATTCTGCTTTACATAAGCAGTTGTTGTGTTGTATTATCTGATCAACCTCTTTCAAAACTTACCACAAAAAAATTATTAGCAATTATTCCCTCAGGGCTAAGGGGAAACCTGAAAAAATCCCTAAGCATTTCTTGTCTCAGGAGGAACTTTGGGATACCCATGGGTGGGATCCTGAGAAACCCCACAACATGTGGTGTGCTTCTAGAGAAAGTATGACCAGATCTGCATACAATTTCTTTATATCCCAGGCATTTTTCAAAACACTTAGTTTATCATCTCAATCAATCTAAATAGACACATATAAATTACTAGAAAATGTTTGCTCCTGAGAAAGCAGAGTGTGCTCTGTGTTTATCAGGAACAGGCTGGAATTGTGGAATGTGTATTGCTCTGAGTAAGAATCCTGGAATGAAAAGCTGAATCCTTCCTCAAAAGCCTGTTTGCTTGCTTTCCTTTCGGTTTTTTGGCTCAAGAAGGATATTGACACGATTTGCTGAGTGTTCCTGCATTACTGTGAAAAAAATCCCTCATCTCCGAAAAATACTCTTCTTCGATTAGGAGGCAGTAAAAGGAACCAGCACACAGTTTACAGAAATACTGCACTATGAACAGGTTGTAAAACATTTGAATTTGTAATTTTGAGGATATAATTCTGTGATTTTCAGTGAAAGATTAAAAGGGAAAATTCTTAAGATATAAGAACAGGACCAGATAATTGGCATATTTACATTTGGGATAGTTGTGGTCCTGTGTAGCAATGAAATAGGTTTTTCTGAACTAACTCACAACAGAAATCATCACCCCAAAGGAGATGTCTGCAGCATTTGTTCCAAACACACAGCTCTCCTACAGAAAAGTAGAGTCCTCAGAAACCTGTCTATTTACCACAGTCCATTTTCAGCTAGAACCAATCATCTGGTGCTTTGTAGGCTGAGATTGCAATCTTGCTGAAAAACGATCAGGAAGCCACGGAAACAATAAAACCTTGGGAAGGAAACATGTATCCCAGAGTGGATGGTAAAAAGACTTCATTGCCTGTGACAACTCCACCTATTTCAGGAGCTGACTCAAAGATTTCTCCTGTTTCACGACTTGAGTTTCTGCCAAGGGCCAGTATTGCAATAAGCACGAGGTGGAAGATGGCCCACAGGTCAGTGTCTTTCCCTGGACACCAAAGGCAGTGTTAAGATAAAATCTTAGCTGAGTTCTGGCCAAGATCAGACTGCAACCATCATTTACTCATTCCTCATCTTTCACGATGTTGCAGCTGGATTTGTACATCTGCAAATCGGGAGACAGAAATATGTGAAGCCTGAATGGACTTTTTCATGTATAAGAAACAACAGAGAAGAAGTTCTATGAGCAGGAGCAGCAAAAACAGTGGAAGGACTCTCTTTGCAAAAGATAGCTTAGTGGATGGAGTTCACATGACTTAAATAATTTCCATCTTTACAGCACATTTTTGGAAGCACTGTAAACAACTTATTAATAAAACTGCCATTGGAAGTAAGAAAGCAGCATTTTCCTCATGTTATGAACAGCAATATTGAAAAAATAATTTGAAGGCACAGAAAACACTGATAGAGCTGGGACCAGGTAATCAAAACATTAAGTAACAACTGTTTTTACACAGCTTAAAGTCACATTTTCATTGTTGAACTGGGCCATAGAGGCACTCAAATAAACTCCATGAACTGACCACCTCTGTAAAACAATAAAACAACATGATCCCTGCCTTGTAGATGGGGAATTGAAATGCAAATATATTTTGTCACACAGGAAAAAGCAGGATCTGAACCAGATGTTCGAAGATCTGGCCCAGTGCCTTAAGCACAAAATAATGCTTTTAACTCATAAAAGTGCTCAGACAAAACTGCTCTTTCTCACCTTTTATGATCTGGTTTAGTAAAGAAAATAGAGAAAGATCAATAAGTATGCTGTTAACTCAAAGCCAGCTTGGTGATAAGAGAACATGCTTTGATGACTGTGGAATGTTATTTGAATTTTCTTAAATTGGGGGGTGGGGGGAAAGAAAGTGTCTGTTTTGTGTAGAGACATTTTCCAGACTTGAATCCTTTCACTCTGTAAACTCCTTTTCCCCTTTGATACATCTTTTCCAAAATTACCCAGGGTCAACCTCTATGGATGGCGCTGTATAAACTACCTAAGCTGCTTTCCAAACTGCAAATTGTTGTGACAACTTGATAGGACAACTACATGGATCCATTATCTACACTTCCCTGTCTGCACTGGGAAAATATGTTTCAAAAGCATTGTTTCTCTAGCATGTGTAAATAAATTTGACTAGGGCAGTTGTGCAGAGAAATGCTGTTGTGCTGTCATCTCCTCACCCCTCTGGATGCTGGATGCCTTGGCCCTGATGATTAGCCTCAGCTCCTGTGGGAGCAGGATTGTGCTGACTAAATGATTGTTCCTGTTATCTGGGTTTCCTACTGTGCTGGGAGTTCTTTGCTTTAATTTCATTAACTGTCTTACAGTCCAGCCATGTGCAAAATGTCATCTTTTTTCAGCAAAATCTGCATTAAGGCAAAAGACACTGTTTAATAGCCTAGTTAGTGGGGTGAAGTGAACAAAGAGCTGCATGACAGGTTCTTCATGCGAATGAGTGCCAGTTCAAATCTATTTAACCACTGTAAATTGATTTGAAGGCAGCACCAGATGTGCCACTAGATTTCCATTTATTCCTCACCAAAAGTCAATTAAATACATATTGTCTGGAAATTGTCCAAGGGAAGCAGATGTGATATGTTTCTCGAGGTTTTGACAAAAGACCATTTTTTGAAGCTTCAGACAGGAGTTAAGGGTGCGCAGCATCTCCCAGGAGACTCCCAGCATAATGGCTGGTCACAGTGTACATGGAATCTGCTTTGAGTAATATGACCTAGATTCAAGAAGTCTTTTGATTAATTCTGTGAAAGGAAGACTGAAACCAAATCAGATATTTAAACCATAATAATCCTTTCCTTCAGAACCCAGATGAAACTACTTTGCTTCAATAATCAACATCATAATTCTTCAGCTCTATTTTGTTTTGCAATGTTCATTTCCTGTGGCCGTTTTCTAAGATCTCAGCATTTGCAGGAAACCTAACTCCCTAACACATCCCACTTGGAGAGAGTTTTCACTGCTCACAGAAAGGTACTGAAAGGTGCAAAAGTTCAAACATACTCAGCTGCAGATGAGCTCACTCTCACCAGTTCTCTGCAGCTGATTATAATAAAAACATCACCTCCCATGTGACCAGCTCTTGCCATTGAAAAGTAATAATGTCATCTCCGGTGGGATCCTGGATGACATACAGCTAGTATTAAAACACAGATATTTCTCCAGATTTCTCTGCAGCCTGTAATTTCCTTTAGGGGAACAGCTATGTGATCAGGCAGAGTTTAAAGAGGGTAAAGGAATAAACACTCTGTTAATATTAAAGGGAATCAAAAAAGATGACCGCCTTAGTAAAATAGATTGTAGCTTGGCAGTTGGGGTAAACAGCATTGATAATAAGGGTTGATATTTATTCTTATTTATTATATAAGAAGTTATATAGCTTTGAATTTTAAAAGTTACTACTATTAGCATTATTCCTTCAAGTTAAAGATATTATTGTCAAGTCTGACCAAATAGTCTATGGAAGTATTTGCTTTATGAGGCCCTTGATCAAGTCATCAGAACATTTAGATTAGTATCTCCTGTACAAGGAATTTGTCTTTCGGTGCAAGAATGCTATCTCCAAGAAATGTCACAGACTTCTAAATTCTGCTGTGCCTGGTGGCCTTAAGCAAGAATAGAGGCATTCCTGTGAAAAGAATAAAGCCCAAAATACTTGCTGAGTATGTGTCCTTGCTCATTATAGATGCACAATTACCTGCCTAGCATTTAATTTGTGGCAGTCTTCCTTTCTCAAAAAAAAAAAAAAAAACCAAAAAAACAACAACAAAAAAACCAAACCCAAACCATTATATTATCCATATCTGTCACAAAAGAGAAGATTAAATATTGTTACTTGCAGACAAAGGAATTCAGAAACCTTAAGAAACATTAGATAAGAATTACAATATACCCCAGAGTTTGCTTGAGACAACCAAAGCCGGGGGAGGCTATGCAATTTCCAGACACTCCTCTCAGCTAGATTCCATCACCAGGCAGAAGGATGTATTGTAATAAAAATGTAATATCCTCCCTCATGGTTTTAAGAAGCTATCTCCCATCTTTGGGGAGGGCAGTAACATAAAGCTAAGAAAGGAATCTCCTCAGAAACATCCCACCCAAACTAGAGAGTCTGAATGCAAGGAACACAGCTGCTAAATGTTCATATTGAGTCAGACTCTTTTTGTACACAGACAAATATATTTTCAAAATAAAGGATACTGTGTAATTTTAGAGAGCAGGAGGAATTGCTAGCATTGCAGACTAATCAGTGCACTGGAAATTGCTGAGTAGGTACTGCTTTATCTTCACAAAACACAAACAGACCTTAGTATGTGTATTAGCTGTTGATGGTTTCACTAACTTTCTTAAAGTCATCTATAGCTCTTCCCAGCTCTTTATTATTTTTCTAAGAAGAGATCATAGAACTAAGTGGGCCTGAGATGATGAATAACTTACAGTGTACTATATATCATGACTTCTTAGGATTACTTTTAGGAGGTAAGAGGCTAGAGAAAGTGTAACGTAGGCCTTACCTGACCCAGCTCAAAATGTGAGAAGATAATGGGGCATTTGAGAAGTCTTCAAGGTTACTGCTGCCCAAACCATCAATGCTGAGGCAACACTTGGGATGCTTTAGAGATCATGAAAAAGGAGGATTAAAAGGCAAAGTCTTGGCCTACTGAAAATCCCCTGTAGGAATTCAAGGAGAACTTGTAAGTCAGGTTAAGCAGAACTTTTAATTCAAAATCAATATCCAAAGTCTTCTCTAAGGCCATATCCATACACCAATTAGCTCTCAGAAATTGTTACACCTCAACTGAAGTAACACCACAAGTTCTCTGAATTCTGGATGGCAGGAAATGGCCACCCATAATTCAGCTTGGCTTCAGAACTGACACAGGTTGTTTGTTTTTTCCCCCAGAGCTAATGAGACATGCTCTGTGTAAACTCTCTGTCACTGCACTGTCCAGGGCTCATCAATGTTCAGTACGTAAATAGACATTTGCCTAGAGACAAGGCAAGGCTGAGACAGCATTTCTGTGCAAGGAGTGTTTCTGTAGGATTTAGAAGATGCAGGAAGAGTCAGACGAGCTTAAAAATTGCCATGGCTTTTCTGAAGTTAACTAAGAGACACTTTGTAGTACAGACTTGGGATCTGAATTAGAGATAACCAATTATTTGCTCTTCCCAACAACTGCAAAGCCATTTTTGAAAAGCTGCTCAATGGATATCAAGTTTACTGCTCTGAGGAAAAGTGGCTGTGAGCGTTGCATGTGTACTCAACATGGCACAGACAAACATTACAATTCAAATTTTAGTAGAGACAAACTCTGAATTCCCTGTGAGAGCAGCGCATTATAGTGGGTGTCTGCAGAGAAGCAGGACCAGGTGTGGGAAAAGCTGTAGATACACAACTGAAAGACAGAAATACAAATACAGGCAGGCAGAGCTACAAGCTGTTGGCTCTGCTTGTTGAATTAACAGAAGAACAATCCAATGCCCCATCAGAAGGGCTTCCCCTAAATGTCTATTGCCAACTGAATTTTTTCAAAAGCCAACAGAAATCTTATGAACCAAAAGAGATTTAGGGTTTGATAATTTCTTTCCAAGTTGGCAATGATGTGCTTCATACCCTTGTGTAGAAGCTCACAACAGAAACCTGAACTACAAAAGATAAAGTGGAAGTAAATGTGTAATAAAACTTAGAGTTTTCTGTGCCCCTTTCTAACCTGGCTTTCACTCATCTTGTGTAGAGTTAGGTGCCCCAAATCATACAAAAATTTCAAAGCTTTGCCAAAGTCTAATTTGTTGCCAGCAACTTGCCCAGTACAGCTAACAGGAGAGCATTTGACAAACTTAAAGCTTGAGTGGTTAGAAATTATCCTGCAATTTAATCTTAAATATTCATGGTTAAGAAGCTTTAGTAAAATAACTCAATAACTCCCTAACAATATCCACACCGTTATCTCTACCCAGGCATAGTGCACATGTGCAACTCCAAACCTGCATTTCCTAGAAAGTGTTGACTTCAGTTTTGAATTTCTGGGTATAAAGAGTGGGAGTAGGCTTTTTCAAGTCACAAAAGAGTTCATTTGAGAGAAGGAATTATTTTTAAAACAATCTTTTCATTAAAGCTGCCTGACTTGGAAAAATTCTTGTCATTCACTTTGAAAAAGAAAACCACAAGCTTAGACAAGTAGGTCTCACATAAGCAGGGATATTGAAGTACTACCCGGGCAATAGTCAAAGAAAAACTTAAATGTGTTTTGTTTGTCATTTTTCTGCAGATTTTGAGCTACTGTGAGGTGGGTGAGTGTGAGGAACAGCAAAGTTCAGCTGTTCTCCAACACTGGGAAGCAGCTGGAAGCCAAGCATAGCAAGGACAATAGGGCAGAAGCTGTGTCAGTCCCGTGCTACCAGAGTAAACCAAGCAGGGCCAGCCAGGCGTGGCAGCCAGAGACAGCCCAGAGCCCAGATCATACACGGGGATGAGGTACGCCTAAGGAACACAAACAAGAATTAAGGCAAAAGCTGAAAAAATGAGAAATTTAGAGCAATTCATTGCATCTTATGAATTATGCAGTAAGTAAACTCTCCTGGTCAATCCCTAGGTAGAAAGGAAGAGCCAGCCACCTCCTGTGATTGTCCACTATGGACCGCAGTGCAGAATCTGCAGCTTATCCCCTCACCAGGATCCTTTCCACCTCCCTGAATGGGTCAGATTTGTCTAAGGTAAGATAAAATACATTTTAGGACAAAGACCCTGTTTTCCTGTGTGCTTTTCAAGGCTGATGCAGTTCTGTGCTTCCTATCTTGGAAAGCAACCTTAAGCAAAGAGCAAACTGCAGGCTGGTGACATCTGCAAACTCCAGTAGAACACAGCTTTTTTATCTGTTAGCCTGTCAGGCTTACCTGTGATTTAACTTCTGTTTTTATCTGTGTCTGTGAGAAATGTTAGAGGATCTCCCAGGTCAAAGGTATCTTGGAAGGAAGAAAACAGAACAGTAGCCTTGTGCATATATTGATCATTAGAGATTACTGCCAGTGATAAAACATATGCTTAAATTTTATTTCACTGAAAAACATTCAGTAAGGAGACCATGTATTCCTCTTGAGAAAAAGTTAATGAGGAAATTTCCACTGACTTTAGCTGTTGGGTGAAGAAAGGAGGAAAAAGGTGGAGCAACTTTTGGGTCAATAGCTGGGTTCGTGCTGTCCTCTACTGGTGAAGAACACAAGCTACGGTTACTTGTGTAAGCAGCGTTCACTCAAACAGTGTGAAATATTTTAATAAACCTTTAAAGAAACGAAAGGTGTAATAGCTGTACAAACTAATACATTGTCAGTATTAAAACTGAATGCTTAACTTGTGCGTGTGTCTAAAAGCACAGTCTTCCAACTGCAGTTGCTTCAAGTAAATCCATCAGTTTAATGCAAGCTTTCTGCCATTATTGTGCAGGCAGGAAACTGCTTCCCATTGCCTTCCCATTCTCCTTCTTCCTTTTTTTTTTTTTTTTAAATCCAGGTACGAAACACAAGTAAAACACAAAAAAATGCATTATAAACCTATATAAGCAAACATCCCATTCTCTTTCAGGTTCTGTCTGAACAGACAACCTGATGGACAGTGTTTATTTAAGCAGAGATGCCTGCAAAGTTGTTCTAGAGATGCTGACAATGGGTTTTAATATGCATGGGTTGCGTCTGTGTGGTTCTCTCCATCACCTTGCTCACATTCCCAAGTGAACAGTGATGCTCCAATTCCAGTGGTGTTTGCTGAGCCCAGCACGGCCGCCCAGCTCAGTGCCAATGGAGCAAGGTAACAGCAGTACCACATATTCATGCAGAACGACAAACACAAGTCTCCAAAAGACATTAGGAAATGTCCTGCAGAGCCTTGTTTAACTGCAAGAGTAAACAGCAGATGAGGAGATGAGCACAGCACACAGGCAGCATTCATCACAACAGATTGCTCTTTGTTTTACCTAAAGTGAGATCCAGAAAGTTTGAATATCCACCTCTCTCCTGGAAAGCTTGGGTCACAAAGTCTCTTGTAGGTCTCTGCACAGACCTGAAGAATTCATAGCTAGAGAGGCTCAAGCACATCTGATTCCTGAATCTGTATAATGATTTTAATTATTTTTTGCCTTACACACTTGATCTGTGGCTGGGATACAAGTTTAGTTCGTTGTTCTACCTTCCTTTGTGGCAGCTCCATTTCTTCCCATCCTCAGTAGTGATCCACAGGGATTAAGAGCAGACTTACAGCCTCTTCTGTGGTAATCATGGCAGTATACCAGGGCTGATGAGAAATTCCTAGAGTACAAAAAAGAGTTGCCCCTGCTGTGATGCAGTATAAGACTAATCAGTCTTTTCCCCTACTTATCTGGAGGCTCCTGTGCTATACCAATGCCCAGAAACAGCTGTAAACCACCACCAGAAAGGGACAGTTTTGCCTCAGGGCAATCCAGAGGGAGCATGAGATGACATAACCTACCTTCACAGGTCCTTGAGCTGTTTGCACTAAACAGAGTTACACCCTAATGACAGAAATGAAACTGATGAAAAGATCATCTTTGTTATGTTTACTTTCTGAGAAAAAAAAACCCATTAGAGGTTATCAGAGAAGGAGTTTTATTTTTAGAAGCTCTTGTTCCCATGAAACTCAAGAGACTTTTTATCTTTGACTTGAAGGGGAGCAAAATACTGCCCTTGGGGAATGACTCTTACATTACCAAAAAAGAAATATGATTAGGAAAATGTGTGGAAAACTCTAGGCATTTACTTTCGAAGAAACTTTTATAGAGAGAGAAGAATTCATTTTAATTCTGAAACATTTTGTCATGCTGTTAGTTTTATAAGGTACTGGTTTACAGTATCTTCCAGAACCTATTAAAATTAATGGAGATCACAACTTTTTAATTAGCACTGGATTAGAAGAGTGAGAATTTTACAGAGGAAAAAAAGAACATGATTTCATAAATTTATTTAATCTTTTTTGCAATAAGTGAAAATATCTTCCAACACATACAAATGTAAAAAAAGACAAAGACAAAAATCCCATCCAACAAAGCTTTATACAGCTTACATCTGGTAAAGTATTTGCACATTTACTGGAGACAGTGTATTTGTCCTTGCACAGCATTTCTGATATTGAAGAAGCCTTCATGTGTTTTTCCTTTTGCTATTAAGCTGCAAATAAAGATTTTCTGTTAGCCCTGGTTTGTAAAAGCATTGACAAAAGCTAAAACTCATTTCTTCAAACAAAACCACATTTAAAACTGACAGCAGTACCTTTAAAAATGGTTTTCAAGCAACAAATGAGAAAAAGGTACATATCACTTCAAAGGAAGATAATTTTCCTGTATTGGCATTTTTGCTGCCCTGTAAGCCTAATTTCACAGGTTTTCCATCTAGCAGTGGAGAGAGGATTAGTCTGCAGGTGATTAATTCTGTGGTGAAGAGGACTGGTTACAATTATGGCTGATGCTCTGGAGTGGCAGGGATGAGCTGTATGGCTACAGTGGGGGTAGGATTCAGGAAAGGAAGAGCTGGACAAATGCATTTACTGCAGGATCTTGTCAGTGGGGTGTGACTGGGATGAGGGCTGGTGGTGGCAAGGATTTATAGCTTCTGGCTAGTTGCGATAGAAACAGCAGACCAACAGTTTCAGGACTAATTCTCTTGGCAATGAATAATGCAGAAATCAGTGGCTGGGCTAAGGATGCAAGAACATTCACTGACAGGAATGCTCTTAGGTGGCTGTGGGTCACAGGTCCAGTAAAAGATGGCTAAGGTCTTGGTTTTACGTTCGTTCCTTCAAAAGCTAAGGAGAAAGAGCAAACTTTGATATCAGAGAAGCCACTCAGGGTATGAACTCAGTAGAACTCATTGGCATTGTATTTAAAAAAACATTCTGATCTTGAATGTTATGGTTCGGGAAAGGGGAGACTACAAGAGCAAGTTAATAGGTGGACCTACAAAGTTTTGCAGGAATCATGTAGGAGCTACTGTTTGTAGTGAGCTCTGTGGTTCTCTCCAAACTTAATTTTTAGAGTGTCTGGGTTGGTGGGGTTTTATTTTGTTTATTGGCTAACATGGTGTTTAAGGTAAAGCAAGATGAATGTAGAAAATTTCCTTAAAGGATCCTAAAACGTTGTGGCTGATCCTTCCTGTGAGTATTGAATGGCAGGAAAAATTGACAAGGTTTTGGATATGATAACCAATAGGACTGGATTTGAAACTAGGGATCTGTGAAGCAAAATTCAAATAGCGAGCGTGGTTTCAAATGTTAGTGTGGTTTATTGCAGGGCATTGAGACCTAGAACAAGAAGATTATCTTTCTGGACTTGAAATTTAGACAATGTTAAAGCTGCAGTTCAGGAAAGCAGGGGCTGCAGGGGCTGCAGTCCAATAATAAGGACTCCAGCTTATTATTGGAGTCCTTCAGTTCTCTAGGGCAGGATGAAAGCCGTGGGTGGGAAGGGTGTGTGCTTTCTGTGTGGGTGACTAAGGCTTCTGCTGAGAGGGAAGCAGTGGTTGGTGCTGTGTTTTACATAAGCAAAGCCTGAAAAGCATGTTCTGTGCCTAGATTCTGTGAGACCAATGAGTCCCATTTCCCTGCTGATCTAAGTCATGAAGAGCAGGAATGTAATCTGTGAAAGAAGCTGGGGCATGGATAAAACTCTAGACAAGACTTTCAGCTGGGATTTGCTTTAGGTCTTTAGTAGTTGCTCCATGTTCAACATGAGTTTTGATAAAGCTGAGGTAAAGTTTGACATCGAGAAAGGTTAATTTGTATTCATTTCAGTATGGCTGGAAAGGAGCATCGGGGGAAATGTGATGTTACCATCACATTTGATTTACCATCACATGTTGGGATAGGATAAGGGATGGACACTGAATTTATGCCTTCTGGTTATTTTTGGAGAGGGGCAGGTGTTAACAGGGGTCTGATGAAGGCTAAGATGATTCCTTTATGGATTATTCTGAGACTGGACAGAATTATTTGCTGTAAAGAAAAGCAAGCAAGCAAGAAATCACAATTTTGAGCTGTTTTTGTGAGGCTGGTAAATAGCATTGCAATTATTTTATCCCATCCAGGTATGTCTCATTTGAATATTTAAGGATAGTATGTTCTTTCCTTTTTATTTTATTTGAAATTTATATATATGTTAAAATGTCAAAAAAGTTTTTAACCTAAACACTATATTAGATACTGATGGCTGGGACAAAACAAGTGCTTTCCTTAATGCTCATTTTTTAATTTGTATGTCAGGTTTTCCAAAACAGATTTTTCTCCCCAACTTTTCCATTTGGCTAAACAGCCTAAAATCCTCTTTCATAGCGCTAATTTCCTTTGTCATACCGTTTAACTTCTTGCATGGAGACAGATAAAGATACAAAAATTAAAGAGAATAATAGAAACATTGATAGTATTAGTGAAAAACTAAACACTTCAAGTGTTTAACGTATCACTATGGCACAGCACAGGGGATCACAAAAAGTGTGTTAATGGAATTTTCTGCCTAAACTTCTGCTGTTCACATCTGTTGCTTTCCTTGTTTTGCAGACGAATGCAAAGTTTCAACATTCAGAATAGTCCTCCTGGCAAACATTATGAATATTAAATATTCATGTATGAAATCTGTTCAGATCCAGCCTTGGAATAATTTTGAGTTTGTTTGTGACCAATTAAAATGCCATATAAATTTCAGATTCTGCCATCTGCGTAGGCTGAATGCAGAGAATGAAGGACAATATCCTGTACTTCTAATTTAATTTTCCCATCAGTGTTTGTTTGAACTCTATCTGTGGGTCAGGATACTGCAAATATTTTCTGCTTATGCCAGCCAGGACTGTGTACATAATTCCAGTTAAAATTTCAGCAATAGTTTATAGTCAGTTAAGATGACTTTTCCACATAGAAAATAGCACTTTTAGATTGAGAACTTTATTAATGAGATATATGTGTCACTTGCCTGTGGCAGAACTTTGTATTTATGGAGTCTGGACCTCCCTCTGGCTCCAGATCTTGACTGGAGTTTGAGGAATCTTATAATCTTCAGAAAATGAAATTTTATTGAACTTGGAACAGTCCCACGAGCATCAGAGATTTGCTGTGCACACAGAGAAAACAGATGATAAGTAATTGGCAGAAGAATGTAGTGAGTCAACCTGAAGAAAGAAGGTAAAACAAGTGGAATTAGACAGCAGCAGGTAGAGGACGCAGTTCCCCTTTGGGTCAGCTGGATGTGTTTTTCCATCTACTTTTAAGTTTTTTTCTCATTCCAAGTATGATCAGCCTTACTTATGAGTGACAGGGAGGTGGAAAGAGGTGGAAAAGGCACTTCCATGATTCTCAGCTTGGAAAAACAAAGTGGGAATGTCTGCCAAAGAAATCTGGACACTTTGGGTTTTCTTAAAAGATCCAAACATTGTTATTTCCTCTGATTTTGTATGCAGTATCTGAAAGACAGTGACTTGTAAGTGTTCCCATGGTCTTTGTATACACAAAGAGGAATGAGACATTTTCAATGGCATTTATTTTAGATTGATGGAAGAAACAAAGAGCCAGGCAGCTGCCAAGAGGGTGTTTCCTTAGTGTGACCCTGAACATAGTTTGAGAACAGTCTGGCTGCTCCCTCTGAGTACAGACACAGCTCCTGGAATATGAAAAGGTGCCTGCTATCAGCAGTAGACAGACATGGCAAGCTCATGCAGCAAATTCAGATATTAACAGGGAAATGTCCTCAAAACAGGGAAAGCTGAAGTCGGGATTTTGGGTTCAATCAGTGAGAGGCCCATTGGAGAGAAAGGCCCCTTTTGCAAAAGCTGGATGCGTAGTCAGATTGCAGGCAGCTTGAACACTCAAAAGATACTCAGAAATGGGCAGTGGATTTGGTTCTTAATGCAGCATCAAGTGGGTTTATATTTTTACTACCAGTACTGTGCACAGAATAAATGTGAAATAAATTCAGAGAACCTCCATCACAAAAGAGAAAAGAAATTAATTTCCCTCACTGTGTGTCTCATATCAAGACCACTTTGAGTACTGATCACTTCAAACCTGAGTTGCAGCTGTTTGCAAACAGTTTTGGGCCCAGTTTGATCAGTCTGTATTTTACATCACCTTGGTTTTTTGGATAACAGTCCATACTACTTTAGGTAAATACTCCATCCAATCCCCCCCCTGAAATTATATAACTCTTTTGGTTCCCTCATAAATTACACAGAAACTAACAGAAATGTAATAAATCTGTTCTAAGTCTCCACCTATTGAAACACTAACATCCAGAGCAACCAAAAGACTTACACAATACTCCAGAGGTAGGCTTGGTATGAAGATCATGGTAGTTTTACTTTATTCATGACAGAGTAGAACACAAAGAAAATGTATCATGTGTAAGAGAAACCCAAAAACATTTAAATTGGTCATCGACCAGCTTACTTGTTCTTCCATTACAAAGAAGTTTTTCATGGCTAAAATCCTATTTCCAAATAATCCAGATTCTTTCACTTCTAGAAATGTAGACCATTTCTACAACATCAGTTTACTGGGCCTCTTGTGATGATTCCACTCTTCCCATGTGTAATGGTTTGAAAGCAAAACAAACGAGAGGCTCCAAGTCAGAAATACAATTTAATAAGAAAAAGAAAAAAGGGTAAAATAAAATAAATGCAATAATACAAAAAGACCACT
>JBBMKD010000117.1:0-20879 GCA_037834095.1 Argya squamiceps | reverse complement strand
TAACAGAAAAACACCTTAACAGGAAATGGGAGGGGGAACCTGGAAGAACACTGCTCCAACAATTGGTTGCAACAGATGATGAAGAGGGTGATAGAATACTTTGCGCATATCTTATTCTACAACCCAAGACACCGTGTTGAGGGCTAGGACTGGATGATCTTTAAGGCCCCTTCCAGCACTTGACACTCTATGATTCTGTGATTCCATGTTGCTGAACTGTGGAGCTTTTCACAGTCACGATTTTCTTTAGGATGGAAACTGAAGAGTGATGGAATGAACAGGAAAAAGGAAACAATACCACCTCGAAGGCAAGATGGGAAATCTGAAGTTGGTTTTGGAAGAGAAAATATAAAAAATCCCAGAATCTAAACATTACATTTTGGCAGTATCAAAATAAAATTATCTTGACTGCAGGCTAAGAGGTCTTTGGCTCTGTTTACATTCTTAAACTTCTACATATATTTGAAGTCTAGAAATAATGGATTCTGGAAGACTGAGTTTTAAAATTTTAAGAGGGAGCCTTGAAGCTGTCCAGATTCTGAAAAAGAATTGCTCATGACCTTATTTACTGCACCTTTAACATTGTTGTCCCCAAAGCTATTCAGACGGTGCTCCTAAGTGACTCAGGAAATGAGGGCTTCCACAGAGTTTTTTTCCCTGAATAAATGCAGTCAAAATCCAGGTTTAGCACCAGAGCAGGCTTCTATTAGAAGTGTGTTAGTGTAATGATGGATCCCTCTGAGATACACTAGGATGACATCCATGATGATAAGATCTCTCCACAGTTAGTTTTCCTCTGCCTCTGTTCAGTGACTCTCAGAAAAACAACATGAAATCTGACAACCACATTCCATGAACATTACTTATGGTACATTTTAGAGACTTCAGCTACAAACATTTCCTCCTATTTTTCTCATTGTTGTAATCATTGCATGACCAAATAACTATAGTTATTTGTTATCACAATTGATTTAACCTATCTGTTTGATACGAGCCAACCTATCTGCTTCTAATTTCATTTTGCTTTCAAAACAATTTTATATAACAGGCTAAGATGGATTTTTGTAATTTCCAACAACTCCAGACAACCAAACTAGACTTCTATTGGTTTCAATCACTTGTAGATATTAATAGGATAATATCTCTGAAGGAACTTTGTCAAGACAGAATTGTGGCAGGCCAAACTGCATAGATGGGGCTTCAGAGCAATACTTGGCAGAAAAAAACAGTGTATTGGAGACTTACCACTGTTCAGTTCAGTATACTAAGACTGAAGTCCAAATGAAAAAGGGGTGGCATTAACAATTTTGGAATTGGAAGGGGAGATCTGATTTCAGCTCATTTAATGTGTCAGGATTTCTGATTCTTTAGTGGCAAGCTCTGCAGAATGGCAGATATAGCTTTTAAATGCATTTAAAAGCATCAAAATGCAGTGGAATGGCAGCACATTTTCTGAGGGGTACAATTTCTGACAAAAGCAGAGAGAAGAAGCCATGTCATTTATACCAGCTGTCGTCTTTCTAAAACGACCAAATTCTCTTTGCAGCTACAAAAGTCATTCTATTTTCTTCCCATCCATTCAGGGATTTGAAATATTAAGAGCCAGTGTAGTTGTCTTTCATTTCCCTTACTCTGTCCTTTCTAGCTTTTGTACTTTCCTTATTACTCTACATGTCTCTTAACACACTCTATTCTGTACCATTTTCCCAGCTACTGAGTGCAGAACTTTGTAAGAAATCCTTAGAACGATCATCCTGGGTAAACTGAATTACTGATTTAAGAGCAAAACAAAACCATATCTCAAGAGTTCTTTATCTCTGCGATCTCCGGAAGCATTTCAGGACAGTGTCCAAAATATGTAATACAATTAAGATACTGTCTTCTGGCATGGGCACAGCTGAGACTAATCCTCTTCAATGCTTCGACTCAATGATAAATATTTCTAATGGCTGTGTTTATTGCAAACTTGGGGCTCCTTCTATCTGGACATTAGTTCTTATCAGACAGTTTAAAGCCTTGGATTAACCCTCAAGCAATCAAAGCATTAACTCTTCTTGATAGTGAAGAGCTAACTTCCCCAGACATGAGTACGTATATGGCTCTTGGCTGGTTCTTAGATATATTTTACATTTTACAAATGCAGAAAGGAAGACAGAAAAGTTTGGGCAAGGTTCACAGTCAGCAAGAAGCTGTAGTGATCACAAGTCCAGGAGATCCTTGCTCTCCACTCACACACTGCTTTTGGACTGGCTGGACTGAAGCTGATGCATGTTCTTGTTTTGGTCTGAAACAAAAAGACATGAAGAGACCAACTATCGGGAGCAAGAGCTTGTAGGAAATTAAATGTTTTAATGTACTGCACCAATATTCTGGAATTAAAAATTTTGATAGTTTATGTGCCTACATTTTCAAACATAAATTAAATACATCAGTTGTGCCCAGAACTAGGTGACAGAACTGAGATATACCATATATTTTCCTTAAATAAACCAAGCTTATTTTCCTCATTTTTTCTTTTATTTTTTATATGATTCTATACCTGTAAAAAAAAATTACATGATGAATGGAAGCCTCTCCATGGTGTTCCACTGCAAAGAATGCATTTGCCATTTGGAAATGAAAGAAGAAACAGCTTTCTGTTTCTTCACAAACCAGATGCAAAATCATTGGAATTTGAAACTGCAGATAGAGCAGGGAAAAATCATTGATTTTTGGAGGTTGTGCTCTTCTCCTTTGAGGGAAGATTTTTTATTAAATGTTGAAATTTAAACTGAAGATAGAAGTCTTTGAAGTACAGACACTGATACTGAGGCTGTCATTAAGTGAATCTCATTAGAGTTAAGGAGACATTCCCTGCAATGCAGGCCCTTGGAATAACATTTTACCACTTCAGTCTGAAGCACAGACCTGTTTACATAAGTGAGTAGATCAGAGACAGTTTCTGGCCAAACAAATGTTCAAGAAGATTAATGGTGAACACATGTTGTATTTTGTTATCTAAAACAACACCCAAATGCTCAACTGAAATCTAGGTTATGTGATGACATGGAGTGTTGGTTAGGGGTATTTCCTGTTTTTGGAGTGTTAACACAGTGTTCATTTTTGTTGCCTTTTGGAGAATGCAGCTGGGCTTTTTGGAGAAGAATTTCAGTCAATTACTAGGTAAAGGGTGAATTTTTCTTCCTGATGTAGGGCAGAGAAATGTAGGCATGAAAGGTGCCTCAAATATGTATGTAGAGATCACAGAATTGTTTTTGAATTTTTCTTCCTGATGTAGGGCAGAGAAATGTAGGCCTGAGAGGTGCCTCAAATGTGTATGTAGAGATCACAGAATTGTTTTATCCACAAGGACAACAATGAGATTGCTAGCAAAAGCAGCTCCTCCCTCAATTCAAGCTATTCTGCAGTGTTAGGATGCCAATAAAGTTTATGGTGCAGCAAGAGGTTTGGCATTACCCTGGTTCACAAGAAATCACAGTAATGTGCTGCTGGTTCTGTCAGCTCTCGGCAGTTGACTCCATTCTGCTGAATTGGTCAACAGCCTGGAGGCCCTTTAAGGGCTCCGAGTGCTACTGAATAATTAAATAGCACTGATGCAGAAACAGTCCATGATGCACAACAGACCAGGCATGTTTATCTTTGTATTAAGGAGAAACTCAAGCAATTAAATCAAGGAAGCTAAAGAAAGCTACAGCTGAAACTAGCCACTAATGTGGAACTGGACATCAGACAGATGTTCTGGTAGACAACAAGTTGAACATGAACTAGAGATGTGCTTTTGCAGCAAAGGTGGCTGTTGTCACTGCATAAGGGAAGAGCATGGCCAGTAAGTCAAAGGTGATTCCTCACTCAGCCTGGTGAGGCCACATCTGGAGTGCTGGGCCCAGTGCTGAGCTTCTCACTACAAGAGGGACATGAGCATACTTCAGCCAGTCCAGGGAAGTGCCACAAAAATCACAAATGGATTGGAGCATCTGACATAGTAGGAGAGGCTGAGGGCTGGGATTGTTTGACTTTGGTAAGAGTAGGATTAGAGAGAATTCTTAATACCATGGATGGATACCTGATATAGTGGGTATAAAGAAAATAGAGCCAGACTCTTCTCAGTGGTATCCAGTGGAAGAACAAGAGGCAATAAACACAAACTGAAATACAAAAAATTTCATTTAAACATCAAAAACCTCTTTCTTTTTTCTTTTTTTTTCATAACTGAAGGATGATTCAGGATTTTCACAGATTGCCCAGTGAGGTTGTAAGTCTCTGCCCTTGAAGATATTCAAACCCAGTTGAGTATGGTCCTGAGCAACCTGTTGTAGTTGAGCCTGCTTTGACCAAGAGGTTTAGACTAAACAACCTCTACGGATTCCTTCTCACCCTAACCATTGTGTGATTCTGCAACTGCAGGCTTAGCCATGCAAATGAGTGTGATACACTGGGGATTCACTGTCCACATCTCAGATGCACTCAATACAGATACTAGCTTAAAAATCACATCCTAGCTGAGATTCACACATTCACACATTCAAAATCCTGTGTGAATGAATATCACCTACAAATTTACTCCTCAGTGTGTCTCTGGCAGCTACTTTCTGTCTTACAGTTCTTGTATCTTATTTGTCAGAAGGAGAATCATGAAAATGCAAGACCAAGAGATAGAAGAGGTTCTGGGGTATGTACCCACATAAACCAGACTGCAGCATGTCCTGCCTGGCATGAGAATGATCAAACACATCTTTGCTGCTGTACCAAAGTCACATTTTCAATTTAGCACTTCAAAAACTCTGCCTGCACTGGTACTGTCCATGACTGCATTACCTATTTCAGGTTACAGATCTGCCAGCATTAGTCTTTTGTTTCTATTATGTGTTGTTTCTCTTCAGTGAGGACTGAAGAAATACTAGCCCTTGGCTCACACTAGGGACTTCAAACAACCTTGTCATACACCAACAGTTGGTTGCCATCTCCCTTTTATAGAGGTAAAACGCAAGTCAAAATATAATCTATGGCCTCCAACCCATGGCTACAAGTGTTTCTAGGAGTGACAGCTGAATTTCACCCTCACAGGTTACAGCTCTGTGCAAAAAAAGCCAATGGTGGGATTTGGGATAACAAAGACTAGGCCTGCTGTTGTCAGAGCTACATAGAAAATGTATGGTACAGTGGAAAAAGAACCCAGGGGTCTCTGTTGTGAATCTGATCTCCACTTTATATTTTGTCCAACAATATGTCCATTCCTTGCCAACTAAGTTCTAAATGATTCATTTTGTTACTGGATAGTCATATTTTGTGGGTAGCCACTAGTCAGTTTGAGTTATTCACTTCTACAAAATACTTCCTCTAGAAGGCACAGTAAACAGAATTAATTTTTAAATAGTTTGAGTTGTTTGAAAGCCATGAGCAATGGTTATTAATATTGGCACAGAACAGGTCATATGCTGATGATTCAAAGGATAGAAACTGGAACATTTTGGACAGAGCTGATGTTTTTATATTCACTTGCCTTATATCCAGACACTCTGGTGGTATAAGTGTTAATTATACCCAAGACAGCAAACTGGGGAAGTTACAGGTACTAATACATGTGGTGAAATAAATCTTTAGATGAAGCAGAACTTGTATATTCAACTAATTTAGTTTCCATTTCTCAGTTACAACATGCAATTTGGTCATGCATCTCTTCTGCAAGAGAAAGGAGGAGGAAGGAGCTCGTCTCATTGAAGGCAGTGTAAAGTATGCTTGATACATCATGCACAAATATGGACATGAAGCTGTAAGGCTGCACTGCTTACAGCCCTTACAGATGCAAAGAAGCATGCAATCAGATTCCCGAACAACCTACAGGGATGTTTTCACTTGAATTTTTTTGCACTGAAGCTCATTCTTGTGATAAAAAACGGGCACTCCCCAGCCAGTTGGATCGACAAGCCAAGAAATCTTGCCACTTGGTGATTGCAGCCTAGTTACCGCGAGCACAACCATACATTGTTCTGCTTCCCTAAAAAAATAAATTAAAAAAAAATCTCCAAGGCTTGCCACTGTTTGGAAAGAACCTTTAATTTTTTTGCACATGTCTAGACTAGTTTACTGCTTTTCAGTGTGACTTCTTGTCATGGTATCACAGCCAGTATGTACTTTTTCACTGCTGCTGACCAAGGCAGACAGTGAGTAGTCTTCAAAAGCAAAAGAATTTGCCAGTAACTGAGTCAGTTTAAGCAGCCTGCCAGGAATTTGTGGCATGCCATACAATACATTTTTGAGTCCTCATCTGAAAACAGCCTTGATGAATAAGTACTTGACAAGAAAATGAGTCTGAAATTCCCAGCTGGTATTATGCCAGGCTTCTGCCATGTTCCCTTTCTCCCCTAAGTCAAGGCACTTGAAGTGATCTAGGTATAAATGGCTACTCCAAAGATCCTGTTCAGTAAGGAGCATGACCTGGGGCTGCACAGGGGCTTTGACAACGCCACCTTCTGTGGAGAAGCGCGGAAGTCTGATGGAACAAGACACACACACACACACACACACACACGCATAGCCGGGGACAATTTCTGTAACAGAAATGAGGAGTTGCTTGGATGTTCAGAGGTAATGCCCACCTCTCTTGCATTGCATTCTGACCAAGAACAACGTGCCTGTGGAAAACACGCGCGAATCCTGAGGGAAATAGAAGTTATTGGCCTTTAATTCACCACTAGGTGTCACGACGTCTTCATTTTTAAGCAGACTGCTGAGTTTGTCCATGCCTTCAGGAAAGAAAAAAGCTCAAGGTGAAGACAGGAATCCAGTGTATTAGCCACATACCTAAGCCAGCTCCAATCTATTTTTTTTTTAGTGAAGTCGGGTTGGTTGATAGCACATTCAAAAGAAATAAAAAATGAGAAATCATTTCCATCTCTTTTGCAGATTATCTCTATCCCAGACCAGTCAAACACTAAGAATGTCATGAGCATAGGTGACTGTACAGTTCAGGATACTCAATACATCACGAGATTTTTTTTTATATTCGTGTGCATTACCCTGCCAGAAATGAGCCTCACCCAGATGGAGTAGAACTACAGGTATATAAAAGTTAAAAAGATTTTCCCTACACTTACGACATGATTCTTCTTTCGAGGGTGTCTCAGAACAGGTGATTTTGTTGAAAGCCCTTCCCTGTTTCTACTGATAAGAGCTGTAATTTTTTGTGGCTTAGTAGACCAACAAATACACAGAAACAAATCTAGGTACATATTTTAATATACATTCACAGAAAAAGCATAGGTCAGGAAGAGTTAATGCAACTACCCCTCCCATTGCCACGTACTTTTCCTATCCTGCCATGCTCTCCAGGGAGGTTTCACCACCTCCTGCTTTGCTGGCTTTTCTACTAAAATAGCTGGGTTTATGTTCTCCATTGAGCTGAGAATTTCATCTCCTTTCTTGCAAGTAGACAAATTGTCTTCAGGGTAAGCCTGGAACGTATTTGATTTTTAAATGTGTGGACTAGAGGCAAACCAGAAAAGGAATGAGGAGCTCTCCCTCTCCACAGTTTCCACAATCCCCTTCAAGCTGGGATAAAAAACTTAAGAGTTGCAGTCCTGTCAGGAGAGGGACAAACAAATGGTTCATGAGTGCTTTCCCCTTTCTCTCTGCATATTACACGTCACATCTAATGCACAAGGATCTGGGGTGGACATGAACACAGCAGCCTAGGGAGAGGCAGGAGACCTGATTCATCAGCCTAGATGCTTCTGGGCACTTTTAGGAACTTGGCAACAAGAGGGGACTGAAGCAGCTGCCCAGTATGGGCAGATGCTTTTTCCTCTGACCCCTTGTAGAGTCCACATTTACTGGATGATGTACAGCTTGTTCTCTGAGCCAAAGGAAAAATCCAAACATTGCTGGCTGCAGTCAGATTTTATTTGACCTCTTAAGTAGTTTAACATGGTACTGGCCTTCTTTCCCATTTTAGGTCTTTCCCTTCCTAAACAGAAGGAATTTAATGATATAGCTTCTCAGGCACCTACCTAATGCCCTGAGCTGGATTTGTCATAATTGTCTATAAGATAAAAGGTCTTTTGTTCACTTTTTGGGACATCCTAGGGAAACACAGGGAAATCCAGAAGGGAACCTCACAAGTGACTTTTTCTCTTCTAGGTGCAGAGGGTGTTTTTATTGTAATGTGCTATGAGTTTCCATCTTCCTATTCTTTAAGTTAGGAATTTGAGAATCAGCGTTTGTATGAGAATTTAAGACTCTACAGTTTCCTTCATCCTTCAAAGTAAAGTCACTGGGTGGTCTTGGCACTGAGCTCTCCTATGGGGCCAGTAAAGGTGACTTTTTTAGTACAGAAACTGAGAGATCTGATTCACATTAAAAATGTGTAATTATTCTACTGCATAAATTAAGATTGATTCATATTCCATATTCTGTGTTGAAGCAACACAGAAAGATTTCACCCCTTAGGGTTCAGTGGGCACTTTGGATATTTGTTTAAAAGGGATGTAGTTCCACTTTTACTTTACTGCCATTCACTTTTCTTTTCAGAATTGTCTCTTAATTTGATATTATTCACGTAATATTCCCTTTGCTATTATGGAAATTTATATACAATTGTCTTAATATTTTTCCAGTTTATTTGCCTTGGGCATTTGACAATATCTTGTGTCTAGTCTGCTTTGCTTTTTTAAAATTGGAAAGTGTTATAGTAAAACCACAGAAAAGCTGGGGAATTCAACAGCAGGTGCTGGGACTAAGAATATTTTCCACTCATTCTCTAAATTAATGGAGTGTATTTCAAACTGCTAGAGTCTTTAATCTATAGATTTAGTTTATTAATCACCATTCTTAAAAAATACAGGGTAAACTGACTGTCATGTATTATTTATTTATTTATTGTGTCTGATAGGAAATGGGAATATAATGCCTCCATTTATTTTCTGACTCCCTCATTTTCAGGTTCTGAAAAAAAGCCCCATGCCTACTAGACTGAAGAACCTGCCATTTCTATAGCTGTATGCTCCTTCTCCTCCAAATCTGTACTACCTATATCTTCTTTTGTGCAGATGGGTGGTTCCTAGTTCACTAAATATTTGTTGACTTGCATAAGGACAAATTATTCTGCAGCATTTTTGCCCTACAGGAAGTAATGCCTGTCTAGTGAGAATATAATGGAAACACCCTCAGGATATCCAGATGCTTTGCTTTAGCCAAAATTATATCTGAACATCAAGTATGAGTAGAAGAAATAAATATTTTTTCAAGAGTTTCACATAAACTAGATTAAGTGTTGGGAGGAAACACTAGAGATCTCCTAATTTTCCTACAGAAATTTTATTAACACTACAAATTGACTTGATCTCCAATACATAAATCTTACCAATGCCAGTTTGCAAATTCTACTCAAACCATAGCAGAAGGATGGAATAGGAATTACTGGAGATATCAGATTAAACTCTCGAACAGAAGATCTAGCAGTGGATGAGTTTTGCCAAATCAGAAGCTGTTCTGAGCATATGCAGAAGCATGGGTTTAGTGCTTGGGAGATTCTTTCTTGGCAAAGCTAGAGGATGTGAGTGCTTAACAGAGTCAGATTCCACACCTGGACTTGGCATCTAAGCTCTATTTAACTCTCACTTCAGAGCTAAAAAGGGACATTATGCACTTGGTCTGCACTCTTCTCTTTGTTTCTTTTGGAAAACAGGGAAACTGTTTCATAGTGCTCCTCTAGATCTACTGCCAGAAACCACCTTAGGAAAGGAAGGGGTTGTTACCTGTGAGCAGAGAGCTCACATCAGTGAAGGAAGGGGGGCTGTCCTAGGGACTACAAAGTACTTGCACACTGTGACAAAGGGGACAATGACAAAGACCTCAGACTTACATGGATCTGCTCTTATCTTATTCTCTACACAACATGAAGAGTTGAACTTGAAGGGGAGTCGAAAAACACCCAGAGGGCAAATAGCAAGGTTTCCTTGTAACTTTAAAGAGAGACAAGTACTGATATTCTGAATGAGAATTTTGACTGCCTAGGAGCAAATTTGCTTAAAAACAGGAGACTCACAAACATAGAACATTTTATAGGCAGAAATCCTTGGGAGGTTAGACCATAAAACAACTGCCTGTAGGATATGAGAGACTGTAGTATTCTCAGGAGACACAGAGGGATCTGAAACACTGAGAGATCAAATGACAAAGAGAGAAACAAGAAAATGGCACAGATAAACTGTGAGTTGAACATCAGTCCCTGGAGACTTTGAGTAGGCAGCTGGACTGCTCTTCTCTTGCAAACTTCTTCAGGTGTTGAATATGTGCATCTCTTCATGAGATGGCTGCAAACTAGAAGATAACTCTGCATTGTAATAATTTAATTAACAATATTCACTTACTGCTGTGTGTTGGTTTTTGGCAGATGAGCCAACATATAACCCATGGAAAAATTACAATGCCTCTGAAAAAATGAAAACAAGTCAGGATTGAATTGCTAGAGCACTGTAATCTGTGACATGGTGAAGTCAGAAAACGTCTTTAGGAAGCAAAAGAATGTTGCTCAGAGCTAAAGCCATCAGAAGGGGTGTCTTTCAGGGAGCTAAAATAAACCCACTGAAGTAGTTTGGTGACCCCAGCAGCAGGCAGTCAGAGCTATGAAGGACCCACTTAACCCTGGAACATGTCACTCCATCAGCACAAGCATCTGTTTCAAAAATGCATGTCATCAAAGAGGCTGCTGAGATGAATTGCAACTATTAGCCAAACTCATGCTTCATAAAATATGCACTCAAAGCACAGAACTCAAACTGAAAAAACCCTCAAGTCCTCACTGTTGCTCTATAATATTCCTTAAATAGCAGCTGGGAAAATTAGTTGCATGCAAATCTTAATGAATGAAATCCAAACTGCTATCTCCAAGCTTTTGAATGAATGAATGCCACTGGTGGGTCATTCACCAATGATACTGTTCAGTTTGTTGGCCTTTTCATTCCAGACTTGTGTGCCTAAAGCAGTCATTTATGACAATGGCCTGATTTTTACAGCAAGTGTTCCCATATGCTCCTGCTGGAGTTGTAGTTTTCAGAGTCTCTAAAACAAGTCTGCTTATTTGAGTGGTTAAAGATGCCTTTTAGTTGTGTAACTTTCAGGCATCCCATATCAGAGAGTTTAGGCCAAGTGGAGGAAGTTATAGCAGATCTCAGACAGTTACCAAGTCCTGCCAAACCCCAGGGGACAGCTTATTAATCAGATTTTATATACTGAAAACTTGTCTTTGCTATCTGAGAGTCACACAGTCAGTCAGAAATGAATACTGCAAGCAGCACCAAAAACAATGTGGTGTTTGTTTGTTTGTTTGTTTGTTTGTTTGTTTGTTTGTTTGTTTGTTTGTTTGTTTTAAAGTGGCATGTCTCCAACCAGCTGGACTAAACATCCTGGGCAGTCCTAATGGGGACTGGTCTCCCTGATGAGCAAAGAAACTGCTGATAACCCAAGCAGAGCATATTTTGGGACTCACAGAGAAATAATATGCTGTTGACTGCTGCTGTAAACTGTTGACTGATGCAAGCACTGAGCAACTTGTTCTTGATTAACATTTGTCAGTCAGTGTTTATTGGTCAGGCCTTAGTACTACTTTATTTTGGGCAATCTTTTTTTGCTTTGATTTTATCTTTTGGCTTTGTGGAGCTGTCTTGTCATGTTAATGAAATGCTATTCAGGGAATTCAGGTGGTATTCACATTATTTAAGATTTCTATGGTAAGTGGCATAAATTTCAACCTGCTTGTTTTTTCCTTGACCAGGAATTTTCCTTTGCACTTTATCTTCCTTCTTTTATCAAGGAGGGCAAAACAAATGTGCTGGTATCTGAGTTTTAAAAATAGTCATTTGATTGACCTCACTAGGATCAACCTGTCAAGGTAATGGACTGCCTGATGGACATCCAGTCAGGAGCAGGTAGGTAGCGAAGATGGGACTTAGTTTGTTTTCAGATTTTTTGGGCAGCATGCCTTTGTCAGGCTGTCAAAGTTTGTGCATGCTGAGCCAACTGTAGAGGTAATAACTTCTATATAGCTTGAAAGAAATCACATTTTTAAAACGCCATCTCTAATTTATTGGGCTGTCTAAGACATACATGCAGAAATGTCAGTTTGGAGCTGGTGTCACAGTTCTGGGATATGAGCTCCTACTACTTCCAATTTGCTGCTAGTTGGATAAACACCTTAGCTATTTTTGCTGTCATGCCATTCCATCACGGTTAGTACAGGTGGGTGCCCATCTACAGATGCTCCTGGGCTGAGCAATAACAGCTCCAATAGGCTACCAAAATCCTGCACACAGTATCCCAACTTTATGGAACAACAGCTGAAACCTGGCTAGCTCTGCTTCATGGGTTTGAATGTGTTCTGTCCCTTAAAACACCATTGCACAACTCAATATATGGCTTTGATGCCATTGGGGGAAGCCAAAGGGAAAGGAAGTTTACTCTCTTCACAGAAACGCAAGGGCTTTGTGATTTCCCTCCCTTATGAAAATGAGGCCAAAGAGATAGAGTGTCAGTGAAGAAGTGCAGAAGCTCTCTTGAATCCACTGGATGAGCACCCACTGCCAGCAATGATTCAAACCCCAAAGATTTCACTATTTACAGCAGACTGAGGTTCCTATAAGCCCCTGACAATACTGTTATGGATGAATGCCCACTTTTAAAATCCAGAGAACAACAGTATACAAAAATTGGAATGTATGGGAAGCACTACATGCCTTCCTTACAATTTACCTGTACTATCTTTATGATGATTAGGAAACATTTTCCTGAGGGCCAACTGGGTCATATGAGGTAAATCATGTATTGAGCAGGGTTTTTTTCACCAGACATTGGCAGCAAGAATTGAATCTGACATTTCTTACTAGACATTAGTCTCTAGTTCTCTGGCTCTGGCTTGCAAATGCATCGCCAAGAAGCTTTGCCATTCCTTTATAACTAGTATTATTCAGAGTTATAATTTATTGGAGCTTCTGTGCTCTTCTTGTCTTGACTGAAATAAAATAAAATCCAGAAATGTCCATTTCTGTTTATGACCAAGAAAAATATTGTCAATGTAGAGAGGTGGAGAGGACAAAATACCTAGAAACAACAGGAGGAAGTTTTAGGAAATTAAATTTATGTGAATAGCTTACACAGGACTCTTTTTGAAAAAGTAATTTTAAAATGAGGGGTCTCCTATGCTTGAAAGGGCAGGACTAAGTGATGTTAATATAAAAATCCACTTAATAATAATGAAGCAGCTTTGCTTTTTAAATCTGTGCTTGAATGTATTCTGTGAGCAGTTAATTCCGTTGATGGATTGTGTCCACAGATTGAAAGGTGAGGGTTTATTGGAAACATGTGTTTCTGCAAAAATTAGTTCAACACTGATTAAAAAACTATTTCTGTACCCTGTCCTTTACCTTTACTTCCTCAGTGGAAATAGATTTTAAATCTAAAAAAGTTGTCTTTTATCTAGTTTGCTATTAGTGTACTTCTCTCATTTTTTCTTTTGGTGGTATCATTAAAAAATTTCACATGCCTTCCTAATCAATATTCCTAGTTGTAGGACTGCTTCTGAGCTCACTCTCTGGTAATCAGGTGCATGATTCTAAAGCAGTTTTCAGTGCATGTTTTTGGCACATTGCTGTCCATGTGATTCTGTCTATCCTTAATTAAACCTCCATGTAGTCAATCTGGAATTGGTAACTTTTCCACATTGAGCAGAGGACTGACTAAAAGCATGGCACAGACAAATGTTTTACTTATATTTGTTCCAGGTCTGTGCAAGTATCATCAGAGACAATCACTAAAAGGCAGTTCTTTGAATCCATGTTTGACTGCATTTCAGTCAAAATGCCTTGATTATTACAAACTCTTTGTCAGTCTCTCCAAAAATGTTTTGAAGGCAGTCTCCAAAAAGCAAGAAATTGTTGCAAAGAGAAGATGTGTATGTTTTTCTCTGCATGTTGTCCAGTGCACTGTAACCAGAAAAAATACAGAGATTCAGAAACATCAGAAAATGTTTCAAAGCATCAAGTTATTTCAGCCTGGGATACATGGCATGGGAAAGCAGCAGAGTTTCTATGGCACACTTTTATATCAAGCTGGATTTTTTTCCCACTAGCCTTAGCTAGAAGAATACAATACAGTACAGTGTAGTTCACATGGCAAAGGATGGACTAAGCAACTTCCTACAGTCCCTTTTTATTTCTGTGAGTGTGCAATTGCAAGGACCAAAGAATGTCTACACATCGCAACTCAGTCTTTCAGTACCAGGTTTGAAAAGATTGCCATGTAACCCTAGGAAGTGGGGATCACTCAGTTTCATAGACATTTCTATGTGTATTCAATGATTCCTCAACCAAGTACTACATGTTGAAAAGAATTCTGTAAGATAGACATTGATCACCATTGTTATTATTCCAAGGATTTCAGATTAGACTGCTGATGAATACTCAAACCAAACGTTATCTATGCAACTTTTAAATTACAGAATTAATGCCTTAGGAAGGCTGACCTGAAACAGAGACTGGACAGAGCCCAAGAATAAAGTACGTATTTGCTGAAAGGCCTCCAGGATATACTTGGACAGGGCCTGACCAGGGCTAAACTCAAGGTGGCCTAAGAATGGTCACAAAATGGCTGTCTCATCACGAGATCTTACATTTTATAAGTTTTGGTCCACTTGCATATTGGGGTTTAATTGTCCAATTATAGCTTCAGATAGTGAAGCTCTCTTCTTGTTCCTCCCTTCAGTTCACTGTTGTTTATGCTTTTGGGCCTGAAAATTGTCCTAGGTCCTCAGCAGCAAAAAGACTTGTTTTGTCTACCTACAATGTGAAGAGAGCTGACTAACACTTAATATGAGGCTCAGAACTGCACCCCTAGGCAGCACGACTCTGAAAACATGAAAGCTAAAACTTAAGGCATCGTTCCTCCCTTTGAAGGCTTGACAAGGCCTTTTCCTTGTCGAATCTCTATTCTAAATATCTAATAAAAATAGGTGTTCAATAACAAATATCTAACAATAGTAAACAGCTAACAATAATAAACATCTAACCATAGATAAATATCAATAACAGTAACATCTAACAACAGTAAATATTTAATAATAGATAAGTATCTAGCAATAATAATAATAATAGACAGTAATAAACATCTAACAGTAGTTAGAATTATTTCACATGCAAAAAAACATGCCCAGCATGCTATTAAAATCAGTTTTTAATAGGCCTAATCATGGAAAATTAGCAGAACATCTGTAAAGTCATCTATCAGGACTGTGCTCAATTATGAATTATGCTCAATAAAAGATTGCAGAGTAAGGTCTATAAATCTCCACTTAACGTACTTGAGGTGTGCAAATATGAGGGGGGAAAAAAAGAGCATACAGCTCTTCAGCAGTTGCTGAAACCAGTCAGCAAACCAGTGTTGCTGATATTTTTAGTGGGTACCATGGTTAATACACGCCCTGTCTATCTGTTCTACAGCTTCTGAGGAAGAGATTAGCAACAAGTTTGTGTTATGCCTCAGTACAAATCTAGAGAACACTTGCTGATGTTGATTGCGCGTGATGGATTAAATTCGGTGCAAAATCAAACTTTGGCTCTGTATCTGCACTAAAAATATAGCTGTAGAGGGAAAAATAGGACATTTTTAACAACTTAGCATTTATTGGACAAGGAGAGGTCTGAAGAGTGCAGAACGGAAAATGGCAAACATCTTTCACAAAAATAAGAATTGCCCCTCCTTCATAGGCCTGGATAGCTTGCATGTGTGGTACAAAAATGTGTAATGGAAACCTGGGAAACAAAGAAGTCTTTTCAGGCTGAGGATTCCAGCTGTTTGCAGACTGTGGAAGAGAAAACAGACTTTATTCAATGTCTGCAGATGTTTCCAAACTTTCGTAGTTCTAAAATTTAAATTCAGTTACCTAATCAATATAAAAGATCTGAGGGAAAACATGTTGCCCATTGGATACAGTTTAGGTGGTGAGGAATACAAAGGATTCAAACATTCTCAGGCAGAAAGATCTGGTGGCTCATAGGCAGCAGCAGATGAAAACAATGACTGGAGACAGCCCATGCTGGAATGAAAAATGAACATTCATTTCTCAGCTGCCCTGATGCAACCTCACTGGCTGTACTGGAGTGTGGTGTAACACAAGTGTAGTTTACCTACTAGGTCTGATCATCTGTAAATGAGGAGAAATTCCAACTTCAGTGGTGCAATTCTGTACCTACAGGATACAGGATGTAATTCTGTACCTACAGGATTCAATGCTGACAAAATACCATCAGCAGTGTGTTTTACAAATTTGGAAACAAATTCATGCACAGCCTGAGATTAAAACATGGATTTTCTGGTGTCCACTCAAACAGGCATTAAGTTTGACATTTTACAGGCAGGAACTTCACATTTTCATATATCCTCAGCAATACAAACTTGTTTTACTGAAAAAGCACACATGGAAGGAGTAAGGCCTCTTTTCATCTGACAAGTAAAGATATTTTTGGCTGGTGTGCACATCCCATTGCCACATTCCTGACTTATGCATGCAATCTTCTGCAATGTCTATGCTGAAAACAGTTATCACTGTTCACCCCTCAAAAGTTTGGTTCTTGAAGCACTCCATTTTATAGAAACAATTCAAGAAAATCCCTTTACTAAATTATTTCCAAGTGCAGATGGTGATCCACTAATAAAAGGGGCCTAAATACATCTCATGTCAACCCTGACACACTAGGCTGCATTATGGGATAGAAGAAATTCTTTCCTCTCTACCATCTCACATGATGACATCAGAATAGAGATAAAAAAAGTGGGAACTGGTGTCCTTAGAAATTTCTGAGATTTTTGGTTGCTACTATTACGGAAACTAAAGAAACTTCAGTTTCAAGCACTGCACAAGTTAAAGCCTCTGGATAAGAGCATTCAGGTAAGTAGATGTTCTTTGGAAAGCCAAATTCATATGAGAATGAATCCAGAAGTTTTAATATAATCTAGATGAGGTGGTTGAGTAAAACAATATGGGCTCACTTGGTCTATTGTTATATCTAGTTTAATTGAAAGGTTTTAAATTTTCTTCATGTGTAAGAAAAAATTAGTTCTAATCACCCGTATCTGTATTCAGGATTCAAATCAATACTATATTGCTGAAGATCAGAATTTTAAAAACATTTGTTGGAAAATAACAGAGAAAAAATGACAATGCAGAAGTGTGCTGCTGGGGATTCAGGGGAGATTAGATGAGGAGAGAAATCAGAGTGTGCTGCTCTGTGTATATGGATAGGCAGATAGGCAGATATGCCTGGCTTCTAATGATGGTATGAAGCATCCTTCTGCCACATCACTGTGTCAGAAGGGAGTGAAGTAGAGTAAATTTACTTTATGTTCTGTCCAGGATACATTTAGAAAACTCCAGCTGCTAAGCCTGTGGGAAACAGGCTTCAGCTTGTCTAACTCAAATGTGTTAAAACAAGTTCTGTATTATAACTGGACAAACCCCAAAGCTTTAATGCTTTTTGGAGAAGGAATTTTTTCTTCTCTATGTTTGTATGAAACCTAGTGTGCCCAGAAGTGGCACTTCCTTCTAACAATGAACATGGAAACATGTAACCAGTCTTAACCCAAATCCTGAATTACATGACCTCAATCCAAGACCTCTTCCCACAGTCCAGCCTGCGTGCATGTATGTATTACTCTCTAAAAGTTACACTCAAATTTGTATTTTTTTAGAGCAATCACTAAGAAAATCACCACAACAAAATCCTTGTCCTGCAGATATCATAAATGGCTTTGTATGGCATGTGACCTCTTGACTGAATAACCTCTGTCTTGCTGCCAAAAATATCTGATGAGTAACTTTCTTTTGTTTTTAGTGGGCTCATTATTGATGAAGGTAGCCGGGAACTGGAAATCCTGCTGTGCTTAAGACAGCAACATACTTTACTTACTGTGTCTTCCCAGATCTTAGAAACATGTTAATCTGTTTCTCACCTCAGATGGCCTGTCTTACATCTCATCTTCTGAAAAATTCTCCAGTTCCTATGCATTTTTGGGCCATCTTTTTATAGTGTGACTAGCTCAAGACCTTCCCTTCCTCACAAATCTAAATTTTCTTACTGCTTCACAGTCCAGGGTTGGCACAATTATTTCAAATGATCTGCTTTTCAGATGATTCCCACATCATTCCCAGACTGTGAGACAGCCTGTTTATGTGATGGAAAGTACCAGAGGGAACCTTATGCTGATAGGCTAATTGTTTACATGAGTGAAAAAAAATCAAAGTAATTTGACTTTCATACTCTGCATGTTCCCATGCTTCTGTCTGATTGTATCATCCTTGGTTTCCTGTGCTGAGCATCTCTCTGTCAAGTTCATTTCTTCCCTTTCAGCTCTTCACTGTGGTCTATACTTCCTGTACAGGACCTCCTTAATTTCTGGAAGATCTCTTGCTTTCTAAGCAAGGAGCTAGGCAGATGGCATACTTACTGTCTCAGTATTCTTATGGGCAAGACAGGACAACTATAAGGAAGTAGCAGAGTGATGACACTGAATGGAGAGTGAACTGATGCAGACAAAAAAAAAAAAATGAACCATGTCAGGAAGCTAAAGGATAGGGCATTTATGCGACTAGAAACAAGAAGTCACTGTTAGCCAGCCAGCCAAAAAACCATGTACCTGCCTGTGCCCCAGTTCCTTTATTGGATGTCATGGGTTTCTCTGCCTCATCCTTTGTTTTCCAGACTATTAAGATCCATGGGAGAGAGATAACTCCTCTGCTTGTGAAAAGCAGCTTTTTACACTGTTGTGATATTCTGCCCAGGACATTGGGCTCTGACACTGTGACCATTTAAGCAAACTGGGAATCTCCCACTGGTGCTGACTGAAGTTTTTGTTACTGGGTGTCTGAAGCGAAAAATTCCCTGTTTTCCTTTGTAGTCTGGCATGTACATTTCAGTCTTCACTTGGAACTGTTCCTTTCTTATTTACCTACTTGCTTCATTGTCAGAGCTAAATTCAGTTTCTCCTCATGTTTCTTTTCTGAGACTACTAATCTATCTCCACTTAGTCTGTCACTCATTGTTTATGGAGTTGGCAAGGAACATCTAGAAAGTGAGGTACTGCTGAAGAGGATGAGAAAGATAAAACTAGACAATAAAAATAGCAGGGAAACCTGTCCTGCAGTGGAGCAAAATGAGTATCAGTGGAAGTTCTGTATTAAATATATGTTTCTGGAAATGTTTAGAAGCAAAAATGGAATTGATAGTACATTAATTCTTTTATAAAGACTTTTAGGACATTTTGAGAAACGTGCTCAAAAAACACTGTTGCCCCTCACCTTGTATGTTTTTCTGTGTGGATTCAGCCATTGGAAATCTTTCTTTGGTTTGCATGTTAGCTCTTGTTTTTCCAGCACTCATGTAATTTTAGACCATTCTTTATAAATTACATGAGTGTTGAAAAGGTAAAGGAAACAAAGTTGTCTTGGGATGGGGTAAGAACCATTTCAAAAGTTCTAGCCCAGCTGGCTCCAGCCCTGCAGTGCCTTTTGCATTAATCAGCTTCTCTGTGGTAAGGGGAGAGAGAAAAGCAAAGGAGAGAACAAACATGTTTCAGCTGAGTTAGTCATGACAGCTGAATATGCACCTGGTTCAGTGAAACTTAAAGTGCATGATTCCATTACATGTACAATTGGAATCGTCAAAAATGCTCAACCTCCCAAGGCTTGCATAAACTTATACTGCTCAGGTGTTAATGAACAGAATTGCACCTTGTTGACATCCACTTTCACGGAAAATTTTACTAAAGTGGGTTTCATTGCTCAGTTTTAATGCCCCTTGGTAAGGCTGGATTTTTGTCCCAACCCTGGAGCACAAAGTAGCTGCTGCAGTATGTAGCAACAGTGCTGCAGTGGCACAGCAAGTACTGTCTGCAGTTCCCCTTGATCTTTATAAATAGTAACCACAAGCTGCCCCACTGATTCAGTAAGCACTGTGATATTTAAAAGAAACAGAAGGAAAAAAATGGCCAATAAAATTGTCCGACTTTCTAAGCCTCACAAATAAACAGTAAAGGGATACTACATTTATGCTCCAGCTACTGTCAAGGAAGAATAATATCCTTTCTCTCCTAAATTATTATTATTATTAGTAGTAATAATAATAATAACAACTACAAATAATCCTAATTGAAGGAAGTGTGACTCTGGAATGGGACTTAATAATTAGTCTGAAGTATGTAGAACACAAAGTGCTGGGACAATACAGTGGTGTCTATGACAGCTACATACCTGAGTGTGTTTGAAGTTATGGTCATAAATCCATATTTAAACAATTAAATAAGTGGTCTGATTTTCAAAAATGTTTCTGACCGAGCTTCTCCAGCTGACTTCAATAAAATGTGTGCACATTCATTTCAAGAATGAAGAATGATGTAAGCTCAGTGGAGATCTTAAGAAGATGCTTAAATCTAAGCATCTAAGACTTGAAAATGCTGCCAATAATAATTCTCTTGGCTTCACCATTGCGATAACATACCAAGTGGATTTTAAATACAGGTGTTTCTACAGGAGAATAAGCAGTGTGATCAGTGAGACCTGATGTAACTCCTGGTTTTTGGTTCCTTCTGAAACAGGGAATTGTGTTTTAGAAACATCAACTCAGTCTTTCCTACACCTGAGCAAACAGCCCACAGGAAAGCTGTCACAGAGAATTCTCTGGCTCCCTGGCTCATCTTTCTGATCAAACCAGTCTTAACATGTTACAGAATTCCTCAGGGAAGGTGGACATGATGTATACCTAGGCCTTGACCTACCCGAGCTGAGGCATTCAACAAGGTCTCATTGAGGCCTTGAAGCCTGTGACACAGTTAGAAATTAC
>JBBMKD010000115.1:74242933-74279629 GCA_037834095.1 Argya squamiceps | reverse complement strand
TGTCCAGGAGGGTGTGACTGAGGCAGGAGCACCAGCTCCCAATCCACTGCTGCTTCTGGGTTTCTGTGCAGTTCCTTCCCAGCACCATTCCCTGGGTGCTGAGTCCACAGACACCTTCTTCAGGCAGCTTATAACCCACAGAAACCTAAAGAAAGAAGATCAAAAATCAATTCGCATGTTTCTAGTCTGGAGAGAATGAGGGAGGTCTAAAATCTGTTTATTTTAGAACAGTAGAGCAATTTTTCATGACCTTGAGTGGCAGTGCAGGGCAGCAAAAGCTGATAAACACTTTTATTAACTTATTAGCAGCAGAAAAATTAAGTTCTAAGTTTAGTAAAGATCAAGTTTTGCTGCTAAAAATTAAGGAGGTGCCATGTTGCTGTTAGTGCTTTCAACCTTCTGACATTAGAGGGTATTTGTACCACAAATTCATTACTGAAGTAGCTTACTTTAAAATAAGACTTTTTACAATACAGTTGGCCAAAAAAGCGAGTCTCAAAATCAACATATAAATCTCACAGCTATTAAAAAAAAAGTTGTCTTTGGACCCTCTAACTGGCTAGCCCACCATGTTTTCAGTCCTTACCATTTATTTTTCCCAAGCTGATGATTAAAACTTTTGTAGAAAGCTCAAAAATAGTCCAGGACAAAGCTAGGCATTTTCCCAAGTACCCTCAGTGTGCAGCTGTGTCAGCCCCAAGCCTTTGCTCCCCCAGCCCGGAGGCCCAGAGCAGGCTCCAGCTGCTCCCCAGGGGGCTTAGCAAGGAACTCACTTGTTTGAAGCTGTTCATGTAGGTGGCCTGCACTGGAGGGCCAATAAATGTGAAATATGTGACTCATCTTGAACAGTGACTGACCTGTTCGGAGGAAGCCAAGTTCCTGAGATGGGGTGCTC
Source organism: Argya squamiceps (assembly GCA_037834095.1). Classification (NCBI taxonomy): domain Eukaryota; kingdom Metazoa; phylum Chordata; class Aves; order Passeriformes; family Leiothrichidae; genus Argya; species Argya squamiceps. The sequence continues at coordinate 74,278,734 of JBBMKD010000115.1, read as the reverse complement.
TGCCACGGATGTAATCCCTCTGCATCTGAAAGAAAGTCAGGACAAAAGTCAAAGGGCTGCAGGATAACTTGACAGCTCCAGACATCTTCTGTCAATCTACAATATCATCTAGAGCCCAACTGCACCCTACATTAAAAATTTCAAGTCCCTGGGATTTGTCCTATTACCCCTACACCCAGCTATGCAGCAGGGCAGAGCAGCCCCGGGCCAAAGACACACCGACATCCGTGACACAGGAGACGACAAACGAGGGGACACAATAGGGACAGAAAATTCTTGGCAAGAAGAATGACCGTGAGGAGCGAGAACACGTCTCAGGGGCCAGTAGCTCAGGACAGAGAGAAGGGGCTGACAGACACTGGCACTGGATGTTTGGGCACGGTTGGAAATGAGCAGCTGGATCTCCCCCCAGGCTGTTCTGGGTGTGGATTTGGGTCCTGTCTGGCCACAGAAGCGTGTGGCAGCTGGAGACTGGGCAGGTTTGAGGGCTGTGCTGCTCCAGCCTCTTTAGTTCTTGTCCCTGTTTGTTACCTTTCAGTGGAAAAGCATTCCTGCTTGGTTGGTTGCTCCCTGCAAACAACCTGAGGTTCCTCGGCATTGGTGTGACCCAGTGACATTGTCACCTGCCTTCGGCACAGCCGGCGGAGCCAGCAGGAGGAGGCAGCTGCTCTCTGCCGGGAGGTGAGAGGTGCGGGGGCCGGGGGCACGGTTTGCCGGGCTGGGCTTCCCAGGGGGAGTTTCAGCTCCCCGCAGCCGTCGCTGAGTGCTGGACGGACTCCGGGCTGAGCCAGGTGGGAGATGGGAGTTGTGTTCATGTTCCCGGGAACTTTTTTCTTATCTGCTGGGACTAACTGCCTAGGGAATGGCATTTCTGACGGCCCGGTGCTACCCGTGTCTGCTGGAAAAGGGCGGGGATGGGTGAGGAGGCAAATGCCAGAGTTCGTTTGGGATGATGGAGTTGTGGTGTTGGCTGTGCCGAGAGGGGCAGGAATTCAGAGAGATGATGCTGGCCATAACATTCATGCAAGAACCTAAGGAAGATGAGAGTGGGATATCCATGGATAATCCAGCCATGAGAGGGCAGTGAGACACAGTTTATGGTGAAAGCCACGCGTTCAGAGATTACTTCACAATTCCCCTGACCTTGCTCCAACGTGGAACAAATAAATACAAAGGTTTGCTCCAGTGCTGGGAGGAGAAATTAATCCAAACCCAAGATGTTTTTACAGCACAGGTGGGAAAGATTCTGAAGGTGAACAGCACTGCTCTGTGTGTGCCTTGTGATTGTGGTCATAATAGACGTATAATATAGCGCACATGTATCCTATGTAATATACACTAAATATATCAGGTATTTATAATAAATATAATACATAATAAACTTATATGTTATTTATAAAACATTATCAATTCAAGTTATGCTGTTACAGTTGATGCTTGCATTGAATATATAATAGTTTCCTGCCAATTACTGAAGGAAAACATCACTCTGGAGTCAGGTAAAACTGCAACAGGTACCCAGAGAGATTGAGGGATCTCTATCCTTGAAGATATTCCAAACCAAAAAGCTCTGGGAGCACAGGGCCCTGCAGAGGTCCTGGCCCAAATATGTGACAGATCTTTGACCACTGGGAGCACTGCAGCCGCCCAATAAACCCTAAGTAATTAATCCTAAATTGCACATACCAAGCAGGTTGCAAAAGTCTTCTTCCACCCGTGTTTCTCTGATGCACCTCAGGTAGTTTGTGACGTGAGGTGTGAACAAAAAGAGGGAGGATAGAGACAGTTAAAGATCAAAGATCTGGTGTTAAATCCTCCCTGCTCAGTCCATGCCTGTGCATTCCCCATTAATCATAAATACCTTTGTGCCCCTCTACTCTGTAAGCAAATTATCAGGGTGATTAAATGCAGCTAAGGTGACAATATTTAGAATTTTTTCCTGGTCTTATCCTCCAAGCCATGCCCAGGTAACTCTCCAGACAGACTTGGCAAAGCTGAGCCCAGGATGAGCTCCCGTGTGATGTGGACTAACCGAGCAACGAGGTCAGGGTAGGATAATGGGGCAAAATGAGCTCTGCTACAAGGAAATGTAATGTTGATAAATACAACTGCAACGTTTTTTATAAACAAAATTAAACTTCATTTGCTTCACAGTAGCTAATGTGCCGTTAATTCAAACCCCACAGAAGAACTCACTGGACACAGTTAATAGTCAGCAGAGCAGATAGGCCAGGCTTTGAAAGCATTTAATATTCACTGAAGTGCTGCTTGTATCCAATTATAACTCACTGCTTGCCATCTTAATAATTTAAATCTGTCCACTCTTTAGAGAGGAAAAAAATGCACTAATCAAAGACATGAATGCACCTTTTGCTTTTGACAGCATTAAATTAAAACTAAATGGTAGATCTTGAATGAATTACTCTGAAAGAATAAAGGCATTAATGAGGTAATTTCATTATAGAGGCTCATCCAAGCCTATGTGAAAACAAGGGAAGTAAATGGAGAGGAAAGCCGCTGAGGAAATTAGGGTTCCTTCCACACTAATTAATGTTTGGGGGCATTTAGTATAGGCACCAAATTAACTGCTCCAAAGAACTCCATTGACAAAAAAAAGACATTGTTGCCCTGCCATGTAATTAGAAGACAGTACAAGCAGAACACTTAATGACTATAAAGCCAGCCTTTAACTTATTCTGCCCAGCTTCTGAAAACATGCCTTTGTGGAGGCCTAAGTTTAAGGAAGCACTGGGCGTACAATATAGGATTGTTTAGGTCCTTCTGGTCGCTGAGCTGTAAACAGGTAGCCTTGAATGACAGACTCTGAGACTCCTGGGAGGCCTGGCTTCCCAGAAGGGGAAAAAAAAATTCTTAAATGCATCCAGAAAGAAGAAAAAAAAAGGTGAATAGGCTCGGCCTGGCAGAGCCAGCACCGTGAATGCTCACTGCTGTCTTAAGTGATTACATGATGTTGTGCCACCCCCTCTCATTGAGTTATCTTTACACTACTTTTGTCTCCTCTAATTGAAGCTGATGAGGTGCTAATTGGTTGCTTTTTTAAAAAAGCACTACTTAAGCACTGGCAAACAGAGTAAGACAGCGTGAGTGGAGTTAATGAGGGCTTAACAAAAAAACAAAAAAAAATTTAAAAAAAAAAGCAACCACAAAAAACAAAACCAAACACACACACACACACACACACACACACACACACAAACAAAAAAAAAAGCCCACCCCACCAAAAAACCACAAACAAACAAACAAACAAAACACCACAAAAACTAAAAAACAAAACAAATAAAACAAACAAACAAACCCCTACCAAAACCAACCACCTTCAAAAGCCCAAACCTAAACCAACTCCTGTTGTTCGAAACTAAACCGAGAAGGGAAATGACTGCATGAGGGAAATGGCTGTGATGGTTTGAGTTTTGGGAGATAAAGAGACAATTCCAGCACTAAATGAATGCCCACACTTTGGCCAGTGTTCTGGGCATTATTTTTATTGTTTAAAGTTTAACATCAGAGTGTTAAACCTGTTGTCACTACAGCTGGACCCAGAGGTCCTGCCTTTGCCATACCCAAATGCATTTCCCAAAGAAGAGTCTGCAAAACATTAGATACTCCGTATTTTCCCTGTGTTCTGTAGGTGGGTTGATACTAACTCCTGGTTTTCAAGAACAATTTTTGTAGTTCCCAGCGACTGAGAGTATTCTGAGTGCTAAAGGAGAGTACAGAAAGGCCTTGCTGTATTGTTGATGTTGCCTGGCAAGACACAGAAATAATTCTGTGAGCTTTTTGAAGGTGACACTGCAAATCCCTGTGTTAAACACAATCCTCTGCCGTTTCTGATTTTTTAAATCTCCAGTCTAGCCACACGTGGGCACAGGATGCTTTTTCAGCCTGTTTGTCCAAGTAAGCAACACCTTTAGGGCTCCAGGGAGAGGCTGCCCAACGATGACTGGTTCGGAGTCTCTGGCACAGGCTCGGGACCAACAGTCAACTCTCGAAATTCTTCACAATCCATCAGCTAAGTAGTTTCCTATTGGGCGGAAAGAGGAAAGTGGAGCTGAAACTCCTCCAGCCAGCTCAAGAAGACAATAAACTTTTCACTAAGACCATTTCTATTATCTCTTGATGTAGATGAGCAATAAAGTGTCAGGGCTCTTCCTTTCCTCACTTTTTTTTTTCTTTTTTTTTTTCTATGTATAGAAAACTCAATCAGTTTACAAACAGCAAGTTCCTTGGGTTTGTGTTTATGCTTGGTAACTTGTAGCTCTATTCACATTCTAAACTGGATTCTTTTCACTTTAATGCATAGTCACTTGCTTTTCTTTCGGTTGTCATGAAAACGAGGGATTTCTTGCTCACTGCTAGAAAGAAACTTCCAAGAGAACAAAGTCAGAACCAGTTCCTCCAAACGGGTCCCCTTAGCCACCCAGCTGTAAAAGAGCCAAGAAAGATGCGAAACTGGAAACCCTGCTTCTTCCTGCAGAGGCAGAGAGCAATTCAGTGGTTGCAAAACTCCTGGACTGCCACGTGCCAAATCACCTTTGTAATCAGCATTGCACTTGCTAGAGCAGAGCATCATTTGGTTTGTTTCTGGTGGGACCTGAGTGCATTTTCAGGCCATCTCATCTGCGGCTCCTACCATCAGGGGCTAATAAATCTCATCTTTGACCTCAGAGGCAATCTGGCAGCTATCCCTGCAGGAGAGGTGGCAGATGGCAGCGTATCCATCAGTTGCTGGCATCAGTAAAGCTGGAGAAAGCAAGCAGCAGAAGAGAGGCTGGGAAGTGAAACTGCCCTGCCTTTCCCTGTCCTCCTTCCTGCTGCTTTGTCTCACAGTCTGAAAATGGCTTTTCCTCCATTTTGGTCTCTCTGGAAATGTTAGTTCTGTAAGAATTCACTTGGGGGAATGTTTAATAGGTTTACAAATTTCGTTTGAAGGCAAAAAGCATGAGGGGTGACAGCAAAGGACTTGGTGTGGCTGTGTCAGAAGGTGTGTCTATTTTCCCCTGAGTTCCACAGGTTTCCTTGTGTTGTTTCCGAGAGCTCTTCTCAACAAAACTCAATTGAAGGAGACTTCCCCTGACTTATTCCTTTGGGTACCAAACCCACTGAGAACTCCTTCCTGCTCACGTAGAGAAGTAGAGAAAAGTGATGTGCTTCCACTGAAAACGATCTAGATGGTTCTCTGTTCATCAAGACATGCATTAGGGATCATGCCCTGTATTGCCCTCCCCAGGGAGACTGGAACATGTAGGGCTTTAGAGAAACAATAAGAACATGGAAACTTGGGCAGAGCTGAGGGAAGGCCTGCAGTCAGCAGAGAGAGAAATGTGCTGGAGAAAGCAAACAGCAAAGGTAGGGAGGGGAGATAAAACAAGGGAGATAACAAAAGTGTAGCAAAGGCGAGGCTCAGAGTTTGGGGGAAACATCTGACAAGTGACAGGGACTTTTCACACAACCCGAAGAGAGGCAGCAGTGAGAAACTGGGTGGTTAAAGCTGTGCTGAGAATCACACGAGCAGTTCACCCAGAGCCTGCACTCCAGAAGCCAAAGTTCAAAGGCAGGGATGTTCCATGGTTTTTATGGCTCACTTCTGGGTCATTCGGTGAAAGAGATTCTAAATTTGACAACTCCTGATGTTCAAAGAGGTTTAGATGGTTTTAAATCTGTTCAGCTCATCCCTGTTTGAGATAAACATGGATGGCTCAATTGTTCATTTTAATAAAATTCAAAATAAAAAAGAGCCATCCAGCACCACAGAAGGACATGTTAGAAGGGGATCTCTCACTGAAGAGGAAAGTGAGGATGGTGCAGTTTCATTCCATCTCATGATGGCCTAACTCTGGTCACTATCAAAACAGTACTTGCCACCATGAGGCTTCTACAGGCCAAATTTGGATTAAGGCATTTGATTTTCCCGAGCATGTTAAGGTCTTTGCAGTTCCTTTAGTGGATTTAGCCACCCAATTGATGCATCCTTTTGAAATCTAGCCTTTTTAATGAAGTGGGCTGTGGAAGGCATGATGCCCATTATTAATCGATTGCCCATCTATTATTTGTAAGATTTAGCCTTGATCCAGGAATAATTATCAAATTGTGTCTCAAAAAAAAAAAGATCAATCAAAAAACCTGTGATAGCACCCTCAAAAATCTTGTGTAAAGAGGCTAGGTTGGCCTTGTTGGCCCTCTTGCCAGGTATTTGGCAGTTGGAAGAAAAGCAAAATAACCCCTAATATTTTGCCTAAATTCTCCTTGCCACTGTTCAAACCTTTAACTTATTTAAGGCTATTAATTTTTTTCCCCTGGCTACCTGTGGGCAAAGAAAGTAAATTCCCTTCTGGATGTTTGTTAGCTTGGTTTAGGTGTTTTTTTTTGGTTGGTGGTTTTTTTTTGTGTGTTGGTTTGTTTTTGAATATTGTGAGGAGCTTAGGTTTTGCCAGCTCACCTTCAGCACAGTCTTACCCTTACCTGAAAGTCCTACAGTTCATGTTTGAGAGAGCTGAACGTTTCAACTTCCCCTATGCAAACAGCTGGCCTAATGTAAAATCACCTGCTTTTATGCCAAGGCTACATAGAAGAAAACCAGAGATCAGCTGGCCTCTAAAATTGTCCTATGATTTATATGATTTATACATCCATATATTTCCAAAAAGCATGGCACAAAGTTAGAGGTGCCTGTGTTCCTCCCACAAGAACACCCAGCTGTTACAGAATATCCTGTGATTGTCCCCAAAAGCAGAGAATGCCTGTTTGTTTTAAAGAAAGCTTTGCAAAATGCCTGTGCAATTCTTTCTCTCTCAGAGCTATGGTCCGAGTGAACTGAGAAAGCCGCAAATATTTAATGGGTCATCTCCACTTTCTGTACTCTTTAATATCCTTCAAGCACAGTAATCTCATTCCCAACTGTTCCTTAGTCATACAGAACAAAACAATGCGAGAATTCATTCTGAAAATATTAACGTGTTTTACTACATCCATCTATTTTGCTACAGATGAGCCGTTTGGCTATTTTGTCCATGTCCATGGTATTTGTGTGTGAGATTTGCCCCGTCAAATCTCCGGTGGGATTAATTCCCAGAGTCCAAAGTCCCAGGAGTGTATTGCGTCCTGAGCTCTTGGAAGAGCTGTCTTGCTTTTCAGCGTGCTAAATCCCCCAGGGTGATTCCACAGGCAGCAACCTCCGGGCAGGACTAACCTCGGGAGGAAAAGAACACCCAGCACAGGGTGAGTGTGTCAGCAACGGCAGCTGACGCAAACAGCGACACCTTCACACTGGGAAGTCACGAAATCCATCAGTGCTGACTGAAGTATTTTGGGCTTGTCAAGCGTCATTGTTTTGGACTTCTCCTGACCTCACTTAGCAGAACGGTGCCACCGCCTGAAAGCTTTGTCTTCGGTATTTGCCGTAATAAGTAGCTCTGCAGGAATTTGTTTTCTCTCATCAAATCATTAAATGGTAATTCAGTTGTTAGTTCGCCTTGCCCAGTTCGAATACATTTTGCAGCCAGTAACCATTCCCAGTTCATTAAGTGCCTGACCTTAGCATTAACACCCCCTTTGCTCAGGTTGCCTTGGAAACAAAGCTTCCTGTGCGTAATCCAAGCTTATCTAGCTCTTTATCCTACATGTGACCCTTAATTACTTGCTAAATTAGAAAGGTTTTCTGAAAATCACAAGAGGAGGTTAATATGTTCTTCCAGAGCTGGTCAAGCTAAGATGACACTAAATTCACAGGGAATTCAAATTCCATGATCCCTGAAGGCGTCTCTTTCAGAAGGAAGATGAACTTTCCCAATGGGAGGCCGTGTGCCATGATAATGCTCCTGTCACTCACTTTCCTTGCCCTGCTTGTCCAAACCCAGCTTAATCCAGTGTGAACAACGGAGTAAGTAAATATCAGGTTGATTAATTATGGTGCAAGATTCAGTAACCACTTGTCTTCTGTAATTAACATTGTAATTGAAATTCAATAATACACTTCATACACAGATTGCTGGCCTAGGAGGAGGAGCAAGGGAGAATTCTCAAGGCTGTGACAGGGAGATGAAGAACAGAAAAACAGGGCTCGATATATTAATTGTCTTTTTTAAATTGTGGTACATTTTAAGAAATTCTTCTGTCAAAATATAGGTTTTTTAAAGGCTGGATTGATGATCTTAGAGGTCTTTTCCAACCTGAATAATTTTGTTATTCTAAAAAGAAAAATTGTTACTTCCACATGTCTTGGAATAGAGATGAAATGGGGTTGGATTGTTGAAATATGGCTTAAAATTCCTGAAAGTCCACCTTCCCTGCACTGATTTGATAAACAGACATAATGAGAAAACGTAATACTCTTTAAGATGCCCAGTGCTTTTCTATCCATTGTTTCCAGTGGCAACTCAAGGACAGTGAGTCTTTGGCTTCGAGTGGCTTCACAAAGCTGTGCTAAGGCTCAGATGCTAAGCATGGTCTCAGGAAAAACCAAAGCTAAAATCCTCTCTGACTTCCACACAACATTTAATTAACTGCACATACATTCAAGCACAGCCAGTGCAAAAATCCCAGTCTGTTTCAGCATTCTTATCTATTGTGACACAGAAAATAATTCTGCCTGTGTGCAAAGGCTTGCTTTCAGGGATATTTATAAAAATCATGGACTGATCACCGAGATGGGAAGAGACCAGACAGGTCCTCTGGATTACAGATACAGGCACTTGCATTCCTGCTCAGAATCCTCAAGTTCAACACAAGATATCTCAAAAGTTTATTAGCATAAGCAGTGGTTCTCCCCACACTTTTTGGTAGAGTTCACTCACCGGAGCCTCATTCTTTTCCTTTTTTCTCCTCCTCCCTTTCCAGTGTGGGCTTGTTAATGTGTCCAAACGCTCAGAGCTCTGGAAGCTGAAGCAGGGATTTATTGTGTGTTCAGAGGGGTCTTGAGTTCCCTGATGAGACCTATGGAAAATATCATGGCATTTTAATAAGAACAATGACAGAGAAATTATACCAACTACTTCCAACTACTACCAACTACAGGCAGAATTCAAGGCAATGAAGGTGTTTAATTTTTTGTGATTGTACAGAATTATGATTATACAGATTATCATCCTGCCAGTGCTCTCAGTCCCTGTCAATCCAAGTTTCAGGCCAGTGGGCCATTTTCTGTTTTCTTTGCTAAGCCTTCATTTCCCTGTTACTGGGTTTGAATTCAAATGTAATTTTCAGGACAGAATTCAAGCAAGTTCTTACAAGTAGGAAACATTATTTGTTTCCTCTAGTGAGCTCATGTGGCAAAACAATTCGAAGAGACTTAACTTTAAGAGTCTAAACTGCTAATATCTATAATTCTGGTAGTCTCTGGATGTTGTCCTGCATGTCACAGCAGATTGGAGGGCAGCTTTCCATGCCTGGGAAGAAGACTTTTAAAGGCGTTTCCATTTTCAAAGGAGGTTTTACAAATCCTCCATGCACAATTGCCAAGACAGTGTCTATGCCAATGCCTCTAAGTGGCAAAATTTCAGCCTCCTTTCACCTATGTGGGTGAGTGGGTAAGAGGGAATCGTTTCAAGGCTTGTGCTTTTGGATTTCTAGTCTCCTTCTGCGTGGTTCTGGTATTTTATTGGCATAAATTCTGAGGTTACTGCCAAATGTGGGAAAGAGACAGGAGAGGGTCTCATGCTGCTCTGTTTGGATCTCTGATGCACACACCATTTTATCCTCCTGAAGTAATTCCAGAATTTTACCTCAAACATTACTTTCTAGATCTTTAAAGGACAGAAAAACAACTGAGTTTTCTGTGTCTAGAAAGCTGTCAAGAAGGCACTACCAATTCCCTTTACATCTCCCACATATATGCTGTAAAAATGCAAAATAGATTCATAAAACAGGGATGTTTTAGAGTATTGTTAGATGGAAGACATTATACAAAACAAAACATCAAGCACTTCTTTCTCTAGAAAGTGATAACTGATCAAGAATACTCAATATATTTATATAGAGAAATTCTAAAATTTGTCTCAGAAACATTTTGCTTGCCAAGTCTCATCTGGTCATATATTTGTTTACTCTTTTGTGCAGCTGAAAAAGAAGTGAGAATGTAAGGTTTTACTTTCACCCACGCTGAAGAAAATGTGTGCCATTTTAAAAAAAGAACTTAATCTCTTCTCAGTGCCTCCAAGATCATCCTCTTCTTTAGCAGGCTCTGAACCTACTTACTGAATCTTAGATTGCTCATATTTGCAGATTAAAAGAAGGCATGTCAGAATCAAATGGGTACGAAAAATGTAGAACAAAACCCAAGGATGTAAAGAAACTGAAAAAAACCCCACCCCACTCCTGATAATTATTTTCTTCTCCAATAAGGCTGTAAGACAGGCTGCCAAAGGAAAATGGAGAGAATGAAAAAGGAAGCTCTTAACTCTTGGTTCAGTGCTTGATTTAACTCTGAGACAAGCCCTGCCCCTGCTCTGTGACGCTGCACACTGCCAAACAGCCGTGTTTCTCCTCGTGGCAGTGTCACCTGTCAGTGACAGCCCACGGTCGGGGCGCGCTTATCACCTGAGGTTTGTTTTGCTCACCTCTGCGGAAGGTTGGCCTCGCACCTTGAGAGAAACAGTGTGGATTTTTCTGCGGAACTTCCGACTACTCTGCAAATGAACTGAAAATAACCCGTGGAAAGAGCCGTGCGGTCTTTGCTAAGAACGTAATATTGAGGGGAAAGAACAGATTATTTCTGTTTCAGACCTTCTGTGCACTGTTAGCGGCTTGCAGCTGTCCGAGAGGACGCACGAATGCGGCGGACCGGTACACCAGCTCACAGCGCGCGGCCCCTCGGAGCCGGGGCACCTCAGAAATTCACCGGAACGGATCGGGATCGGGATCGGGATCGGGATCGGGATCGGGATCGGGATCGGGATCGGGATCGGGATCGGGATCGGGGCCACGTTCCGACCGTGCCCTCAGCCCGGCCCGGTTCCCGCCCTCACGCCGGCCCCGCCCCGCCCTCAGCCCGGCCCGGTTCCCGCCCTCAGCCGGGCCCGGTTCCCGCCCTCAGCCCGGCCTCTCTCCCCGCCCCGCGCATGCCCGCCCCCGCGCTCGTCCAATCAGAGGCCGCCCCGCTGGCCCTGTGTATCGCCGCGCAGCTTGGCCAAGATGGCGGCGCCGCTCGCCCCGCTGGTGCTCCTGCTCGCCCTCGGCCGCCCGGCGCTCTCCGGTGCACAGGCCACGGAGGGCGCGGCGGCTGCGCCGCATCGGCGCTTCGAGTACAAGTACAGCTTCAAGGGGCCGCACCTGGTGCAGGCGGACGGCACGGTGCCGTTCTGGGTGCACACGGGCAGTAAGTGCCGGGCGGGGATGGCGGGGTCGGGCCGGGCCGGTGGCGTTCCTGAGAAGGAGGCAGCAGTGTCCGGTCGGGGGACGCCGGGTCTCGGGGAGAAGCCGCGCGCGAAGCTGGCAGTGGGTGCCCTCCATGTCCTCCGACTCCACGTGGCACCAGAGGGGCAGAGGAGATGCTGCGGTGGCGGGAGAGTGCCCGGACCCGCCCGGGCTCCCGCCCGCGGTGTGAAGGCACCTACTATCTCCTGGTGTGGCGGCTGCGGGCCCTGGCCAGGGGACTCGTGGCGCTGCCGGGGAGTGCTGATGTGTCACTGCTGCCGCGCTCGAGGTCGGCCCGGGCCGTGCTGCCAGGAAACTGTTGGGTTTCATCGTCTCAAAGCTCGAAATGCAGAGTGTGCCTTGGCAAATAGGGCTTGGTTGAACAACGTTTGTACGATTTCTGTGCGCTCTGGGTTAAGGGTTCCGTTGTGCTCCGAAAGGCTTGTTGTCCTTCCTGAGTGTCCCCCCTTGTGAAAGGTGTTGACATTTACAGTTCCACCTTCGCATAGTTTCTCTGCAATAACTTCTGCTGTGGGTTTGGGTTTTGTCAGACTTTAATTTAGTTGCTACTGCTTAATTCTTAAATGTAATCTTTTTACTTACGCTACAAGTGACATGAGGGAAACTGTCTATAGATGAGGGGCTTTGCCCTGCTTTCTCAAGAAAATAATCCCTAAAAGAAGTGTTATTTAATGCAAGCAAATTAATCTGTCTCTGAATGTATGCCTGTTGTTCTTTTACCTTGCTAAACAGAAAGTTAGAACATCTTGTTTTCTTTCTAGATGCCATTCCAAGTGCAGATCAGATCCGTATAACGACCTCCTTGAAAAGCCAGAAAGGCTCAGTATGGACAAAAAACAAATCAATATTTGAATATTGGGAAGTGGAAGTGACCTTTCGAGTTACAGGAAGAGGCCGCATTGGAGCTGATGGACTGGTAGGAGCAGTTTCATGTAACTGAGAAAAATAGATGTGCTTTAAAAGTGAATCTTGACTTATGACTTTTTGCTTTCTTCATAGGCAGTCTGGTTTACAGAAGAGCAGGGCTTGGAAGGCCCTGTTTTTGGGGCAGCTGATAAGTGGAATGGTGTTGGAATTTTCTTTGATTCGTTTGACAATGATGGAAAGGTTGGTTGGAAGGAAACTCTTGTAGCAAAGATGACAAATTAATTTCCTGCCTGCTGAGGAAAAAACTAGGATGTTGTTTTTCTACTCTTCCCGTCTTTCACTTCAAAGGGATAAAATAAAACAGTCAGGTTTCCCTTATACTGGAAACACCAATTTCTGTGTGTGTCTTCAGAGATGCTCTTTTTCTTGGAAGATATCTGCCTTGAGCAGCTCAGCAGCAAAGATTTTGTAGCAGATGAGGATGACAGTTACTGTTTTCAATTCTCAGTTTTCCAGTCCAGAATGATCCTGTAACTTAAACAATACATAGTAGGACTGCTTTGGTGCTTTTGCTTTCTCTGCACAACTTTGGCTTGCTTTTAGGCATTTTAGAGTGATTTTAGTAGAAGGCTGTCTGAGATGTTGCTAATATTTCCCTTCAAATTAAACTAATCCATTTGTGTGGCATTTCTTTCCCTAGAAAAACAATCCTGGAGTGATTGTTGTAGGCAACAATGGAAAGTTGCTGTATGACCATCAGAAGTAAGTTTATTTTCAGTGTTATTGCTGAATGCTTGATTTTGAATGATGAAATGTTCCTTGAAACCCTTTGAGAAGCATTATAAAGGCTTCTTTCATATGAAACTTTGTTGTTTCCTTTACATTTGATGGTTTATATTCGTTAAAATACTGCTTTGGCAGTAACAGCAGAGAAATTGGCAACTGATGGATATTTAAGTGGCATATGCCCTTTGGGATGGACGAACTCAGATAAATGTAGGCACAGTACAGACTTTTGCTTATGGGAATCTTCCATGCACAGCTAATAGCTGGCGGAAGTGACTAACTGAAAGCTAATTGCTGTTACTAAAATTAGTTGGATTAATTTTGATTTCTGATTGTTTATCAACAGCACAATGGACACCTTTTTGATTTCGGAGAGGAGTGGTGTCTAGCTCAGTTGGTGCAGTCTCTACAGCTTATTTCCATCTAGGTTCCCAGGTGCAGGAATATATCTGGAAATTATATCCTAGAATGTATCTTAGAAAACAGATTTCCCCATTGCTACATTCCTTCTGCATTGCGTCCTGTGTACAGTGTGCAGTACTGGAGATCCCTGCAGAAAGCTTAGTGCAGTTGCAGAACAGCCTTGGAAAAGCTTGCAGATTGAAAAACTGGGATGCGGTTGCTTAGTGAGAGTCAGACACTTTTGACCCAGCTGATTAATCATAACACAGGGTTTTATGGATGTTCTCTTTTTGCACAGTGATGGATCCACGCAAGCACTGGCATCCTGTCAGAGAGACTTTCGGAACAAGCCCTATCCTGTTCGGGTCAAGATCACTTACTACCAAAAAACGCTGACTGTAAGTCTGAAATAACAGAATTACTTGTCTTTCTCAGCTTCTTAAATGTGAGACTGGGCCTTCAGAGTTGCAACAAATATATGCAGGTGGGAATGTGGAGCTTGGCAGCAGAGGTTGGAAGGAGATGCTGTGTTTAAATGCTTACGCAGGTTCTTTTGGCTGCACTAGAATGCAGGTATGGCTGATTTTTCTGATGTGACATAGGAGGCAGTCATGCAAACACACTCATAATGTGCTCAAACCCTTCTGTTGCTCTTCACTTGCCTGGAGAGGTGTCCTAAAGTCAGGATCTCTTTAAGCTACAGGTGATTGCACAGCTCCTAAGCTTGATATTTCTTATGCTGATGTAAGAGTTGCAGAGAGTTTTGTAGCTGATTTTTGAACCAGAGGTTCTTGAAATGTGGCTAAAATACTAAAACTATTTAACAGTAGATTTAAATTTTCTACTTGAGGCTTCTCACTTCCAAAAAATAGTAGGGCTTTGAAGACTGAAGATTAAAAACCACTGGTAGACTTCATAAAAACTATTCAGCTGGTTGTGAATTCTTTCTATGTAAAGAGAGAAAAATACTAATGTGGTGCTGGGTTGTGAAAGCTACAGTGTGTGCTTGTTGGCTTCTTATTCCTTCTGGAAAGGTGCTGTTCGTATATTCACAGGTAGCAGCCATAAAGTGCAGAGCTATCATTTTGTCGTAGAAGTTTCTCTAAAAGTAAACATGACTGCACCTAGAAGAGGGCAGACCTTGTACTGTGTTGTAATGGGAGCAACTGCCCGTCACTCTTGAATGAAAGTTAAATTTCAGCCTCCAAGGCTGCTCTGTTTTCACTTGGGCCCTGATGCCTCCTCTAGGAGCTCCTCTGTCCCAGATGTTGCTGTTAAACTTAGCAGTTCTCTCTTTCTCCGGGGATGCATTTGCAGACTCTCCCTAAGCTTTGAATCAGAGCTGCAAGGGATGACTGGTGTAGATCAGTTGCCCAGAACCTTCTTAGGATGTGGACTCTTGCAAATACAATGCTTATGTGAAATGTCTCTTTGAGAAAATAAGTAGTTTTTGGTTTCTGGTATGAGCTGCTGAGTTACCCAATCAGTTGTATTTTATGAGCATTACTGCAAACTGACAAAACAATTAACATGAATGTGATGAAAATCCTAAGTGTTTGTCCTTTTAGGTATTAATTAATAATGGCTTTACTCCGGATAAAGAGGACTATGAATTTTGTGCCAAAGTGGAAGATATGGTGTTGCCATCACAAGGGTACTTTGGAATATCTGCAGCCACAGGGGGACTTGCAGGTGGGAAATGTTAAAAATTACAGCAAATGCTGTGGGGACTTGCCAGGCTTGCAGGAGAGGTTGGTTGGGTGGTTGGGTTTTTTACTACCAGTGTTGAGCCAAAATACCAATTTTGGACCATGATGATGTAATTAACCCTCTTGCAGTCCCAAATTACTGACATGCTTTGGCCTTTTCCTGACTCCAGCTAAAGAATTTTTGGTTTTCCCTGACAAAACCCCTTTATAGTCTCATTCCCCACTGCACAAACTCTTGGGAGGATGCTAGTTTTTTGAAGATCTTTTGCAAGTGGAAGATTGGCTTGGGAATTACAGACATTTGTAAGGTGGTTTTGTTTTGTTTGTTGAATACAGACGACCATGATGTGCTGTCATTTCTGACCTTCCAGCTGACTGAGCCTGGGAAGGAAGCAGTAAGCATTTTTACGCATGATTAGTAAAATATTTTATTGTGCATGTTACTTATTTTATGTGCAGCACCAGATTATGGTATTTCCTCTTAAGTCACACATGGCATTCCTGTTTCACAGTTCTGGCACGTAGCTGTGCTGTCATCTGGTTTAGAAAAATTGAACTAGTATTGTAATGTTTCAGTAATATTGTCATTAGTATTCTCAAGACCCGAATTGTGGAAGCAACGCTGAAGCAACTAAACTTGTGATGTTACATCAAACCATGCCGTACTACAAAGTACATTTTCTTCTGGAATTAGGCAAATGTCTGTTCTTACTTTCAACTTTCCCTACTTCTAGAATGGGTCTGTACTGCTAAACAGCTTTATCCTTGTAAAACTTGTTTTAATTTTCTCTTGGGAAAGTTTTCTGTTTGATCTCCATGGGAATTTGTGGTTTTACACTTCAGCTACATGTATGAATGTGCTGCAGTAATTTTGGTATGTGTTCACATCTGAAATGTGAACAGCCTTGCTGCAGAGTCAGTTGTGTTAAGAGTGGGGGAGAACATGAGAAAAATCTCACACATGCCTTTCCCTCTGATAATGTTTTAAAGCCAACACCAGATACAGAAATCCCTCAGAAAGATAAAGAGAAGTATCAAGAAGAGTTTGAACACTTTCAGCAAGAATTGGATAAGAAGAAGGAAGAATTTCAAAGGGAACATCCTGATGTGCAAGGACAGCCAGGCAAGTTATTGAGTTGTCCAGGAAAATATTTGTTTTCCAGGATGTTCATAATTAGGGATACTCTGGCCGGTCTTGCTAAGCCCCCACTGATGTTACTTACATTATTATAAAATCTAGCGTGTTTCCTGTTTCTAAAGTTATTCAGGTGGTGCCTGGATTGAGGACAAAAGGATTCATGGTGGGAATTATGAACAACAGAAGGGAGAGAAGGTCATGCATCCCTCTGTAAAGTGGTGATTTAGAAATTTTCAGACATTTCAGAATTTTTAGACATTTTTTCATTATTTAAATGACATCTTTTTGATCTGTTTCTGCACATTCATAGAAAACTTTTTTAAACGTGGCCTAGTGCATATCTTGGAACATATGCTTACCATGGAAAAGATTTTTAATGCTTGCCTAATGCTGGGGAGACAAGAATCTGATTAGTTGAAAATATTGTGGAAGCTATTTGTTATTTCTGTGGGTTTTAATAGCTGTATGTGACTGCACATACATTGGGAATGTACTTTGGGCATCTAGATGTGAAATTTCAGGTTGTCATCTTCATTGCACAGTGATAAGTTAGGACTGTTCTAAAGGTCTTAATACGTTATTTTGATCTGCATTTTTGAGATACAGCTCAGCCTTTCTTTGATAAGAAATAATCCCTTTGCCACAGAGTCTTTTGGACTTTGGGATGGTGAAGTTGTAGAAGGTAGATGGATGTGGTATGTTAAGGGAGCAAGAAGAATGATCCAGTGCAACTTGTGAGGAACGTGCACATGTGTAAGAATCCCTTGTGCTTTTTTCTTAGCAGCAGATGATGTTTTTGAAACTGTGAGTGATCGTGAACTGAGGCAAATCTTTGAGGGGCAGAATCGAATTCATCTGGAAATCAAACAGCTTAACAGGCAACTGGATATGATTCTGGATGAGCAGAGGAAATATGTCTCTGCAGTCACAGAGGAGATTGCCAAAAGAGGAGCTGGGTTTCCAGGTCAGCAGGGACAGGTAAATAAAACCCATGGTGATTCAGAGCCCAGCCTGATTTCAGCAGTGGGATTCATTTGTTTTTTCCAAGATATGTTGATCTTTTTTCTCCCCCTGCCCCTACCAGGTTTCCCAGCAAGAGATAGAGACAGTTGTGAAAACCCAAGAAGAGGTCATTAGACAAGTAAAGGAAATAAGGTAAATACCTTCAGAATATTCTGGCTGTGGTTTGAATTTTATGATTTCTGTCTAAATCGTGTGTATTATTTCAGTGGGATAATATTGACAAACTTGATGTTTGTGTCAGTTCCTTAGTGAAGACCCCCTGCATATATTGAATTTCTGTAATAAAGTCCGTTCATGCTCCAAGGATTGCTAAGCACCCTAATTTGTCTCTTTTTTATCATGAAATTCCACTTCAACAGGTAAGTTCAGCCCCGTTAAAAACAGTGAGGTAAACCTCTTATCCTGAAGGTGCTGTGCTGCTGAAATAGATTTGTGAAGATGCTTGTGTTTGATTGGGATGTCTCAATACTTCTTTTAAGATGTTTTGCTGTTGCTGTCTTAATCAGGAATGGCTTTAAGCTGGTTTAGCCCTTCATTTGTAGCAGCTAAAACATTCCTTACCTTGTATTGAAAAAAAAAAGAGGAAAACTATTCCTTCAGTTGTGCTTTTTTTCCCCCCCTCATATTAGTTTAAGGGCAGCTCTTATGATTTATCTAAGTAGGTCAGTTTTTTGTAGAATGAAGATTACAGTGCTTCCATTTTTGCACTTGTTCTTCCACAGAAGCTTTTATGTTAATATTCTTGACAAATCTTTATACCTTGCAAGCAAATTAGATTTTCTTGTTAACATTGGCATTCTGCCCTTTTAGTGACTACTTACCAGCTTGCAGTTTGCGTAACATCATCTTAATACTTTTCTTAGATTAAAGAAATGCTTTATTTAGAGAGAGAGAAATAAACAGCCCCTCGGGGCATCGCTTGTCATCCCGCAGGAAAAGGACTTAGGGGCCAAGTAATTTTCTTGGCAAGATTGTGGATTTCTTAATCACCTGATTACAGAAGAATCTTGTATGTTCCTACAATAGAACTGTCAGCAGGGTGTTATTAATGCAAAAGTCAATATAAATTCAATTTGATACAGCCCGTGTCTATTAAGGGAAATTATTTTGCTTTTAACAAAGACTGGATCAGTCTGGGGGAAGGTGGGTGGGCAGATTTCTGTTCAGTATGTAGAGATGGTTCTGTTGGGAGGGAGAAGAACCAAGTGAGTGTCCCACTTGTTTTGTAACACTGTGAGGCGTGTGGCGTGACAGAATTACTGTCAGTGGTTATTAGGCAGTGGACATGACGAGTTATTTAAGATAAAACCTTCCAGTGAGAAATTTCCTTCTAAAATACATTATTATAACATTAACTGCAAGTCCAGGTAAATGAAAAATTGCTGACCACACTCTACAGAGAGTTAGGAGTGCTCCATGAAAACATTGAAATACGCTCCCATCTGAACCAAATGGAAAGTTTTAAGTAAATTTAAAAAAAATCTAAAGGCATACATTTTGATTGTCTATTCTGTTAATAATGAAGAGATTATCATTCACATGATAAATATTTTAGCTGTAGAATAATCCTCTTTGCCACTCATAAGAAACAGCACTGTAGGGGAAAATTATATAAACGTATTGATTAGAGAGGAAGGCTTTTTTCTCTCATTGACTAGTGTACCTCAAACCAAATTAGTTATGAAACCTCTACTTTTTCTGGATTTAATTTCATTTGTTGTAGAAGCAAAATGAATCCACAATAAGACAATATTAAGTATTATGACAATGCATATGGGAATTGAGTTCCTCATATAAACGGTAATCACAAAACAAGGATGTATCTAAATCTTTTCTTATCCCTAAAGCCTCTTCCTTATTTTTATGTCTTACATGACTGCTTTTATTTATTTATTTATTTATTTATTTATTTATCAGACAGCTTTTGGATTTCTTCAAAAATTGCATTAAACTGCTGATCCTAAAGCCTTGGCAGGCACCTCAGACAGAACTGTTGTGCTATGGCCCTCATCAGGCAGGCAGGCAAAGCAGATGTCTGGCAACAGAGTATTTGCTAGTTCCTATTCTCAGTGTGACTGAGAGATGGGGCACTCTACAAATGGCAACTGTCTGCACAATTAACTACTGTTAAAAATCATAGTTTGACTAAAGGATTATTTCTTGAGAAGTATTCTTGAAATTTGCTGCCTTTTGGTGCAACTATGTATTTCTGCCTAATTCTAATGAACTAAAACCTGTCCAGAATAACTGCTGTTTGTAGAAAAGCTGATGTGTGTTGAAAGCTGTTTTGTTATTTGTCTTGTTTCAGAAGTTCTGTGACTGATGCTCTGAGATCCATCAGTGGGGCACAACACCCTGGCTCTGCAGGAGTCTATGAAACAACTCAGCACTTCAATGACATCAAAGAGCACCTTCACGTAGTAAAGAGAGACATAGAGCATTTAGTACAACGCAACACGGTAATTTATGTGCTGGGAGTGTAAAGCATGAGTGTGACACAGCTTTCTTTGGCTGTTAGTGAAAAGCTAGGATGAGCCAGCATGCAGTTTAGGGAGCAATTAATCCTTCATTAAGCTGCTTTGCTAAAACTATGCTGCCTTGACCTAACTGCATGATCTGGGTCTTGATGAGAAGTTTTGCACAAAGAGCATGATTTCCTGTGGAAACAAGGTCAAGCAATTAGGTTTTCTGGGTGCTTTTTTTTTTTTTTTTTTGGTGTGTTTGTCCCTCTACTTAGCAGCTCTCTACAGAGGAGATTCTGTGGTGCTTCTGCACACAAGGGAGAGCTTTAATCAGGGGAAACTCAGGCAGGCTCTGCTTCAGGCTTCTTAATGTAAAACATGACTCTGTTCACATTCAGGAGTACCTTAGTCTAGCCTAGGTAGCAATTAAGTTGAATTAGCTTATGATCTGTAGAAGGTCCTTGATTAATTTACCGTATTTATCTATTCTTTCCCTCAATTTAACATCAGGCAATTTGTCTGAGAAATGTAGAAGTGGGAGGAGAGAGTGAGATGAGGAGTAAGATTATTTTTCAGAGTACTATCATTTCTCTCCAGTTTCTGCTTGTGTTCTGATTTTTACCTCACATTGCAAAGCCCTTGTTTTGTAAGTCTTTTGATGGGATGTCTTGTTTACCCTTTTCTTGGTTTTTAGCCATCCAGTGAGAAACAGAAGTGTCCAGAGTTGCCACCGTTTCCATCCTGCTTATCTACAATGCATTTCTTCATATTTGTGGCAGTGCAAACCGTGTTATTCATTGGTTATGTCATGTATAGGTAAGTCTTGTGTGATTTAAAGATATCAGGGCAAAACAGTTTTGGAACTGCTGACTGATGCCATTGAATAGTATCATTGTGTTAATCTTGTTAAAACCAGCGATCATTCAGATTGGAAGAGACCTTGGGAGGAGGTCCACACTGAATTCAGACAGGGTCACTTGAGGTTTAAACTGGTCCAGTCTTCAAAACCTCTAAGAATGCAAAATTTACCACTGTCCAAGAACCCTCTGGAAATGTTGAATTACCGTAAAGATGTTTGGTTTATTTTACCCCCACTCACCCACTGTGTATCAAGTGGGAACCTCACCTGACTGTTTTGTCTTTTTCAACATGACTGTTGTGTCTTCTTTTTCATCTAAGCAAATTGGGATGGTCTTTCTCTTCTCTTCCCCCTCCTTCTGATGTCATAATGTTGAAACTCTATTTGCATTGGTGAAAAGGACAACCTCCATGCTTGGTAGTCTGTTTGCCATCAGCTGGAACAATGATTTCCAAGACAAACAAGGAGCTGGTTCCCTCCAGTTCTTTGTGATGTGTTTGTGATTCCTGGATGTGGTTGATCTGCACTAAGAAAATTAATGATTTGTGCCAGAGGGAAAAGGAAATCCTATTTAAAGTCAACTCTTTCCCTGCTTAGTTGCATGGGTTTCCTTTTCTAAGATGATACTTAGGTAAATCAGCTACTGAGAAGCTTCAGAAAATGTTCAAGAGTATTTTGTAAGTCAGTTTGTTTCTTTCATTGTTTCTGGCTTGTGTCCAGAATGTGGGGTTGTTTTTTTTTCCTTTTGTGTCTGCTGCAAAATTGGAATTAAGTGATGCTCCCATGTCTTTGTGAATAGAAAAAATATATATTCTGTTTTTGTGATATGACTTATATTTTCTCTAAGTCTCTATTGATAAGGAATGGAATCTTCTAATCCTACAATAAATGAAAACTTAAAGCAGTTAGCTAGTTTCAAGTGGAAGATAATAAGAGACTTGAATTCTTTTCTGCCTTTTCTTTCAGGACCCAACAAGAAGCAGCAGCCAAAAAGTTCTTTTGATGACCAATTCCATTTGTGTGTACATAACAGCAGTCTGTATGCACAGAAAATTCTACACTTCTGTAAATGAGGGAAATTTTAGTGTTGGAGATACTTCAATATTATAAATTATTGAATTTCGTTAAATAAAATGAGTTCTCATTTCAAGTGTTGATGCTAAAAACAGAAGGCAAATGCTAGATGGGGGAAGACTATGCACCCTATCTAGGTCTGTGTTTCCAGCTGACTTTTTCATAAATACTGAAAAGCAAACTCCCCATTCCTCTGCTGTTGTTAAGATTGCAGGGGAGGAGTTGAAACACCCAGGCTTGGTGTTTGTTCAGAGTGTGAATTGCAGATGGATGATTTGTGCAGAAGACTTGCTACTAAGTGTCCTGACATAGCAGTTAAAATAGAAGAGAAGGAAAAGTAGGTAAAAAAATCCCAAGCCTCAAAGAACCATTCTTCTGTGAGGTTTGGGGTTCTTTTGGCAGGTAAAAATTTATTGTAGACATTTTGTTTGCCACTTGGATTTAACAGTATAAGAATATTTTAGTAAATTCTTATTTAAACACTTTTTAATATGTGGACACAAAGACAGGCCTTTAAGACCCTGACTCTTGATACTTGATATAAATTGATATAAAAATCAATTTTACAGAATGTACAAAGAAAGACTTCTCTCCCTGTTTTGTGGTTTGATCTTGGGCGGTGAGAAAAAATGTGATAAAGTCGTTTCTTCAAGTATATTGTGGGGCTGATTTCTTTTTTCATAGTTTCAAGTCTGTCTGTAATTTTTTTGGGAGATTTGTGGAACTTTTCCAGCAAAGATGATTGCTTTATCCATCTTCCAATCTGATTGTATCAAGGATATGTTTAGTATGTGAACTTGTCTCTACTTTTCTAAAGTTATCTAGTGTCTTTCCCGTATCAAGTACAGATGCTTTGATTTAAATCTTGACATGGTGGGTATTGTCATCTGCAGGTATTGAGTGTTAACCCATTTCTTCACAAACTTGCTTTGGACATGTTTGTTCATCTGTAGAACCAGTATTTTGTGTCAATTCCTGCTTGGATTTCAAAAGCATAAGACTGAACATGTGATTTTGATACTGCTTATCAAGTGAACATTTGCTTCAGGAAAGAAAGAAAGCAGAGGGCCCAGCTTAGGAATGTGAAATTAATTAATTATGCCTTGTTTACATGTCTGTGGTAACTTTGTCCTTGAGTTGTATGTAGAATTAGAATAAGTATTTCTGTGATTTCCTAAATTCTGTAAAATACACAAATGCATCAGGATATTTCACTTAGAACTGTTAATTTGTTTGTCTGAATCTGCAAAAATGATCTGTAATATGACTACTCCTATTCCATTTCTACATTCTGCTCCCTTGGAGTGCAACACATGCTGCCAAAATTCACTGTAATGAAGAACACTTCAGTATTGTGCCTGTCAGTTTGGAGAAATGATAAATCTATGCAATATATTTTGTTACTTCAAATACAGTGACCAAAAAGTGAATGTCTGTGCTATACTAAGAAAACGACACTGGCTACACACCAATTAACACATCTGCAGTATGGAGGATACTCCAAGTGGTATAGCTTTATAGATTCATTTCTAAATTTGAGCAGATTTTGCTGTACTAATGAGAGAAACTACTGCCTCAGGCTCATCAATGAATAAAAAACTTCTCAGATAAAGTAAAATAACGCATTGGAATTTATCTCTGCGGTTCTTTCAACACCAGCAAATATTTCCAGGTGCCTTGAGTCTAAGCTATGACAACCCTGGCTCTTGTAATGAAACAATATATTTTCTTAAATGGTTCTGAAATTTTACAGTGGTGTTTCCTTTCAGTTGCAGACCTTCTTGCATCAGTGCAACATCCAAACAGAACTTCTCTCACAGCAGGCTTTGCAAAACCCCTTATGCAGAAAGTATTTTGATAAATATCTGGCAGAGTGAGGAGCAGTTCTGATGTGTCAATTGGAATGAGCCTGGATTTTTGTCACTGTGAATTTACCCACCCGTTCCTTTGATTTAAAGCTGGGGCAGCCCATACTTCTGTTTGTTTGGTTAGAAAGGGCAGGTTTGGGGTGATGTCTAGAGGGAAGCATGAAGCCTACAGTTTTCTCTTCAGGAGGAGGCTGCTAGATCAGACACCTCTCCCACGTGCAATGAGAAAACTCTCTGTGGTAGGGAACAGAAACTCTTAACATGGAACATCAGAAAACTGGTAACTGCTTCATGATTCAGTTCACAGTCATCTCTCCTTGGAGCTTCCATAACTCCCTGGATCAGAAGAAAACTCCCAACTGCCCAGCTCAGATTTCATCCTGTTCTTGAAGTGATAGCAACAATTTGGGGATTTAAATGGGATTTAAAGAATATTTTTCAGTCAATGTAACCTCCTGTTAGGTTTCTTTCAACATTGACAGTGTGTTTGATCCTTACCCAGTAAGATTTCACAACTAGGGGGAAAAGACACCTTGGACTGCAGTTGGACAATATTGGGGAAAACAAGTTATATTTGGCAATGACCAGATAACGGGATTGCACTGGTGGTGGTTTATTAAACACATGGTCACCCCTGAATCTTCACAAGCCAAATGCACAATACAGTTTGGAAATGACACAGTTTCTGGTTTGTAAATTAACTGCTCTGGTTGGTAACTTCTGTGGGAAGAAAATCTGACCTTTCTCAATGGATCAATTACTGTAACACCAAAAAATGTCTACTGGCTTGGTTTTTAATTTTAAATTCAAACAGCTGACAGTTTCATGTTTGTTTCTCACTGATGTAAATTGATACTTGGAGTTCAGAGATAACCTCATTTGAATAAAGGTGCATATTTTTAGTAAGCTTTTTTCTTTTCATTTGGTACATGTCCATGAAATCTAAGTAAGTGTATTTGAAGCATGTTTTACCCTCAGTTCAGAGTCAGAGCACTTACAGATCTGAGTTCAGTTCTACCTGACAGTGGGGAGTTAATGGCATTCTGAGTCTGAATTCCATCTTCAACTGTCATTTTTCCCCATCCAGGAGTACGAGTTTTAGTGAGTGGAGGAGAGGAATCCTGAATTGAATCTATTCAAGCTGACAAAACCCTAAATACTTCTTTCTGATGATCCAGCTGCTAAAAAAAGGCAACATCCTCTTGGTAGAGGGATGAAGAAAGGGACAGAGTCCTGGTTCTTTTAAGAACACCTAAGTATTCTTGCGTTATGTGACTGATAGGAACACAGAATCTAGAAAAGATGGGGGGTTTGGATGGCATTTTTGGGCTGGCCTCCCTCTGGAATTTGCTTGTTTCAAGACTGAGTTCTGTGCTGGGGTTAGAGATCCGTGTGTTCCTTGGGTATGGAACTCAGGCTTTTATATAATCACCCATTTTCATCAGATAAAACAGGAACAGAGTCTTTAATTTTGATTTCACTTCAGCTAGAGGGAAAAGACAGATTTAAAGCAAAGGAAGTGGTAACATGAGTACTTAATTAGCTGCTGTCTGTATGTTCTCATGAAACCTGGGATTCCTGTCATCAACAAAAAGTAGTAAGTTTTTTAACTTCAATAGAGCACCTGCCTGAAACAGAATTACTCTGGAGGTACTGGCTGTGTTGTGCCTTTTGTCACCAGTCTCTCCTGT
The DNA here is from genome assembly GCA_037834095.1 of Argya squamiceps. NCBI lineage: Eukaryota > Metazoa > Chordata > Aves > Passeriformes > Leiothrichidae > Argya > Argya squamiceps. The sequence goes on along the minus strand of JBBMKD010000115.1, from coordinate 74,253,467 downwards.
GTTTCTCAGCAGCTTCAGTGGCAATAGGCCCAGTAACTTTTAAAGCCCCCTTTGTTATCTTTGATCTCAAAATTAATATGGGAAAGCCTTTTGCTGATAGCGAGGTTGAGAGCTGGAGGGCAAGACCTCTTGGTAGTCCCTCCCTAAGCCAATCCTTGCCTTGTTCAATCCTGTGAAAGCATCACTTTTAGGCACAAAATTATGTTAGAAACATTTTTAGAGGGATCAAAGCCTACAGCAAAGTCAGGGAAGTTTCTTTTCAGTAAAGACCAACAGCACAAAGCTTAACAGGTACCACTTCCCATACACTTGGAGAAGACCGTTGAAAAATCAGTGTTTTCAAAGCCCCAGCTAGGAAGGAGAATTTTAAATAAAGATGAAGCAGTTGTTACTTGGAATTCATGATTCCGAGTGATAGTTTCAAAAAGAAAGTTACAGTTTCTTGTTTAGTCACTAATAATCCAGGATGTCAGAATGTCTTGGGGCTGGGGGCAGGGGGGGTGGGGTGTATTTTGTTAGTTTGTTTGTGGTTTGGGGGTTTTTTTGCAGGTTTTTTTCTGTGTGTTTTTTGGTTTGTTTTGGGGTTTTTGGTTGGTTTTTGGGGATTTTTTGTAATAGCAATAGGTCTGCTTTAATTAGAGAGGCTGTAATATAGATTAAGGCATTAGGCAAACTGGAATCCTCCCATCTCTTAGTTCTCATCGAAATTATGAGAGTGCTGGGAGAACCATTTAGATAATCAAAATTCCAGAATGTTGCATTAAGGCATGTGCAGTCAGATAAATGCTCAAAAACCAAACTCATGAACTTCAGAAACCTAGCAGGTGATTTTCTTTCCTAAAATAGTCTATGACCTGGGCAACAGATCCTCAAATCTTCACCTGAGTAGACCTGGTGAGGCTAATGATATGACTAAAGGTTTAAAAGATGAGGACCTACAGAAACAATCTACACCCAGAAGGTATCCAGACTGGTTTATGGCATACAGATTAAGATTTATTCATCCTTTATCAGCAGTTAGGATTGCAAACAGCAGGTGTTTTATGCAGCACCAAAGAAGGGGTCTCAAGGGAGATAGCCTGGGGAAGAGCTAACAGAAACATAAGAAAAAGAACACTAGGAAGATCTGACTTGCTTTCTTTGGGGTTACTTTCTTGAAATAAAGTAATCATAGCAGTGATGCCTCATTCATCTGCAAGATAAACCAACCATATGAAGAGGGGCTGAGGAAAAACCACGCAAAATATTTCTGTTCAGTGGGATAAAATATTAATGGATAAAAAGAATCAGGGGTTTTGCTTAATGAAGAATTAAAGTTTTCAAATCTCAGATCTAAAGGGTTTCCGCTGAGTAGCCTGAATTTTGCTATTTTACTCTGGCTATTGAATCAAGCAGGTTTTCAATTCAGATCCAGGGAACGTTGTGATCTTGTGAAAGTGAGAGCAAGCTTCAAGACTGAAGATGTCAAAATGCTATTGCACTCTATAACTGATTTTTGTGTGTGTGTGTACAATTAGCTTAAAGTATTAATGGAAAAAGTAGGTAGTTGCATCTAATGATTTTTCTTTTTGGAGTAATCTGAACCATCTGCCTCTATATATTAAGGAGTTCTTTCTTTAATCCAGATTATGGCTGACAAACTGGTTTTGGCATTCACGTTTCACTAGCACTATGCCCTTGAAGAGCTGATGTGGCTGTAGAAACTCTCTCGCTTACAACTGTTGTGTTTGAAAACATTTTTTGTTTGGCTTTCCTGTAGTTGTTTCCTTATAGCTCTTTTTTTTTTTTTTTTTTTTTTTTTGAGAGGGTGGCCTTTCTAATGAAAAGTCTGTTGAGCAACCAGGTAAAGAATTTGGGACTTGGAGGTGGGGGGGAAGAAAGCAAAGAAGAAAGCACTCCTTCTGATCCAGCAGCAGCTGCAGGAATGACCAGAGAGGAGTATGAGGAATATCAAAAGCAAATGGTTGAGGAGAAGTGAGTACCTGTTCCCTTATTATGAGTACTGATTCTTGGTAACGTTGTGCAGATAAAAATAACCTAAGAAAAAGCCAAACATGCAGCTCTTCACTATTTTGTTTTTAAAGCAGATTAATCTTTGCTAAAAAGACTTTCCAAAATAAAAGTTCCCCATCTGGAAATTATAAAATATTACGTTCTCTCTTCCTGCCCCCCCTCCCCATCCTGCAACTCTCTCCTATGCTTTCCTGCTATCTCCACAGCTTGACATGCTGGACTCATTCCTATGTGATGTTACTTTATCCAGAAAAATTTTCCAAGATGCTTGTAGTGCAGGATTTAATTCTCAAATGTACATGAAATTAATTCTCCTAGAACTCCATGTGGACTACACTTTCAATATGTAATATTTTGTTGTCCACATTTATTATGGCAGACCTGAAAAAGTACTGAGTGCTCATTTATCTTGGGCAAAGGTTTAAGATGGGGGATTGTTTCTAAAATCTACTAAATAAAGCAGACCTTTAAAATCTATTAAGTCTCAATTTTTGTCTGTAAAGACAATCTTTATCACTTGCTATGTTTATGAAAATGAGTAAAATGGAGGAGCTGGCATGTGCAGGAGTTCAAACCATGCATAATTATAAATAAAACGATTGACTTTTAAATCTCAGATGCATCTGTTCCTCTAATGGTCAATTACATAATGGTTGTGTAAATCCTACTTGTAAGATGATTATAGGTGCCAGGTTAATGACTGATGGAATTTGAGGTATCCAGGTCTGTATTTAGCATCACATGTTTCTATCAGGAAGCCCTGAGGAGGTGTCATTCGGTCTGGAAAAAAAGCACAGAATGTTTCACTCTGCCTTTTGTCAAGGGATGTTTAAAAGGGAAATGACCATCTGCTGGCAGGAAGATGCTTTATGGAGACTGAGAAGAAATACAGGATTCCTGGAATTGGGAAATGCCTGGGAAAAAAATTACTTCTATAGTGTTTTTAAGTGGGGCATGTGTCCTTTCCCTGCTGATCTGTACTGAGGAAGCAGGGCAGAAGTACCCCTACAGGACAGTTAGAAACTCTAAGAGAAAAAATCATCTCAGGATGAGATGTGGTTCTGTGTCAGAAACCTCTGACATGGGCAGAGCGTGTTCCTGGTTCAGGACTCCCGGGATTTTGCCCAGTGTTCAGCTGTGCAGGAGTAGAGACCAGAAAAGTAAATATGCCTTGCTGAACTTGTGCTCAGGCAGTTTTGAACCCATAACCAACCAGGCATTGTGTTCTTCTCAGATTTTAGGTTTGTTTGTGGGGGTTTTGTTTTTAAAGAGAGAGAAATCCAAAAACTTATTTTGGAAGCAGAGGAAAAGTAATATTTCCTTTTGGAATACTTTGTGCCAAAATACCTATACTCAATTTTGCAATAGAATTTCCATGAAAATGCTACCGGGGAAAAAAGAAATTAAAGGGAGAAGGGCGTGAAAGGTGAGTATTATCAAATGTTACCAAAAATCTTTGAGAAGACACATTTTGCAAATAAATACATATGTCATCTAAGAAAATGAAATGGTGCAGACCAATTCTTAAATCTAATGAAAACATTTTATAAAATCACAGATGAAGTCAGTGCTTTTCCATACAGGGAAGTTTTAGAACCCATTGCCCTCGTGAACAATGAATGCACAAAGAAAGACCAAGAAAATTCACAGGTGACAGGAACACAGGAAGTGTGGCCCTTGGCATCACTTTATTGGTATTGCTCCTTTTGTGCCTTTGGACAAGTTACTTATCTTGGGGAATAACTCCTGTGTGTAGCTTTTGGCAGCCAAGCAACAGGTTCAGTGCAAAAGACTGGTTTTATTAGCACCTTGAAGGAACATTTTTTCTGATTTCCAGGATGGAAAGAGATGCAGCATTTGCACAGAAAAAAGCAGAGCGAGCCGTTCTGAGGGTTCACCTGAGAGAAAAGTACAGACTGCCCAAGGTAAGCCTGCAGCTCATGAGCTCATCTAGCCCAGAGACCAAATTTCAACCAATTTTACACTGCCCACTCCTTTTTCTTTAGTGAGTCTAGCACTGTTAAATATTTCCAGGAAAACCAAAATATTGAAAGCAAAAGCTTCAAGAAACTTATTTAAAATAATTTTAAAATTATTGTGTTATTTTGTAAGCTTCTGCCATGGGCAGGAGAGAGGTAATACAGGACAGAGTACTCTTTCCAGGGGTTTGGATCACACATTTGCTCCAACCTGTCACTACTGGGAAGATGTTGGCATATTTTATTGATACCCCTCGAGGACATGTGTGGTGGTTCGGAGCAATTTGAGAGTTTATTTGTATTACTGACTGCCAGCTCTGAGTCATTACCACTCATTTTCTAATCATTACTTTCCAGTGCTCTTTGATTAATTAAAATGGAGGAAGGTAAAGAATCCATCTCCTGTAAATTTAACTGCTAAAAAATGTAGTGCTTACTCTAAACAAGTAATTTAGGGACTCATCATCAACAGAAAGAGACCAGCACTTGTAGCCTCACATAGCCAAACTTTTAAATAAGTATTTAAGGTGGAGTTGGGTCACCTCCCAGTGGCTGTGTCTCTTCCAGAGAAGAGCTGAACTCAGGTAAGATGTATTCCACCCCTAAGAGCCTGGTTCTTTTGTGCTCTAGCTGGACAACATGCCCAGAGGGTGAGTTTAATTACAGAAAGATTAATTATGGAAAAAAATTAAGTCCAAGATTTTAAGTGATTGATTGGATTGAAGGCCTAAGTCTCTAAACACCAGCATTTTAATTAGCTGCTGAGGAGTAAAATATCATTAGGCTTTGCTTTCCTTTCGGAGGCATATGCTGAGACAGCTCCTGAGCAGCATTTACCCAGCATCTTGCCAGAGCTTTCAGCTCCAAGAGGGGCTGCTTTGGAAAGCTCCAGGGCACTTGAGTGCCCAGGTCTCCACTAAACATCAGTGGAGCTGGGTGTCTGGTTTTCAAATTCTCCTACTTCTAGTGCTTGTTTCAGCTCGAGATGGTGTCCAGGTCCCCCTTGCCTGAGCACCTCACAGACACACGAGTGTGCGCTGGTGATCTGGCTCATCTCCAGCAGGATCTTGCCTTTGGCATGTACTAAGTGCTCTCTGGGACCATATTTCAGTAATAACAATAGAAGACTTTTCTCCAAGGTAGGAGGGTAGCTCTAAGCCAGAAAACAATGTTGCAAGGTACATTTTTCTGCATTTGTTTCTCCCTATATGGCATTTCTTGGTTTTGATCAGCCCTTATGAAAACATGTTATAGCAGGAAGAAAATGAAATGATTTCATGCACTCTATGTGTCCCTGAAAAAAATTTCAATGCTGTGATACAACATTCTGGCAGCAAATTGCTCTCAGACTTGTGATAATGAATTAAAATTTTTTGAAAATATAAAGTCATTTCAGGTAGCCTATTATGGGCTAGAAACACTGAATATTACCAGCATCAATCACTAACAAGCATTTTAAGTAAAAGCATGAAATTCAGGACTAAGCGGGGCCCCCTTTGCCATGTAAAATCTAAAGCTCCATGCTATCTGGGCCAGATTTATAAGAGAAAGTAGACCCTTAATGAACCTAATCCTATTAACAGAGTTGTCAACTTAGGTTTGTCATCAGAAAGATGTTTTTAGCCATGAGACATTTGATCTATGGACAACTTTTTCATCTTTGGCATATCCAGTGCATCACATTCATACAAAACATTAAAAATATTATATAAATCCAGACATTAATATTTTAATAATAATATTGATTTAAAAACACAAAACCAAAAACAAAACAAAAACCAAACAAACTCACCAAACTCTCTTATCCACTTGCTGCCTTTTTCCAGAAGTGGGATTCAGTAATCAATGAATTTCTGCAAGGTCTAAACACGGGGACAGGAGTTGATGGTAAGCTGTGGAAAACCAGAGTTCCAATGTCAGGAGGGAGCAGTCCCCACCCACCAGCCCTGTGCTCCAGGCTATGATCTCTGGATTCTCTGAGGGTATTTCTGGGGAGGAAGGCTGCTGGTTCCAACATTTGGCTCCTCATACCTACTTGTGAGGTACCTGCAGCACAAGGGTGGTGGTGCTGCTGCCTTGCTAATTTAAGTCCCACCTGAAGGTCAAGGCAAGGTGAGCTCTGATTTTGTATGTTACTGGTGCATTGTAAGTGATAAATCACAGGATAAGGTCTGGAGTCAGGTACCTAAGGATGTCTGCACATCAGCACAGGTAAATGTTATGACAGGGTAAATTAGGCATAAGGAAAGCAGTACATCACACAGCCACGCTGGAAAAGAGTTCGGTTCCCCTGTGGATTAGTCTGTGAGCTTTGATCTTTTTTGTTTACAAGCAGACTTCATATAAGCAGGGTTAAACCAGCATTTGCTCTTCTTTGCCCCTTAAGTTGCACAGAAGACTTTAACATCATTGTTCAGAGAACCGAAAGTGCTATTTAACAAGCAATACCAAACTTTGATTGTTCTCCCCGCCTGGAGGGTGTCATCTCCCTTTGAGGGAGCTTGACAAAACTTTTAGTGAACGAAGCTGTCTCTCCCTGAGGGAAATTGCTTTTCCTGCCCGGCGGGCACGGACCTGTCTAATGTTAAACTGTATCCTTTACCTGCGGGAGCCAGAGAAGGAATTTCCCCTGTGATATCAGACGGTGACCATCTCCTGCTTGCACTTTCTTAATCCTTCTCCCTCTCTCTCATTCACCTTTTTTCTCATTTCTGTACACACTTAATGCTACAAAATAAAGTTGGTATCCTTGAACTGGACCTTTGCACCTTAATTTGGGCAGAAGACTTTACCATCAAATTGTAACAAAGCAGATACTTTGACAGTTTTCATCTCACACCTACCTGGGTATCATTGTATATGTTAAGAAATCTATTGTATCTACAGCAAAACACATCTGGGACTGACTGCATCAGATGCATAATCAGGGTCAAACGTATTACCATGCACTCGGACTCTATGGCCTAGGCTGTTGAATTGTCAGAATAATGTCTGACCCAGTTTTGGCCTGGGCACTCTCCCAAGCAGTTCCCACGGCCAGTTTGGGAGTTGGGACAGGCATTCCCAATCAGCAGTTGGATGGGACCACCCTGTTAGATAGGGCGACAGAGTTCAGTCGAATCCCAGTGGGTTTTTCCAGGCCATCTGGCCTTGGGGCAAGAGACCAGTGCCAGGCATATTTAATCTAGTAGAATAGATGTTGCTTCTGTATTCACATTTCAATTTCAAATCAAAGTAAACAAGAATCAAATACTCAAATTTTAGAAGGAAGAGAAGAAGCCATACATGTATCATGTGTGTCTTTGTTTCTTGTTGAGGAACCCGACCCTGTTGAAGCTCATCTTAGGTCTATTAAAGCTAAATGTCAAGTGCGTAGAGGCAGGTGGCTTGGGCAGAATTGTACTGCTTTAGACTATAACTCAATGTATTCTTTTTTTGGTCAGAGAACACTCTGAAGTCCCAAACTGTTGCACATTGCATCTCAGACTTCCATAGGACAGTGGGCTTTGGTGCAAGAACATGCTAGACAGTTGTTCACGTTGCCAAAGGTGTGAATCACTAGAGTAGCATGCAGTGATGATGCCTTAATTTAGAAATAATTGTAAAGGAAAGAACATGTGTGATTGTCTGATTAGGGGCACTTTTTCAGTAATCACTTTTTTTTATCATCCTCTACTGCTACGGGCGAGGATTTCAAAAGGGCTAACTCCTCTAGCCATCAGTTGCTGAATAAAAGCTTAACACAATTTTTGCTGCTACACAATCAATAAAAAAACCCTCTTCTGTTTGGGAGATTGTAGCTCCCACAGATCTGACTGCAGCAACCCTTACCCAAAAAGGTGAAGAGATGTCCTCACCCATTTTATCCACATAGTAACAATCCTGCTAGAGCTCTGTACAGTTTCACAGGAGATATGGGGGAAAATCAGATTAAAGGGAGATACAGCCATTGCAAGCATAAAGTGTGGAAATATGGAACCATAAATAGTGGTCATGCAGCTGACCACCTCCAGTCTGCCTGCCCTTGCTGTAACAACACAGACATTGCTCATATATGTCCTTGCATTCATTTGTCCTTTCATTCATGCAAAGCCCAGACCCCTCACTCTAAAAAACACCTCCTGCTGATAGCATTGCTGCTTATTCATATCAGGCCTTTGCTGCTGTCATGCTTAATTTTGGAGATGTAATGAAGCATTAATGCTTATCTTTGATGTGTGAACTGTGTCAAAATATCCTGTTCTTCTGAACTCTGGATCCATCAGAATCCACCAGAAAACGTGAACAAAATCACCATTGTTTGAAAAATTGACATAATCCCACTGATGGAGTGTTTCAGAGGGCAGGCAGGAAGCAAGTGTGTATTGCTTGCTGCATCTCAGCCCTTTTAATTGCTTAACCAGTTTCTTCTCCTGTCTCCTTCTCCTTTCTCAGACTCACAAGCAACCTCCCTCCTCTCTTTTGTTGTCCAAGTCCTTCTATTACCCCACTTACCAGCACTGCAACACTGATTACGTGCCAGACAGCCCCTGCTCTTCATCACAACTCAAGAGAGGCCAACCAAAGACTTAGACAGAGTTTAGAGATGGTTTGGGAAGATGGGGGACCCTTTCATCAGTAATTATTTCTGAAGTTTAATGCATCTTTCTTCCAGAAGGCTTCAGTTTACTGCTGATACCTAAAAATGTCCCCCCCCCCCTGCCGCCTCCCCGCCCACCACCAGCTGAATAAGGAAATGGTACCACAGCTTTTCTAAAGCTCTTGTTTCATTGACCAGAAGCTGACAGATACAGCAGCTGACAGCCTCTGTGGTGTCCTGCAGCATGGTTTTGGGGCATACAAAATACTTGGAATGGAATTCCTGCAGTATCACCACGGCAAAGATTTCTAAAATGGCAAGTGACACTCAGGGCTTCAGTTTTGACAGTGCTGAAGCCCTTTAAAGAAATATAATTGACATTGTCCAAAAATCTTAGGACATTCATGGAGGTTGATTGAGGCCCTGAATTCCCAAGTTGCACCCAAAAATTTTGACTGAAAAACCTGTGCATCTGTTTTGGTTCTCCCTAAAAACCAAAAAAAGAAAAAAGCTAGAGGCTCATTGGTAGATCCTGGGAGAGCAGAAATACCCTCATCTGCTGGTTTTATTTCCTGCTTTAGAGTGAATTGGATGAGAATCAAATACAGATGGCTGGAGATGATGTGGGGTTGCCAGAAGACCTTCAGAAGATGGTGGCAGAAGATCAGGAGGAGGAAGAGGACAAGGACTCTATCCTGGGCCAGCTGCAGAACATCCAGAACATGGACATGGATGCCATCAAAGAAAAAGCACAAGCCACCTTCACTGAGATGAAACAGGCAGCTGAGCAGAAATGTTCCATGATGTAGAAGAGCCACCACTGCCCAAGGGCTGTAACTTCAGTCTTGTTGCTGGGGCTGCAGAGGGAGAGCCGGCAGAGGGATGCACGTAGCTCTATAGCATTCAATGTAAATATAGAAAAGTGGTGAGAGAGACTTAAAACCCTGAGGGGAGAGTAACAATTTACCTGCTGGTACTGCCTAGAAGGAAGTTAGAACTGGTCCTCAGTTTTGAACATAACTTTTTCCCCCATGGAAAAACTGGCTTTAAAGAAGTTAATAATGGGGAAAAAATGTGCCTTTTTCCATTTTTTCCAAGTGATTGAAATGCTATTAAATGTGCATGTTTGAACAAAATTGTACTTCTGATACATCACATAGAGGGAACCACTCATTTAATCCTGCTTTCAAAAATAAACATGTGTATTTCTTACAAAAATATGTCTCTTTCAAACATCTTGAGGCAAACATAGTGTTCAGATATTATTATTTGCTGCAAAACCTTGATTTTTTAAAAATCATCTCTGTGCTAAGTGTAGCAAAAGATAAATAGTGAAACATGTAACTCAACAGCTTGGGTCAAAAATGTTGTCATACACACTGAGTGGGAACTTGTAGGAAAGTAAGGCTTGATTCAGCTCTGTGAGCCCTGCTCAGTGCAGGCTTCTCCAGCCTGCTTTCATTTCCCAGCCTCTGAAAGACACTTCAAACATGAAGGGACAGCAGCAACCCTCTGCTTGTCTGCTCTGTGTGCCAAATTCTGGGGCTTGGGGTACCAACACAAGGCTAAAACCAGCTCCCCAGGCTGATCCTGAGAGTTGTCTCCATTGAAGGCTAAACGTGGAGGGTTATGCCAGGGTAGAGCACCTTAACCTGAGGAAAGGCACAGCTCTCACTAATGTTAAATCTGCCTGTGTCTATGGGACATAGCAGGCTGCTACTCTCAAGGAATTCTATAAAATGAATGGCTTTGTAAGTTCTCCAGGAATTAGCCTGAGAATTAAATTTGGAAATGAATAGGTGCAGCATCTTCCTACAGGTTTATAAGTCTCTTTCTCTCTCTCTTTCTGTCTCCAGCCAATCAAGTAAAAATATTCATTTTAAATTAACAAATGCACTAAGTATAATTAATCTCTCCTCTCCTCTCCTCTCCTCTCCTCTCCTCTCCTCTCCTCTCCTCTCCT
>JBBMKD010000115.1:74177758-74226058 GCA_037834095.1 Argya squamiceps | reverse complement strand
ACGGGAAGGGAAGGGAAGGGAAGGGAAGGGAAGGGGCTAGATAATGTCAAATTGCAGCACTACTGGGACTGAAGGTTTTGTCAGAGTCATGCACAATTAATTTCTTCTGTCTCTTGTGTTATATTGTCAGAGAAAACGTGGCTAAGAAACAAACACTTTGCCTGGAGATAGAGAGGTGCTTGGTAAGATTTGCTGGAATAAAAGTGCACGTAGGTTTTAGACTTACCCTGCCTCGACACGGGACGCAGGAACCGTGCGTTCCAGTGCCTTTGTAGGAGTTAAACCGCACTTACCCACAGCCCAGTGGCTGCCGCGGGGGTAGATCTTGGTGAGCGCGGGGGTCCCGCCGGGCTGCAGGGGCGCCGCTCCGCCCTGCGCCGTCAGCAGCGCCAGCGCCAGCAGCGGCAGCGCCGCGGGCCGCCCGCCCCGCATCCTGCCCTGCTGCGGGTACTGCCGGTGCTGCCCCGAGCCGCGCTCCGCTCCGCTCCGCCTCCGGCTCCGTCAAGGCTCCGAAGTGCTGCCGCCGCCGTCCCCCATTTATCCGGACCCGGGCCCGGCGTGAGCGGAGCTCCCGCGCCTGGCGCCTCCTCACGGGCCCGCTCCCCGCCCCGTCGGTGCCCGCGGGGGGAGCTGAGGCGGTGCCGGTGCCGGGCGGGGGGGCCGTTCTCCCTCTCGGTTACCTTCGCAACACGGGCGCGTCCCACAGGTTCCCGCTCCGTTCGCCGAGGGTCGGTGCCGAGGGCGGCCCGGGGCACCTCAGGGCGGTGCTGCAGGCAGCGCTCTGGCACCGGAAGCTCCTCGGAGGGCGGCAACAGCCGCTGAGGGTACCCGGGAGTTGCGGGGGGCGAGGTCACCCCCGCCCTGAGGGACCGCACCATGCGGGCTTCGGCTCGCCTGCACTTGAGGCAAAGGGTCTCGCTGTCCCTCACTGCAACAGAAAATCTCGCGCAAAGAGCTTATTTTAATTTCCAGTATCACCTAAATTTCCTGCCACAAGTAACAGTAATGTGGACGCGCGCATTTACAGGACTTTCTGCTTTCTTTGCACAGGGACCCTTTAAACTTTGCAGCACCCTGAGGCACCTGGAACTGGCCAACTTTGTGGTAAATGAATGAAAAGAATTCCTGCCTGAAGAGGCAGTGTAGGGAAAAGATGGAGACAGTATAACCTTGGAAACGCCCTGAAATGGAACACTTAAAGTGGTTTCACTGGAGTGAAGGTGGGTGAGCAGTGATGGGATAGGAAGTCCTGATGTGCCGTTTGTCACTCAGGAGAACAGCAGTGTCAGGATGAAGCCACGTGTAATGGGTGCAGTTTATGTGATGATTTTGCTGTCCAGAGAACTATAGCAGGAGGTGGGATACACAGGGAGCAGAGCTGACTGTAAGGAACCTGCCAGCTCCTCCAGCTAGCCCCACATGACTTGAACTGAACTATCCCTACTGGACGCTCCCATGGATGTGAATTAACATAATTTCTGGGCAAACTCTTGTACAATTCCTTTTGAAGTCAATTGTATATCCTGCTGTATTGAGCCAAATTGTTCCCTTGTTTAGTCACAGCTTGTTTCGCCTTCTTTTACTGATTAATGTGATTCATTCTTTTCTTTTGGTTATTAATTATGCATTCCTGCTTAATTCACAATAGTATTCTCAAGCCTCAAGTTTCACTGTACTGCCTGCAGTACAGCTACAGACACGTGCTCTGTGCTGAGTGACAGCTGATCAAATAAAATATTGCCATCCAGAGAAACTTCTAATTGTTTGGAGCAATCAAGGCAGGAAATTGAAAAATTCAGGAAACTGTCCATTTTCAGAAAACAAAATCAAACCTAACTAAATATGAATTCTTACTCAGTTCCTTGTTGCCCGGTAGTCCCAAAACTTTCAGTGAAAATACCATGCAAACAAATAACCTTTCTTGTATGTTGTATATGTATTATGTCTTTATTATTTATTTACTTGTTAATAAGGATTTATTCTAATTCTTAATTTATTACCCTTCTAAGAAAAATAATAACTTGACAATAGTGGAAAATATTATTCTGGATCCCCCACAACAGAAAAGGAACGAGGTACAACCAAAGGATGTTATGAACTGAGTGACTCAACCCACTCAAGACAATCTTTCTCTTTAAGAAGAAGCCTGATAACATCAATTTGTGTTTGAACATCAAGAAACAGCTCTCTCTGTTTTAAAATACCCTTCCTCATTTTATATATCCCATGGCAAAGCAAAATGTTGCTGTGCTTCATGGCAGGAAAACATTTACGGTTTTCAAATGCTATTACCACGGTAACACTCTTTAATCTGCTTCCTTTACATTTTAGACAACCATCATTGTTCTATCAGCAACGCAGATTTGATGGCTATAAAAAGGGATAATGTAAGAATGGTGTGGCTTTCATCATTTTCTTTGTAGGGATCCTGGTGCCAGACACAAGCCAGGATGTATGTACAGAACAAACACTGGTGGAAGCCTATCTCCAACGTAATAACAGGCGTGATCACTGAGGAATACTCTGTAAATGTTGAAGATGCTGAATAGACTAATCTCCAGCATTTCCAACCTGCACTCAGGGCAGGTGTTCTGCAAATAACCTCGGCATTGACTCAGTGCTGCAACAGTTCCCTGAAGAACTGAAGACATTTTTCAGAAAAGAGATCCACAACTTTACAGAGGCTGAATAATGTGAAATAATAACATTTATCTAATAAGGCCCAGTGTAAGATAGTTGATACTGTTTGTGCTGCATTTTGGGAAGCCCTGGAAAGTTGAAGATTAACTACAGTGATTGCTCACTGCACTTTTAACGTGTGGCAGGCTGCTGTGGCAGCCACAAGTTTGGGTTTATGATTTTTGCGGTGGAGGGGTTCAATAACTGGAGAATTCAAACTGGAAGCATTTACGGACATGCCTGTGGACCAGAACAACTTACAGAGACCATCCAGCCCAACGGTCTGAGCCCTTCCAGGCTGCCCAGAAGCCGGGGCATTGTCCAAGTGCTGCTGGAATGCTGAGCCTGCAGCATCCACCTTCTCCTGAAGGAGGTTGCTCCAGGTCTGAACACCCTCTCAGTATGGAAATGCTTCCTAGCACCCACTCTGATCCCCCCTGGCACAGGTCTGAGCCACTCGTGTGACTGGACCCCAGCGTCACATTGACCAGCTGCAAAATGTTCAGCTGTACCCTCCAAGTCAGAGCTCACTGTGCTCACATTGGGGTAGGTGGACAACATAAATTTGGATTTCAGCAATACCAAGAGAAAGAAAAAATTCTTACTCCACATGCACTGTCTCCAAAGAACACATTATTTTTTCTTAACTGGGATGATACACTTCCAGGAAGACTGCATTAAGGATCCCAACATTATTCTGCCATGCCATTTATTATACTCAATTTTATTTCTATACAATTTGACACAAAATAAGTAATTTTTATAATACGGTTGGACATGAAAACCGCTTAGTAGGACACAAAAGAAGTAATATTACTTGGAGAAATTCAGCAGTTGTCTGTTGAGCATGAGCTTTACAACAGAAAAGGTGTCATTATTGTAAAATAGAGTATTTTTGCAGAGTTAAGGGATTACAGAAGAAACAGAACTCCAGAAGAAAAAAGCATCATGCTGTTCCTTATCAAAGTTACAAAAACAAAGCCAGCAAGGAAAACAAATTCTGCTTTGTTGAAGGTGCAACACTGACATTTGAAGATAAGAGAAAAATACCAAATTTCATAAAAGACAGTTATCAGGTAAGTTTTTAAATGAAAAATCAATTTTATGTTTAACACTATTCAGGTGTTATATGATAGGTGAGAATAATACGTTCTCCAAACTGGCATAAGAGTTCTGGTTTCCCCTTCTTGGCAATATCCCTGAAGTTTACTACTGTGCTATTCATTCAGTAATTTACAAGTGTTATTAAAGCCCCAGAAAACCTTTTTGTTAGGTTTGTTTAAGAGCTAGGACACAAAAGGCAGAATCGTCAACAGCCTGAACACTAGCAATGCACACAGCCCCTAAAAGCCAGGCCTCTAGAAATCAGGCCATCTGGGCTTTTTTCCTTATACCATGAAGGAGCAAGTTTCAAATTCAGAGAAAAAGCTCTGAGTCCCCACTGCTGAGTGCCAAGCCAGAGTAAACTCCCTTCTTGGCTGTTTTTGTCAGCCGCAACCAGCCAACTTAGGCATAAGTCTGACTAAACTCCTAGAACTTACTTACTACCTCTTCAGAGATTCTGTGTCCTTACAAGCACTGTTCAAAACAGTTTGTATGGTGGAGAAAAGAGGACACTGACAGATTAAAAATAACCCCCAAAACAAACACGAGGGCAAAAGTGGGTTCAGATGCAGCACCGGTCAAGAAAACCCACTGTGGCATGGCAAGAGAGCCCTTGGCTGCTCCAGCACGACAGTCCTCCAAACCAGTGCCAGGATAGCTGAGAGCAGTCTGTAGAAGGTGGTAAATATGTCATTTTGTAATTAGCCAGCAGCCAACAACTTCACTCATTAGGTGTTGTTTATTTAGACAAGACAGAAGCTTGCACAGTTTGTAACCGTATACAGAAATGAAATAATCTGAAATATATTAGTTTTTTTCCCCCTGTATATTCCCCTTTGTTCTTGTGCTTAGGATTCCCGTTTGAGCAGCACATATGCTCCCATCACTGCCAGGAGAGCATACTGCAAAGAAACACAGAACACAGACTTGTCACAACTCCTCTCCACTGAGCTCTGAAAGCACAAACAGTTCAAAAGGTGCCCTCTCGAACATCACACCTTCCACAAACACAGCTCTGGGCCTACAGAATTGCAGGAAGATTTTAAAGCGATCAAATTCATCATAATCAGGCATCACATTTGGATACACTTAACTAACAAAATTCTAATAAACAACATGTTTTCAACTCATTACAAACAACAAATTCTACTGCCCAACAGTAAGCAAGGAAACTCAGCTCATCCTACATTAGGTACTAAACCACAGACACAAATGTATTAATTACATGTATACTTAGAAGCAAGGTTCTTATTGTCTGTACTTGTTGTTTTAGCACTTCAAATATTCAAAATGTCAGTATACATACCTTAAATTTTGGGTAGTCATTCATTATTATTGTTACCATTCCTACATAGGGCAAAAACCTGTAAGTGATAAAACAGATGAATGTAAAATTAACCCTCAAATATCACATGGAAGTATTTTAATGTTACACAATCTGGAATATTTTGGTGCAATCTCATAATTTACACCTGGGACTAATGAAGATCTGAATAGGAAGTAAAATTAATTAGTTTTCTTTAATCTAAGTTATCTCAGAAAATCTGAAAAGATTTCACCTCAGCTGGAGAAGGGAACAAAGTGAAAAGCTCAAACCTTGCATAAAATTCCTGTGGAATGCCAACACAATTTCTTAGGAATTTCCAGCAATTACAAGGAGAAGCTGGTTAATTTTGTATTTTCAGGTGGACTATTTGTCAAATGTCCTTCTTTCCCCCCACACTCCACATCACTGTGGGTACTATAGGAAGCAACTTTCTCAGGTTTTCTTTTTCAGTACAATTCTATTTAAGAAATTTAGAAATACATCAGATCTGGTTTGTGTCAACAGCAGAACTGATTCAAGAGCTAATTTTTCTATTTTAATTACAAAGTACATTTTGCTTTACTTACCCTCTTGCTCTTCCAACAACATCCTTCTTCTCTAGCCAGTTCTGTCCTTCTTTGTACAAGCCTCTATCGTCAACTTCATTATTATCCCCTTTAGTCAGAAATTTGATGTTCCCATTTCCTCTAGAAGGCAATGAGGTGATAAACTAAATAGCACTTAATTTAAAAATCTCAATTAACATCTACAAAGCAAATGAGGATGGAAAGTGCTACAAGATTAGATAACAATGTTTGCTTTCAGCCCTGCTTACTGAACAAGCACCATTAAATCATTAACATTACAAAGTTTACTGACTTTATCTATCAACAGATATTAACAAGAAGCGTTTTTTACAACGTTTACAACACTCCTAGACTGTCAATTGATGTAAGCAATGACACAATGGACATGAAAGGGATATTGCCCATCTAGGCACGGAACTTCCTCAACAAAAGCCCTGCGTGTTTATCAGCATCCTCCACAAAATACAAACTCAATTAAACTTAAGTTTACTGCCTTCAAATGAGTTTTGCTCAAATACAGAAATTAGGAGTTCTCATAAAGACAAATTAGGTAGTAATAATAAAAAAATAGGTGATTCTTGGAAATTTAAAAAAAAACATGGAAGAAGAGATATTACTCAAGAAATAAACACCTTCAGTTCATGCAGCTGAAGTTCAAATATGTCAATGCTTGCCAGCTGCAGCTTAGCATTTCACTGTGCAGAACTAGGGGCAGAACTGTGGTTTGGAAGGAACTGTTTAGCAGAGTAGGCATCTGCAATCAAGGCCAAACCAAGCCCTCTCCCTGCTGCTTTTCAGCAAGAATTGTTGTGGGCAGTGTGGCCAAGAGACACAAGAGTAAGAAGAATCTCTTCTTTTACCCTGAGTCAAATGTGGAGAACTTCAGTTAGCAAAGCTCTCACACTCTGTCAAGGCTGCACCCTGGTTGTGAATCTCCACCTTCAGCCAAAAACTTGCTCTTATAACCAAAATCCTAACTGTACAAGCACCAGCATAGGAGTGGATGCTGCCCCCATGCACATTCCTGCTTCCAGGATTCCTCCTGGGCACAGCTTTACCTGCACCAACCCTGAGCAGCTTTGCTGAGGGAAAGGTCTCAGATCCTCGAGAAGTGTGGCACAGAACTGGGGACAGAAGTGGATCACATCCTACAGCTGAACTATTTCTCACTGCTTATCCTGACTTGCCTTTCTCACACACTAAACCACAATTAAACCGCCACTGAAAGCCATGGGGAAGGAAAGGAGCTTTACAAACAAAAAACCGCCAAGTTACATTACTTTTCATGTACTTTGATAACTCTGTGAACTATTGGAATGTCTCTGCCTTCAACTTTAAAAACAACTATTTCACCAGCTCTTATTGGGTCATCATGGAAGTTTGTCAGGAATAGCAGGTCTCCCCTGTGAAAAGCTGGTTCCATGCTGCCACTACAAACAGCAAAAAAAAAGAGTTTGTTGACATAAATGAAAAAAGCACTATGACATCAAAGAACATTTAATTCTTACAGACAAACCCACAATTTTAACTGAGATCTGTACCTTCACCCATTCAGTAACACTGCTCAGACCTTTAACAAAACCCAAATCCCAGAAAGCAATCTGCACTTTAGGTAAAGTAAAGGAACTTGGATTTTCAAAGGTCTCACACATTTACTGCTCCTACAAACCTCAGTGGAAACTGGGCCATGGCTACTGACAGTGTGACTTTTGCCAGAGCCGAAACACAGCTAGAAGGAAGCAAGTGTTTGAGTCCTTCTTTAAACAGGTGAGATTTCAAATTCTGTATGTATCCAAGGGGAAGGGGGAGGAGACAAAAGACAATACCTGACTTGAAGCAGAAAGCCTTTCCACTGACTCACCTGAGCACCACAACAATGGGGCTCTCACTGCCAGTGACCACGATCAGCCCTTTCCAGATCATTAGGGCAGAAGACACAATCATAGCAAAATTTAAGACTTGGTAATATAGCTGTGTAAAACAAGAAAATTGGTTTTTAAAGGTACTGTATTGTATTTAAAAGCACAACATAGAACTTCAACTCAGGTGCACCACAAATTCTAGGCTTTTATGCTAAAATCCTATTCAAACACAACTCTGGTGGCACAGATTGCCATGTCAGAATCCACCAAACTGCAGCATAAAGCTGGAATCCTCTGTGTGCCTTAGTCTTGGATTAATCCACTCCTGTGTGTCAGCGACAGGGGCAAACACTCTGATAAAGGTTTATAAAGCTGGGGAAGCGACCTGGCAAACGATCAAACCCGGTTCGCTCACACGGCCCTGATTCCCTCCCGAGCTCAGAAATATCCCAAAGGGATATGTGGAACAACGGACTATGAGCAGAGGCTGACTTTCTGAGAGTGACTTCTGTTTAAAAAGAGGAGCTGTAGGAGACGGGAGACGACAAAGGATCGTTTCCTGCTACCGTCATACTGAAACTTATCTAAAAAATCACTGATTTGACTTTCTGCCCCCCCCATTTCTCCTGCTCCGCCAGCCCTTCCAGCAGCGGATGCGCTTTAACCACACTCGTTCATTTTTTGTTCCTTTTCTCGGCAGCACACGGGGACAATGGTGGGAAGGACCCTGGACGCCGGCGTTTGAAAACCCCCGCTCCTCGGTAAGGGGTGAGAGTCGCGGGGGCCCCGGGCGCAGTCCCGGTACCTGCCGCTTGTTCATGCGCCGCAGGTCCCCGAAAAGATCCATCGCGGCCCCGCCGCGGATCCCGACGCTCCTGGGCCAGCACAACCCGCGCCCCCAGCGCAGTGCCCGGGATGACAGCGGGACCCGCGCTGCTTTCTGGGATCTGTAGTCTTGTTCCTCTCCCGACCTGCTGACGCACAGAGAACCTCGCCGGCCAGGTGAACTATAACTCCCAGATGCATCGCGGCGAATGGTCCTGATAACGAGGCCCCTTGCTTCCTGCCCCTAGAGGTGCCTGAGCAGCTGGCTGTACCGAGGGACCGTCGGTGAACGCTCAGACCCCTCAGCTCGGCGGGAAGAGCCGCGTCTGCCCGAGAAGCATCGGGACGGCTGCACCGGTCTCTCGGGGGTGGGGAGAGGTGAGAGTTTTGGGTCAGGCGACTGCCGCGGGCATCCCGTGGCCGCCGCTGCGTGTGCGCAGCTCATTGGCGGGAAGGGGAGCAAGGGGGCGCGCGCTCTGTGAAGGGGGGGCGCTGTGCTGAGCGCGGGAAGGCGTGAGGGGCGGGTGGGGCTGGCCGGCAGGGGGCGCTGTGCTGAGCGCGGGAAGGCGTGAGGGGCCGTGAGGCGAGGCGCCGTGAGGGACCGTGAGGCGCCGTGAGGCGAGGCGCCGTGAGGGGCCGTGAGGCGCCGTGAGGCGAGGCGCCGTGAGGGGCCGTGAGGCGAGGCGCCGTGAGGGGCCGTGAGGCGCCTTCGCGCTGTCCTCACCGGCTGTGAGCGGAATCATCTCATGGCAGCAGCTAGCGGTGACCTCAATGTTTGCTCAGGGACCGCGACATGGCGTCGATCAGAAGAGAGCACAGAGGCCCAGAAAAGCTGCAGCCGTCCGTGTGTGGCAGCCCCTCGGTGCCCTCCGCAGGCCTGGCGGCCGGCAGGCAGGAGCCGGCGCTGCTCAGAGTGTGCCTGGTAATGGGTGAGACCCCCCGCAGCACAGGCAGATTTCACACCCTTTTCCAGTTCGTCACTCACTGAGTGGTTGCATGAGCCTGAAGGAGCAAGCAGCCGCACAGATACAGGTCAGCCCAGAGCCTGATTTCCTGGGAATTAAATGGGCCAAACCCAGTCAGGCATTCACCAAGTTTAAAATTAGCCCCTGAAGACTGAGAATGGGAGAACAGAACACGTGGAAATGCTACTAAGATAAATGGAAACAAACCCGTCTGACCAGAGTGGTGTTTTTGTAATTTGCCAGAAATTCGCCAAGACTTTAGTGTTAGTAAACATTTGGATAAAACAGACTAGGACTGACTAAGAGAGGCAGAACTGGCATTAGATCACAGGGGAAAGTGTGATGCTCTCGGGATTGAACACAAATGGCAAACTGGAAAGAGCTCCAAGGACCAGCTAGGCATGATCTAGATAAGATCCTTCACCTTCTCACCTGAGTATTCTTCCAGTGACACCAGTGTTCTTCTACTTGCTACACAGGAGTTCCTCTAAGTTTACGTGATTTCAGGTTAGTTCTCAGCTATCCTTTAAATATTCAGTGAAAAACATCTGTTACTATTGCCTTTGAGCAGATGCAGTATTCAGAAGTAATTACTAAGAGAGAAGGAAAACACACAAGGGCAGACACAAAGGTGGTGAAAAGATTCTGAGTTTTCTTTGTGCGATTAAGAGTTTAATTTAAAAAGGTGTGTAACAAAGTTATGTGTTCTGTACAAATGGGAGGTGCCACTGAAATGTTGTATTGACTCTTGCCCAGCAAAAGGTTTTCTGCAATTCGTCTGAGAAGGTTTTTCATACCATACTATTTAGACAGGGTGGTTTTTTTAACAGATTTTTTTGCCTTTGTGTACAAATCTGCTTGCCTTTATTTATATAAAGAAACCTGAGAAAACAGATTAAAAATGGTGATTGGGACAAAATTATCATACTCTATAATCATCATAAGGGAGACTAACAAATCTCAGTCTCTAAAACCCTAATTGAACCTACCAGTAATTTACACTAGGGTTCAGACTAACTCATTAGGCAATTGGAAACAATTTGACAAAAACATCTTTGTTAAATTGCTCTGTTAACATGCTTTGCTCTTGGAAGGAAATCTCTGTCATTTCTTGTGGTTATAGCTGTACATTCCACTTCAGCTATTAATTCATTACATTAATGTTGGGTATCATATCTGCATCAGTATATTAAAAAAACCAAGAAACCAGCTTTCATTCCAAAACACTGTGTATCACACCCAGATTCCTCCTAAAGTAGAATAAATTTAATCCTTACTTTGTATTTAATTATATAGTTGCATCTAACAGTAAATATCTGACACTTTTCTATTGACTGGTCACACAAAGAATGGCTGAACATAAATGGATGAATTTTCATCCTAGAGTAGTTGCAATGCTGCCACTCACAGAACAAAGGCAAATGGCTGTCATGGAAGGATGATTTCTGAGTGTTATTTTTGGGTAGTGCTTTAATTCACCAAACAGACAGAAAAATATTCTTGTGAGTATTCTATTGTGAAGCAGGAATATAATTTTTGGAGGCAAAAGACAAGCCACTCAGCAGGGAGATGGCAGCAACTGAGAGAACGTAAATGACAAAGCCTGCTCAGTGTTAGAACAATTTCTTGTAATCATTCCTGATGGAGAGAATTAAAAGTGAAAATCGAGGTGGTAAAATCTTGTTCTGTTACAAGCAGCGGGAAGAAGCAGAGTTAGTGTATGGAGAATTTAGAAAAGCGAGAAGGCAGCTTTGTGTTGAGACCTGGGAGGATTGAAGCTGCTTGTTTTTTTGTTCGCATAGATGGGACTTTCTTTTGTCCGAGGCATGGACTCACACTTAATTCTGAGACTGCAGTTCCTTGGCCTCTTGGTTTGATTGTGCTTGGTGTTTGATAGCTCAGAAAACACTTGGACTTCTCCATTGTTTGTGGTGAGGCAAGAGAAACATATTAGGAAGCTGTTTCCTTCCTTTTCCAGGAATCACCTACACCTCTCTTGCTGGCTTGGTTATTTTACCATCTGCATGATTTCGATTATTAAAGGTTACAGGTATTTTGAAATCTTCCCCTGCACTGGATGTTTGACTTCAATATTTGTACAGTAGATCTTCTGGAGCTCTGCAGCAAGAAAATTATGTTAGTTTTTTAGTACACAGAAGATGTAGCTCTTGACATTCTGGCAGATTTGCCAGGCCTTTGGACGCAGCCAGGCATTAGTGCTACCTGTATATGTAGTATTGAATGAGAGCTCTTTGTTTTCCAGGGGATTGGTCATGGGCACAGAACTCACTCGTTTTCTGGATACTTTTAATGCTGGTATTTCATTGCAGTTCTTTAACAGTAGAAGGACTGTTTGCTTCCTGCATGCCCCTGGATGCACACCCCCACTTTGGAGGCCACTGCTTGGGAGCATGTGTGGCCTTTGTCTTGTGTCACTCCTCTCCTGAGTCGTCTTGTGTCTTGGGAGCTGGCAAGGACCCATTCACAGGCACAGTTTGCAACCCCAGTGTCTCTTTCTGAGTGTATGAGTCAATAGTTCGGGTCTGCTCTGCGACCTAGTGTCTGCAGAGCTAATTTGGTTTCAGCTGAGTGGATTCATTTCAGGGAATAGTTTATTTGTGAAAATAATTTCTCTTTCTCGGGAAGAAGGGTAAGAGGAGGGAGGAATCCAGCTATCTGAACATTCAATTGAATTTAGTGAATAATATTCTCTTTTCCTTCCCTTTCTCCCATGGAACACGGGAAAAAACCTCAGAAACAATCACTAAATCAGGAAATATTGTTGTGCTTGACCTGCAATATTGGTCTGGCCCACAGAAGTATGGCATTGTTAGCCAAGTGCTGCACTGACCCGGGGAGAGCAATGCTGATAATGCACTGCATCCATATCCCCACCATCGCATTAGAGCCATTGAATACAAAATAGCACAATTTGAGAACAGAAAATAAATGAACTGCATAAAGTCTTTCACCAAATCATATAAGGGGACATATCTGAGAAGGGTACTATGCTCAGCTTATTTGGCTAATAGTCACATTACTGTTTCAAATGTTTTTCTTCCTTCCAAATAGAATCCTGAGGCTCAGAGAAGAGAGTTGTAGTGCCTCTAGTTAATTTTCCAGGTAAATCTGGGTCATTCCCAGAGCAGTGCCTCACTCTGATGCCCTCAATATGGCCATTTGGTCCCCAGTGAAGAAAACTTTTTTCCCAAGTATGAAAGAAATAACATCAAAACCATGCTTTGTATGGTCACTGTTAAGGAGCGAATTAAATTTTTTTTTTTTTCAAAGTGAGGAAGTGTTCAGGGATGAGAGGAGAAGTGGCCCCTTTTGTGCTCTTGTATCTGCATCCACTTCTGGCTGCAGAATCTAGTTTGTACACAGAGCCCGGGGATGTAGGTCAGGAACGCTTGTGCCTTCCATGGTTGATCAGTTCTATACTCATTTCTCTTGTCAATCCATTTCCCTCTGTTCCTAGTCACCCTTCATGGAGCCTGGGCAGGTAACCTTTGAGTAATAATCTGAAATTCAAATACAAAGAATTGACTACTGAACTACCCTAATATTTGAGAAAGGTTTTAAACTAAAATAGGTTTTTCTGTGTGCCATTATTGGCCTGGCAGCTGTGTGTGTATGCTAAGTGTACTGAGAAAGGCAATATTAACAGAATGAAAAGGTCGGAGTTTTATAAAAATCCTTTTAAAAGTAAATAGGCTTGCCAAACTGAATTCCCCACAGGTAGACAGAGGTTAAGAACTGAGAACATTTGGGCCTTTGGCAGGTCAAGTTGTGCATCTGTAAATGCCCTCCAGAAATACAAACACCAGACAAGTGTAGAGAAGTCCAGTGACTGTGGCCAGCCAGATTTAGCTCTGGCTGTACCTGCAGGCAAGCAGGCCAAGGCTCAGCAGCTCCCAAGGGAGGTATCTGGGGGCACTGTGCAGGGTTGGCACAGCACACCTGTGTCGTGCCCAGGCTCCCCAGGAACGAGGGAGGCAGATGCACGTGTAGTCATTAAAGGCGTCATGCACTGGGCAACACAAATGCATTGATTTAATTAGACTGATTTCTGGCTGAGCTTAGAGGTTCAGCATAGCCCCAAGATGTGTGGCGGGACATGAAGGACTGGGGCCTGCTAGAGTGGGGCAGTGGGTGGCAGGCTGAGAACACACCCTGCATGCGAGAGCACACGACAGAATCACAGATCTGCCAACCTGGAAGGGGCTCACAAGGATCAAGTCCAACTCCTGGCTCTGCTCAACACCATCCCTAAGAGTCACACCATGTGCCCCAGAGTATCCCAGCACTCTGAACTCTGTCACGCTTGGTGCTGTGACCACATCTCAAGGGAGCCTGTTCCAGCGCCCAACCACCCTCTGCATCAAGCACCTTTCTCCAGCATCCAACCTAAACCTTTCCCTGACACAACTTCAGGCTGTTGCCTTGGGTCTTGTCCCGGGAAGGGTCTGCAATTGCACTTGTTTCTTCCCTGAGCCCACCGCTCTTGTGGCAGAGCATTTTGTTTCCTGTGAGGTTCATTGCGAGTGAGGTGGCTCTGGCTGACAGTGTCCCACTTCCCCTTATTGTTCCTGCTGTCCAGTCTCACAGCCTTTCTCAAGGGCATCTTTATTGTGGCAAATTGCACATTTTGGAAAGCGCCTTGGTACAGCCCTGGGCACAGTGAGGAGGGCCAGCTCCATGCTGCCTCACTGGGCTATTTACTACAGCCTAAGTGTCTTATTTTGGTGCTATTTTTCAAGGACCCCAAATCCACACAGCCCAAGCCAAGGTGATTGGCAGCCAGGCACTGCCCACATGCCCTGAGGTCAGGTGTTAACCAGTATTAGCAGGTGAAAAAACAGTTTTATTGAGGCTGTGTTGGCAGGTGGACCTGAGCCTTGGTGCAGTCCTCGTTGGGCAGTTTGTGTGCAGCTGGATATTCGGGCAGAGGTCTCAGTGTGCTCCCTCCCTCCCTGAAGAGCAGAAGGGATGGAATGGGAAGGCATACAACAGGAGGAGATATACAGCCTTAGTTTCAGTTGCAATTTGAGGTTGCACTGTTAAGCACCTTTGTTTCCAACCACAAGAGTGGCTGCAAAATGGTGGAATCTATATGATATCTTTCCTATCTGTCAGAGAGGTTTTATGAGATTTAATCCATTAGTGTTTAATCCTCACAGGAAAGGGGTAAAAAGAGGAGTATTTATGTCATCACTGACTGTTAATGTCAGTGTTAATTAAAAGCAAACAAATGCCAGATCTTGGAGAAAAATAAGTTTAAACATTTTTTCTATAGTTTACAAGAGGAAATAATTCCTTTAGGCATTCCTGCTGGTATTTGTGCCTTTTCACTGTATCTCATGTTGCTTTAAAACCTTCTGTTCCCCTCCTGCTTTTCAGGACATTGTCTTCCTGTTAAGGAGGTATGTCAGCTCTGACACAGAAATGTGGTTGGAGCTTATGGGACTGTTCAAGACCCTCTGTCTCTTAAACCTTTCAAGAGATTACTGGCAGGGGAGTTAAACTGATCTGCCAGTTAGACCTGAAGAGAGCCCACTGCCAAGCAGCTGAGCTGCACTCCCTGGCTGTGCGGGAGCTCCTCTGGGGACACGAGTGGCAGTGTGATACCCTGGCACCATGATGCCATTTGCATCATCAGGTTACTTGCAGGCGTAAGACAGTGAAAAGGGAAAATAAAGAAAAGTATTAGTAATGGCTGTGAAAATTGAACTTTTATTATCTGTTCACTGTATACAAAACACCATTCTGCATAGTGATAACTCATTTGTTGTACAGTTGACAGTGCACATCAACAAACAAGTGTTCAGAGGTATCCACTAAATGGGAAGGGCAGTGGTGGCAGTGGCCAGCACACACTGAGGTGCTGTAGAGTGAAGTACCTCACAAGCACTGGATATGCCAGTAATATAAATGGGCTAACAAGCATCTACCCAGGAGGCAAATTCGGAATGAGGATGGAGAGAGCAGAACTAATGTATCTGATACGCAGTTGCCAGAGCAATTATGTTTTACAGAGGTGGCTGAGAGGATGCATATTTTTTTAAACACTTCAAATTTTAAAACTATTAAAATTTAATGATAAATAACAGAATCTCACAAGTCTTTTGGGGCAAAATGCTCCACATTTATTTACATATGAAATGTGTTTAATACAGTCATAATGGACATAGTGTATAGTAACATCTGACAGCAGCAAGACTTTTAAGGAACCCAACAATTACTACTGTTTATCATGCAGCTATCTATATATACACAATTAGTTTTAAAAAAAAGTACAAAAAATTTTCTGTAGGGTTACATACAAGGTATAAAATGCAAAAACAAACTAAAAATATACTCTCACAGAGAACTCTATCTGAAAGGGACAGTATGGTACCTTTTTGTAGTTGTGCAAGCAAAACTAGTGGTGCTGGACAGGAGTTTGCAATGTGTGGCCAAGCTCTGCAGGGCCTGTGCTGAAGCTGCAAGCCCCAGTCCCACTCCTGGCTGGGGCTGGCTCCTTTGCAAGTTGTGGCTGTAGTGTGACACTGAGCACCAGAACATTTGGCATGATCATGGGGAGCTGGCAAATCCCAACCCCTGTAGCAAGAGACAACTATTTCCCTTCAATAACCAGCAAGGAAAATACATAATGCTGTGTACTCACTTCTATATGTTTAATAAATTACATGACAAAAAACATCATCATTATAAACCTCTTCCTCTAATTACGTCTTATTTCTTGAATCCAGAGCAGCCCAGCCCTTTTGTAACAATTTGAGCTTTCATCACAAGCACCTGATGACCTAAAAAAATCACTTCATGATACTTAGAGTTGTGCATTTATACTCTTCGAAAGGACTTTACCACTCCAGGAGGTCTGCACCTGTTCTGGTGCCACCTAAAAACCAGCACTTCATTTTACACATGCAGTGGGTACTTTTAGATTTTTTTATAATATATTTTGTAAGAAAAAGTTTAAAAGCTTCCTCAGACATTTGGAAACCCAAGTTCTTTAGAATTTAAAGTCTCCCCTTAGCTTGCTTCCTCTCTCATCTCCCCTCCTAGCACCTCCTCCTGATGCACTTCTGTTAGCTAAACTTTCTTTCAGAAGCATTCAAAAATCAAATAGTTTAAGAGAACCTAAGGAACTGCCCCAGCATTCAGAACTCTGTTTTAAAGAAACTTACTACAAAAGAACAGAAACAGAAAAAAACCCACTAGATACTGATACAAACACATAACAAAAGAGTATAAAAATTATTAGTTTAAATATATACAAACTCTTTTCAACTCAAATACTGCTTCAATAGTTCTGAGGGTATAGACAATGAGGTGAAGGGGACACTTTTATGCAGAATATATTGCAACAGCCTGAACAGTACTGTTAACACTATTATACCTTGAACTTCATGTAGTAAAAATGTCATTAGTATTCCAATGTGGAGCGAGATTTCTGCATCCCAAACAATCTGATCACTTGTCAGCTGAGCTCATTCTTTTGGACTTGATAAAGGCCATGCCATGTGTTCTCATGTGAGTGTTTAAGGCCGCTTCAGTTTCAAAAGTCTTTGCGCACACTTTGCATCTTCTGTCCGATGCCGCACTGTCAGACGAGTCATCCTCATGATTGGGTTTGTTTTCCTGCTGATTATCCTCCCCAGACCCATTCTGTTTTGATACTGGCTGAGGCTCCTTCAGCTTATGTACAATGAAGAGGTGTCTGGAAAGGGACACGTGAGATGTGTAGCAGAGTCCACATTCCCTGCATTGGTATGAAGAGCCATCAGATTTATGCTGAGGAATATGTTCATGAAACTGGAGAAGATTTTCTGTTGTAAAGCCACAAACTGCACACTTGTGAACTTTAAAAACATTTATCTTCAGCTTCTTTAATGGCTGAGTGATTGCACCTCGTGGAGGTCTGAACTCCATTACAGGTTCTTCCAATTTACGCTTTGGACTAGGAACCTACCAAAAAACCAGAAATGGTGTATCATGTAAGCATAAATACGCAGGTTTTTTCATAACTATTTGCGACTTGCAAGTGTCAGAACCTTTCCCGTGGCAGATTCTAGAACGCCTCTATTAAACAATCCTTTTGGGGCCCTATTTCACAGAAGATGAGACATTTATGGAATGAAGTGCCTGTATTTATTTAAAGATCCTGAGTATATACCCACAAAAAACCCCCAAATCATTCTTAGTGATTGAATGAGTCTTCTCAGTGATTACCTTTGTGTCTTCTTTTACTTCCCTTTCTTCCATGTTGGTAGATTCAGTCATTTCTTTTACATCAGGGTCTTTAATGCCATGCATCAGCTGAATATGTTTTTCCAACATCAGTCTCTTGGTAAAAGTACGTCTTGAATCTGGGCAGTGCCTGCAGACACACACACAAAAATTCAAGTGTGATGCTTAACAAGTGCCTTTTGTAGATTGGAAGAGCAGCTATGTATGTGAAAGACTCCTGAAAACCAGGTTCCCCGAAGTGGAACTGCAAGTGCTCAGCTCAGCCAAGTTTCAGATTGTAGACTTTGCACACTACACTTTCAGAAGCCTGACATGTTTGTGCAGGCAGGACAGGTAATTGATTTGGCCTGTCCTGAGCACCTGAATGAATGGGACACTGGCTCTTACACAGTTAAGACGTTCAACTAACAATGGATTTTGTATTCCATTTCTAAATAAATAAAACCAGAACTTACGAGCACGTATAAACCTTCCTGATGCCTTTGTGCTTGATACGATTGTGCCGACATAAACTATGGGATGAACTGAAAGATTTGTCACATTGCCGACAAGGATGTTTCTTCATTTGCTTTAAAAAAAGGAAGAGAAAGACTTTAATTTAAAAAGCTCAGTTAAAGTGGTGCATGTGTTGAACCTTTTGATAAATAGGGAAGAAACATCACTTACCTGTTTTTAGTACTGTACTTCATGTACACCCCCCCCCCCTTTAACAACACTGTGCAAATCAGAGCTGGACTTCTTTCAAAGCAGTCTGGCCCCCATGAGCTACACGCACACTTGTCCCCAGCTGTAAACTGGTGTCACGGATGGTGGGTGAAGAGAATTTCTTCCACCAAAGAAACAGGCAAGATCAGAAGACTATTTCTGGATCAATAAAGGCAGCAGGATGAGGGGGTTGCTTTCCCTTCTCATCACCAAACCATGTCCTCAGCTACTGACTAGAAGCTCCTCAGCCACATACAGGCAGCAGTGAAGAGCACAGAAGAAGGACCAAACTTGAACCTCACAGACACTGACAGGGTTCAGGAAAGTCATGACAAAATGAGCAGTTTGATCTGATGCCAACTTGATGACCATCTGTTTGGGGAATTCTGTGCGGCTGATGGTGCAGCTGGTCAAGTGGAAGGAAGAAGTAAAGGAAGAAACTGAGGAGGGCTGCAGCAGTCACACATGGTAGCTGTGTGGCAGTGAGCAGAGGCATCAAGCCCGTGGTCAGAAAAGCAGAAGGAGGATGATGCTGAGCAGGACCTGGGGGCACTATGTGGGGTAGCCAGCTGTGACCCCACACTTGTTCTAAATTCCTTGGGGAGACTCGAGATAGAGACCCAAACAGGATTTTGGATACAATTGTTTCTGCAATGGCAGCCAAACCAAAAAGAACTGAAAAATTAGTTCTGTAATTAAGTGCACCATGATCTGTTGTACAGCATCTTGTCTTGACAGGAAGAGGATGATCAATGAGCAAGTTGGAGTGGGTTATTCCTACTTAGAAAGCATCTGCCCTTTCACAGAAACGCACCTGCACTCAAATCCAAGGAGCTCAGCATATGCCTGCCTGGTGGAAGGCAGACACACATAATCCAGTTTCAGACAGGAGTTCTACAGGCTTGTTGGAACCCTCCCTTGTCTGGGCTGGTAACTTTTTTTTTCCTTGCAGCACTTTTAAGATCAGGCAGACAGTCACACCAAGGCGGCTACAAAATTTCCTACCCTACAGCTGGCTCCCTTCATCCAGAATCCTCAGGAGAGGATCAGAAAATGTGAATCTGTCTGTGTAGAAGACAGTTCCCAATAAGGGCTGGAACCTTAAGAATCTGTCCAAAGAGGATATACATGGCAATACCTCTCCTATGAATACCTCTGCATAATCCAGCCTGGGATCAGCTAGGGGTTACAGCTCTTTCACTCTGGTCCTGCAAAAGCAGAAATTACAAGTTTGAAACTAGTATTTTCATATACCTTGCATGACAATGGATTTTGTGAATAGCACATGAATTGCTTAATTACAGTTTTAAACAATCATTCTGAAAGGATCATTTTAGAGCATTTAACCCACACCTATCATTCTTAAGAAAATCAGACTGTAAATTAGTTCCTCTATTTATTAGATCCATACCACATACTTAGTTATCTTATGCTCATTTCTATTCTCTCTATAGTAAAAGTTTAGTTTTTCAACATAGTCTTTGACAGCTAACAAACTAAAAAGTTTGACAGGTTGGGAAGGAATGTAGCACCTGGTCCATATACCCCATTTCTTAAAGACATGGAGTTGTATTTCTGTTAATTTCAGTACCTATGTGCCTCTTGTGTTATTCAAGGAACTGCTTGAATGGGGATAAAAACCAGTACCTGAATGGAAGCAATGGAAGAGGCCTTCAGGCCAGGATTTGAGTGAAACAATTATCTAATATTTCATAATAAGGGCTGTCCTTGAGGTAACGTTGCACATAAACATCAGAGAGAGAGAGACACAGATTTAAAGCTAATATTTAGGAACCATTATTGATATGTTACTAACCTTCTTTTACATGCCTTTGGCTACTCTGCTGTGGATGGAATCAGACTGAATATCGCTCTCTAGTTCACTCTGAAGTGACAGTTTCACTGGGAGGTTGTGCTACTTTGTTTTTAAGAATTGCATAAATGTACAATGCATTTGGTCTAAATGCATTTCTGATTGCCAGTAAAAGCTCTGCTGAGTTAATATTTGGGCAGCAGGAAACTGAAGGCATGGGGTGGGAGTTACTGGAGGCAATGATGCTGGGGTGCTGTTTGCTTGAAATTGTCCTAAGAAAATTGAAGATGACACTCAGTAGTCCAGCATTTTCGGCTTTTCCATAAAACATTTATAAACAGAATAAAATAATTTGCAGAACAGCTTCAGAGATAATAACTGTAATAGAAACCTCTGGAAATGTGCAATCATTTATAACAGCACATTAGCGTCCTGAAAACTATGGATTTTCACACAGGGTGGTTCTCCTCCACTTAGACAAAATCAGCCTATTATCCCTCCCAGTCCTGCTCTTTTGCTGCAGTGCAGCAGAGCACATCAGTTTAGCTCCCTGGCTCCCAGCTGAGGAAAGAGTCAGAGCATTGCCACCAGCACACCTGCAAAGGTGAAGACTGGCTTGGCAGGTGGCTGCCACATGTCAGCAAGGGGCTGGAGCCTGCCACAGCTAAGCAGGGTCACTGTTGCCTTCCTGCCTGCCAGTCTTTTTAACTTCATTTAACTGGAAATGCCACTGAACAAAGGAAGAACATGAGTCTCTCTGCTGACATGAGGATGCAACGTTCCCATGTTTCAATCCATTTTAAGTAAGATATCTGACATTCAGCTGCTTGAAATACAAAATTCAACTAGTTAACTCAGCTGAACTTTCAAGTGTAAGATTAGAGCAACAGCTCAAATGTGGACTGTGTCTGCCTTTAAATGAAACACCAGTTGGCACTCAGTGGACCAGTAGAACATGACCAAGTCTCCACTCCCTGAGGCTAACAGGTTCAGAACAGAACAGAATCAATTTGTTTAAGTTGGAAAAGATCTTTAAGACTGGGTCCAGCCATTACCCCAGCACTGCCACGTTCACCACACCACTGTAAAGAGAGGGAACCGAGAAGGCACAAGGAAGAAATAAGAACCTGGAACAGATTAGATGGCTTGGATGAAACACAGCAGTATCTCTCACTCTTTCCATCTTGAAAAAAAATCAGTACTGAATGAACAAGCCTACAATT
This sequence comes from Argya squamiceps, assembly GCA_037834095.1. Taxonomy (NCBI): domain Eukaryota; kingdom Metazoa; phylum Chordata; class Aves; order Passeriformes; family Leiothrichidae; genus Argya; species Argya squamiceps. The sequence continues at coordinate 74,204,736 of JBBMKD010000115.1, read as the reverse complement.
GATTTTCTCAGCAGAATGATGCAGAAACTGAAAAAAACTAAGCAGCCAAAGCGAAAAAGATGAAATAGATATAAGAACAGTGAATAATAATGCTGGGACTTAATGGACTTATTTGCAAAAACACAAATGGAATTTAGAAACAAATACTTCACCTTTCAGGTTTAATTCACCTTTTTTTAATTGAAAGTATTCCTTTACCTTTCCATGTTCTTTTCTCATGTGGGTGATGTAAACATCTCTCTGAGTGAAGAGCCTGTCACACTCCCAGCAGGTCCAGCCAGGGCTAGAGACTTTTTTAGGTTCTGCTTTCTTTATGGGAGAAGGCGATGATTTCTTCTCCAACTTTTCTGTTCCGTTGACAGATTTTGTGTCGTCCTTGTTGTGACTGGCTGAGTTTTGAGTTGTGGGTTTAGTACTGAGAGGCAGATTTATCCCCAGGTTTGGTGGCCCCTCAACACTTTTCAAAGTTCCATGCATAGACTACAATAAAAGAGAGAGAAAAAAAGGTACAAAACTGACCTAGACATACAACAGTTGGACTCAACCAAAAGCCAAGCCTTCAGTTACTTCTTTGGCATACTATTATCATCAGATCACATTCCTAAAGAAACAGTGAGGAAAAAGTAAAGGCAAGACCTAACAATAACAGACACCGTATGTAGGTATTTTCACAAAAAAATAAGAGATTTACTTTGGAGGTTAAGTCTAAGTTGTGGTTTAACAGGGAGGAAAAAAGGGCTCAAGAAGTACTTCATGTTAAGTTTAATTTCTCGCTTTACTTACCTGACACGTTAGTTGAGCATCCTCATTGCAGACTACGTGATTGGAGTTTTCCAAGAAGGAAAGGCTTTTTTACTGACCAAATGCTGACTTGGCATATTGGTAAATAAGATAAGGCAACTCTGGAAACATCACACGGCTATGTAATTTAGGATATATTAAATTTTATGTTGAGGCTGAGGTTAAGCCCTGCCTTACTCTCCGGTCAGGTTATGAGCACGCTAATTTAGGGCTACCTTGCGGGGCTGACAGGGCCCCACAGCAGATCAGAGGGGCCTGACCAGCTGTTCTCCAGCCTCTGAAGCTCCTGGGTGGGAAGTTTTCCTCAGGGACTTATGTCTGCACTGCAAGTCAATGGTTAGTAAGAAGGGAAGAACTCCTCCTTTCCCCATTTCCAAACCAGTGTAGTGTGCTGGTGTGACACCTGAGCCTTCCAACCAAGTGACTTGTTTAGGAAGGGCTGGGGGGCTTCAGCTGTGTGTCCGAGTTCCACGTGTGGACGTGGACACAGCAAGAATGAGGAGGGCTGTGAGCCAGCAGGGATGACTGCAGCCCAGAGCTAATCCACTGCTGAACAGGGGCCCACAGCTGAGGTCTCATGTCTGAAAGGCTTGTCCTTTACCAGGACAGTGTTCTGATCCTCTCACCTACTGACCCTTACTATAAACCTCTTGGATGATACGTTTAACCAGCCCAAACAGAATTGTTTTTCCTTCAGGTAAAACCCATTCAATCCATTCTTGATTCTGGGAATATAAGAGTATCAATGTGATACTCCAACAACAAGTTCTTTTGTAATTACTTTGGCTCTCGGGACTACCCACTGGCTCTGGAGCACCTCAACCTCTGGAGTGTATCAACCTCATCAGCAGAACATGTTCTTTGATTTAACAGCTTTTAAATAGCAGGAAAGCCAGTAATTAATCCCCCTAAACTGTTAATAAAAAGCAAAACGCACAGGACCAACAGCTAAGAGCAAAATGCAGGTGTGTAGTAAAGGAGGAGGCTGGCTTTAGTATCCCAATGCACAGGGGAGCAAGAAATGAGGCTCCTGTATTCTCAGGCAATCAAAACTGACCTGGAGATTCCATTCCAGCCTAACCTGTCAGCATGTACAATGTTAGTGCTCAACTTTCCAAATGTCTTTTAAATACAATACTTGAAATTTCATTTCTTATTTGAAACTACGCCAAGAGCCTTAAAGCATAGTATGGAGTCTCAGTGCTGGGCAAACAGGAAGCATTTTACCTCCAGGCCAGGCCAGGCCAGGCCAGGCCAGTCCTCCACCATCTGCTCTCACTGGATGCTGGAAATTTTCTTGTAGCAAGTCATTATAGGAATATAAGATATATATTTTGCCATCAAGAAATACTGGCATCTGTAGGAATTATTCTGGGTTATTTTCTGTAGCTTTAAATAATCTCCTCCTGAGCTTCCTTCTGTCCCTTTCTGTCCTACTTTCACCCAGGTCTGTCTCTGCCTTGATGGTTTATGTCTAACCAAACCAAACCATTACTTTCTGTGCAGGTGAGCTCTGCCTCTGTCTGGCACTCAGACTCTCCCTGAATCCTTTTCTGCTTTTATCTACAACCTGTTACTGTTTTTTTCAGTCCCCCTTAACTGAATTCCACTTTATACTGCTTTTTGCTCCAGACCCTACTGCTATACCCACATCCTAAATGCAAAACCAGCAATACTGCTACTCCACATGTATTTTCTAATCCTCTAATTTTAGTCTCAAAAATATCTGAAATATTTATAGTGAATCATGCTAAAACCCTACTGGTTGAAAGTTCAAATACTGGCATGGAACACTAAAGCCAAAGAAGTTAAGTAGTGCCCAAGTAACTGATCACATCTTTAAAATGTGAGATGCTGAGCACCCTGATTTCTGTAAAGATAGCTTCTGGCACTAACTGCAGTCAGATCGAGCTCCTGGAAGTGTTGTCTTCAGGTCTTACAGAAGTACTTATGTACAGATATAACAATACTTTTCCAGTAATAGCTGAGTCAGGAAAAACTAATTACAGAAACAAGACATACACTGCAATACACAGAATTAGCCTGTTTAGTAAAAAAAACCACCCAACCATCTGAGTAGATCAAAGGAAACAGAAAACAGAGTTGTGCACTGCTGCATAAGAGGAGCATGTGCTACTAGTTCAGAAAGAAAGAAAATATCTAAAATATTCTGAGCATCTTGGCTCAGCCCTTCCCTCATTTCCTCCTCAAATTGAAGACTGGCTTTAAGACCACCTGTTTTTTTCAAGATTTGTGATCTTAGTTCCAATACAACTTCGGAGAATTCTGTAGTTACAAGTGCCGTAGTTGGGCCTAAAATGCAAAATGATGGCTTTAGCAGCCAGAAAAGATGTCTGTTTTTCCACTTTTCTGTAGAGAAATAGTACTCAGAAATTGTGTCACCACAGAGAAGTGCAGCGAGCTCCACGGTGCCATTCTGGACCTTAGGGCTGTGTTCAGGCACCAAGGGTTAACAAGGCACAAAAACCTCAGCTTTGGTCTGTACGACATGAGGTAACGCCAAAGGCTTGATTTTGTGATACACTCAGCATTCTCACCTCCTAACAATTGAAGTAATACTTAGAATACTGTAAATAAAATTCAGTATTTGTTAGGATTGGACTTGCTGAGATATTCCCAGTATATACTGAAATCAACATTCTTACAGAAAAACCAACTGGGTCATCACAGGTACGCTGAAGACCAGACAAAATATAACATTTTAACATTTGAAAACAATATTCACAGATTAACCCCTCAGAATTATTCACGCCTCTTTCAGCAGCCTTGTTGTTGTTCTGTGCCTTTTTGCAGTATGTTCTCACAGCATATATTGCATGACAAATGGTATCATGAAGGAAACAAGAGAACATGCCTACACACCTTGATATGATCCATCATAAGCTGTTTCTGTGCATACAGAAGAGAACAGTCTGGACACTTGAAAACAGACACCTTCTGGTTTTCAATGTGCTGATCAAAGTGGCGATAGAGCAAAGGTTGTAGAGTAAACACAGTGTCACACATAGAGCATTTATATATTATTCTAAAAACAGAAGTACAACAAACAATGTCAGTCATGTTGACGATCTATTTGCAAGAATCATGATGTTAACTTTTTTTCTCATCACAGATAAGATCTGACATGTTTAAGCAATCGTTTCACACTGCCTGAAAAAAAGTTAAACTAATTCAAAACATCCTCCAATTTCAAAATATGGGAGCAGTAGAAGAAACAGAAAAATAGAAAAAAAAAAAATTTAAAGTGCAAACAAGAAGCCAGAACACAACAGCATGTGCCAGTTACATATATAACAACAACATCTGCTCAGGATACCCTTACAGTTTAACACCTTCAGTTGTTGTTAGCTACACATTGTAGCTAAAGGATAATATCCCTGCTCCAGGTTACAAATACAGTATGTTTTAAGGGAGTGATTCATTCAATCATAGTTAGCAACATACTTCAAGATAAATAGATTGTTGGCAATATTCATGGCTTTGATGCTCCTGAATGTCAAACCTAGACTCTGTCAATGCCCTGAGGCTCCAACAGCACAGGACGGGATTTTCCTGATCTGCCACTCCAAGCCTTGATGAATGTGTCACAGAAATGTAGAGACCAAACGCTTCCTGTCTCGGAACACGTGACTTTTGAACTTATGTCCCCCATCCTCCTGTTCTTACAGCAGTTTTCTAGCCCCAGATCATCAGATGAGAGAGAAATCTAAGCCATCTAATCTGTAGTGCTGCAGAGAAAGTTTAGCTAAAATAAAAGAAACCCAACCACAGGTGCTCAGTACAGCAACAGGCGCTTCCCATCTTTAAGAGTAACTTCCACTAAATAAAACCCTCAAACCCTCCTGCCTGCTAAAGCACTAAATTTTTTCATTAGGTACATAAATGTTCCCAGTCCTTTCTATGTCCCTCTGAGTAATTACCACTGATAACGCATTGTTCCAAGGCTCTAGGGATCACTCTGCACTGTGTTTTGAGATGGCAAGAACATGGGCATTGCTTCCATGTCCAAACTGTCCTGTAATTCCAAATGAAATACAATACTTCTTCATGTTAACTGGGCAAGACTTTTTGTGGTATCAAATGGTCCCAGTTTCTCACATATGCTAAGATAAATGTATTATTTATACAGCATCCTCTGATGATCAATGTATTATTGTCCTGCTTTCTGTGGTGAACCCTATACTGCAGATCTGTAGTGAATCTGCTACAAAAAACAAAAAAAACAAAAACAAACAAACAAACAAAAATGAACATCTTTCTGAGTTTATCGTATATAAAAATTGTAACTCTCTAAAAATACGATGAGCTGAACTGGATCTCTGTATTTTCTATGGCAGCTGAAGTACTTTACTCTGCCTTCACAGAAGGAGAACTATCTGGTAAAGATCCAAATTTCAGACAAGTCTCTGGGCAAAGACTGTACTCACTTAAATTCATACCAACACACCTCACAGTATGAGTTATGACTATACACACCTGCAGTATTTCCTTCAGATACAGCAAAAAACATGATTTTCAATCCTTAACAACATACATGCAACCATGTATGCTGGCTTTGGGGTTTTTTAAAACTTAATTGAAGTAGTCAGTGTTTAACTGCAAACTTGCAACTGCAATTTAAATGCAACTGGCCTAAAATGCTTTTCAAAGCTTAAAGGCAGTTGTGCTTCCACAGGATGTCATTTACAGGGATGCTGGAATAAGTCAGGCAGTTCATCCCATCCCATCCCACCCAACTGCCAGGATGGTTACTCAGCACTGCTCCTGTCCCATAGTACACACCAAAGCAGGTGCATGGCCTTTTCACTTCCCAAAAATCTGTTTAACAAATTCACATATTATCTTGGAATAAATACAGGTGTTACCTCACAGGAAAATGCTTTCAGTCACATAAAAGACATTTAGTGTTTGGAAAGCTTTTGCACCAGAGGATAGTATTCCTCCTTCCCATTTCTTTTCCTCTAAAAAAGGAATTTGTGGGATAATATACTTTTTACCAATAGTACCATAAATATTCATAATTTGGCTTGATAAATAAGAATTTCTCCCGTATTCAAAAAGAGATCAGCCATGAAAAATATCTGAGTGCCATTCCTAGACACCATTTACTGAAAAAAAAAGACCACCTCTGTGGTTTTCTGGGAAACCAAAGTTTAGAGTATGTTACAGGAGAGAGCTTCCCAGAGTTGAAAGACAAGACAGCCATTCATTTCCCTATATTAAAATAATCTCATTTCATCCCACTGAGAATCCCTGCATATAAAAGTCATTTTTCATACACCAAATAGTTTAGTGCATCTGTTCTGCAGCAACTATTTGTAATGTAATTGTAAATCACACAGTTCCAAGTAAATGCCAGAGGCAGGCAGCCAGATTCCCCAGGAGCCCAATTCCTGTAAACAGAGGAGTGTAACTTACTAGAGGGTCCCTCAAAAGCCATGGGGCCAAGGGTCCTGGCACTGCTGGAGCCATGGGCAGTGTCCCTGGGCTGTGCCACAGCCCTGGGGTCAGCACCCCTGGGGTCAGCAGTGAGGCTGGCAGGCTTGCAGTGGGCTGCAATGCCCGTCACGCAGGCCGGGTGCTCCACGATGCAGCATAGATAACCCAAATGTGAATGTACTGCCTCAAATACAACCTGCCAGCTCTGCTCTGAACTAGGCAAGCCAAGAACTCTGAATGCTGCAAGGGCTGGAAAAATCCTACCAGTCGCTCTGCATGCATTTAAGGCAGCATTGTGATTCAAACTGGCAAATTTCAAGGAAACACCACTTCTTAAGAGGAGTGCTCAACTATGGATTCTGTGACTTACTACATTAGTACATAATAAAATTTCATTTTTTTATAATGCAAGTAAATTGATAAAGGAATACAATTTTAAGTGTATCTATACAGAAAGAAAACTAATGCAAAATACTTAATTCATGAACCTGATCAGAAGCAATTCGGCAGATCCAAGCAGAGTTCACCTTTCATATGTGTAGCATCTTACACAAACAGTGATCTGAATCTTTTTGATTTCTATAATGAGAACTATGGGAACCTGAAAAAAGTTTTGAATGCTGGTATCTCAAAGCCTCTGACTGATGATACCATCCTGAATTGAAACAATAAATCGTTTCCCACTAGGCAGAAATGCCTTCATTTGGTATCAGACATGGCAAGTTTGCTACCATTTTGCTTTGATGGAGGTGTAAACAAATTAAAAATATCCTGTTCATGTGTTAGAAGAAACAGTGAGAAACTGAACTCTTAATAACGCTGGTTATTACATCACATGACACTTTCTGTGTTCTTGAGCCTGCAAGTTGTTTCCATCCTGGTGCTCTGTGCAGGCCCCAGAGGAAAGCTGGAACTCAGTCCCTGACTGTTTGCTCTGAACAGTACAGCCATGGCCCTGAGGAAGAGGATGGAGATGAAGGGTGCTCAGAGAGGCTCAGACCCGAGGGCAGGAGGAGTTTGCACACACACAGCAGCACCTGTGGCTTTCAGCAGAGCCCACCAGTGTCCAACAGCTTTAAAAAAAGGACCCTCATCCCGAGTCCTACCTGTGCCCTGTGTCACCACCTTCAGCAAACTACCACCTTTATGGCCAACTTTCCTAGCTACACAACAAAACCACTTCTGCTTTAAGCCAGAAAGAGATTACCTACTGAAAAAAGCTTATATAAACAGCTTTTCTATAAATAGTTTTTTCTCAACTTTTCAACCAAAATATGAAAAGCACCACATAAGCACTGGATGAATCTTAGCAGCTCCTTTTGGAATCACGTTATTTTAAATCACAGTAAAAAAGCAGATGAGATAAGTAGATTAAAACATCAGAATGAGCAACACTTTGGCTACCTGTCCAAATAATTTATGTAATTACATTTGCAATTATTTTCTTGTAGCATGCAGTGCTTAAAGACCTGCTAGTGCATTCACAGAAATGTCACCTTTGCCCAATGAACTGCCAGCTGCAAAGTCACGAAAGCACTACACAAATCCCACGTTACCAGCAGGCTGACAAACTGGTGGCTGTCAGAAGTGACACACAACTGCAAGCACAGGACAGAATGCAATTTCATGAGTCATTCAAATGCAGGCAAGTGCAATAGAAGATGAACTTTGCTTACTTTGGTTCGCCTATCTTGATACCCGGGTGTTGTGTGTAGGCATGGGAGTGTGTGCTGGGAGCAGATTTAAATGCCATGGGACAGATAGGACACTTGTAAAAGACTTCACAGTGACAACCTTGAATATGAGACTTGAGTGCCGCCACGTCAGAGTACACGACATTGCAGTGCACGCAGCTGTGGAGAGAGCGGAGGAGAGTCAGTGCAGCCCTGCCCCGGGCACGGCTGGACATAACCAACGTGGATTTTCAGGCAAAGGGAAGAGAGAAACACACACAGATAACAACTGGATAAAACTACATTACTCTGTCAACTTAAACAAACCCCATAAGAATCAACATAACCAGCGATTTGTGGATCACAAAGTAAGGGGAAAGAAATTTCACACGTTTTCATTTGAAAATCTAGTAAGATCAGAATATGTTTTCATGTTATTACAATAAAACGGATAGAAGGGTCAACAGACAAATACTGTATTGATTGCAAAAAAAATACTTAAATCTTCTGCAAATTTGGAAAGAGATTTTCCAGAACGCATTTTTATCACATGCAGGGTATTTAAAGGTGTTTATATACAGGTGTTTAAAGTACACCACAGCAATTTAGAAACTACCACCAAATGGAAAACCAGTAAGGAAAGTATTTTCACCATTTCCCTTGTTTAGATTTAATGAAGATATACTGGTAATGATTTTCTGTACATGTAATCAAATCAGGACTTGGACTGAAATTCAGGAAAACTACACCAAATCCCTACTATCAGATCAATATATCATATTGGAATTCAGAAAATATTTTTCAAAAAACATACTTCTCCTGTGTTGAAAATTTGTGACCTTTCTGCATCTATTTTAAAATGAAACGATTAAAAAATTGAATTAATATTAGAACATAAGAATTTTTATACACAACGGTCCCCTTTAATGCCCTACATCTCCAGTACCAAATGCTCCCAAATCAGTCCAAGAACATAGTGCTATCAGCAATTACCTGTCAAATGAAGCAATTTCTTATTGATCAGTATTTTGCAATAAGACTTTTACAAAGTCTTCAACGTAAAAGGCCTCCACCCTTCCAGAATTTTAATTTTAGCATCTATCATGGCAGTATGATTGTTGTCATATAAATGTCAATTTAATTTTTCAATACTTTTCGTGCCCTGATGATAGCAATAAAGCAGAAAATACGATTCTACGTTCAAGGATACCATTTTATTTTTAAAATTTATTACCCTTGAATTTTATGTAATGTCATCATTTCTTTTTCTGGGCATTTAATTTATACTCTTAATAATATACATTGAGTTTATATGCATCTAGTCTCTGCTTACCAATGCACTCTCTAAAGCAGATCATTCTGGTCTCTTTTGGGTGTGTCAAGACCTTCTGTGCTCACAGACCTGAGCACCTGAGCACTTCTTCACAGCCATACTCAGCATGATGTGTTCAATAACACATCTGCTCCTGAGGTGTCCCTCTGGAGAGCCGGGAGGCATTTTCACCTCCCCATGCCATGGCTTGGCTTTATTCTCTAGTGATGCCACATAACAACTGATCCTCAGCATCCACCATTGTATATTACACAGCACCTAAGGACCAAGCCTTCCTCTCGGGGACTATTCTAACAAGTTTTCAGCCCATTCAGTGCAGACAACTAGCATAAATCACTGGAATCAAAGGGTACTTCTTGACAGAGGCCCTCTGGAAAGGCAGGACAGCCTATGCTGCTCCTCAGGCAAAAGCACTGCAGTTCTGAGGAGAGGCTGAGGAGTCTGAGGAGGGAGACAGTAACATTCCCAGAAACTGCTTTTGCTTGCCTCAGTAACTTTGGTTTAGTCTCACCAAATCAAGAAATTCTCACTTGGTGTGACAGGAGATGTTTATGAGACATCTTGAAAAGGTTAGTTTAGTGACTTAGATTCCCAGTCAAGGGGATTCTGCCGATGTGACTGGGGCAGGCCAGGGGTCCCTAGAGGTGCTTCTGTGTAAAAACCCCAGAGACACACAATAGAAGGAAGAGCAGGGGAGTGCAGGAAGCAGATGGAGGAAATGCAGGACGAGACAGACTACTGCTTGAGAGAAGAGGATAAAAGAAAAGAACCCAAAGAAATGAAAAGAGCTTGGAGTTGTGTCAGGCCAAGAATTCAAGCTGAAAACAGAGGCTTGATGCAGTAAAAATGCTTTCTTTCCTTAGGGGAAGATTGCACAGCCACCCTGGAAAATGAACTGTGGCACCTTAAGGATGGAAGGAGCTACCTGCTCTAAAACTTTAGAATGGCCTTTTTCCAGGCAGACAGGGTGAAGTGGACGTGGTTTTGGAGTGCTAAGCAAAGCTCAGGGTATGGGTGGCCCTTCTGATCTCTTGCTGTGCTGCCTGCCGTTCAGTGCAAAGAAAATTCTAACAGAAAACATTTTTTCAAGTCTTTCAAAACTAAACATTTCTATGAAATGCCTCTATTCTCCATTTTCTCAGTGAGTTGCCATTACAGGGAAATGTAAAAGTCAAAGGGAAACTGAAGAGTAACAAAGGAGAACCAAAAAACAAGGCTGTTTGAGAAAGGCAATTTCCAAGTGAGGTAAAGCCAAGGAATCTTGAGTGGCCACAGAAAAGAGAACAACCAGACAGGTGCAGTATGCCCATCAACATCTCAACCATACATTCTGGAAGTACTGAAAATGACTGTTCTACCAGAGAGAACAATTTAAATTTAATGTTTTGAAAAAATTCAGGAAGTTTTTTTTAAAACCTGAAATTAGGACAATGCATCTGAATTCTCTGGACTTTATAAACCATGAAGTCCTGAATCTGTGTGACACTAGCTAGTATTCTGCTTTAATCATATACAAAAGTGGATGCCCAAAACAAAGCAGAATCCTAATGTATTTATTCCAAAATTTTAATACTAATAGTACTGTTGGCATGACAATCTTAAGCCCATGAAGCTGGTATTGTCCCAACAATGCTTATGAAAATGGAAAATCACTTTTAAAACCATCAATTATACACAAATTGACAACAAAAGGAATCATTATACTGACCGAAACCCAACTCTTCGGGTATAATGCAGGCAGTTCTTAGTGACATGGGTCTGGAAGTGGACAGATCTGCAGATTGCTCCACATTCAGGACACGTGTATGGAGATTTATGCTGATGAATTCTCTGGTGTGATGCAAAACTGCACTGGTTAGGAAGCAGCATCTGGCAGATATTGCATGTCTTCTAAATGATAAACCAGAATAGATGAGACAAAAGGTTTGGTTCAGCTCTACATAACGTCTTGTGTCAAACACTGCAATATAGCAAATAAAGGTTAAATGTCAGAAGTGGGATGGGACCCAAAGCAGTAGGCAAGTATGAACACAAGCCCTGCTGACAGAGCTGGCAGGTGCTGGTAGCCAGACTGACTGGCATTCTGGGCCACAAGGCTCCTTCATACACCACTAACCACGGGAGATACACATAGTTTACAGAAATATTACTCAGGTGCCTTCCCAGATTACCTTAATAGTGCAAGGGGCCTATGTACAACTCCAGAATCAAATCGCTACTATTGTCTCTTAGGGCTTGGGACTTGGGAATCTCACCAGTGACTTACAAAGATTTAAACTCAAACCCAAGACTCCTTCATGACAACTGTATTTTTTTTAACATGTATTTGCATACTTTTAGGAATGTTCTCTCTAAGAGTCTGGCATATGTAATGATGTGTACACTCTGCAAGAATATTGACCAAAAAAAGATCTCCAGAGCCGCATTATGAGTTATTTACTAACATATGCATGAAGAAATCCTGAAATAAACACTCTGGGAGCACTGTGGCCTGGAGTGTTTTAACACAGTCTCCATACAAACAGACTTTTCCCAATGTCCTGATGCAGTAACATGGCAAAATGGAAACCATTAAATATACAGCATGTTAAGCAAAGAAAACCTGTCATCACTGCAATGCAGGTTGCACTGGCATTCCTGCCAGCCCACTACAGTCGTGTTCAGCATGGATAGATAGATGTACTGCTCTGCTGCAAGGCTCTGTCTGAGCTCAGCTATCTACATGGATTTCAAACTGGCACCTGCTCAGAGCCTTTGGGACACAGGAAGGCTGCACTGAGACACACAAAAATATTCACTTTGAAATGCCAAATACTTGGCTTTAATTGACCAAACAGTGGCTAGAAGTGGGGGACTCACAGCCTCAGGCTGACCAGAACTGTTTTGGGGAGTTAACTTTGTCTTAAGTTCAGCTAAAGGCAAAACCCTCTGACCAGTCATAAGTGCCACATTTACTCAGTACCATTCCCCAGATCTCTCTTTGGCTGTTCCTGTATTAACAAGCTGTAATACAATACTGAAGAACCTGGAGCATTATGTGATTACGTAAGAAAACAGCAAACCATAACTTCTTATTCCAGTAACAGAAACATTTGAAGGTTTCACAGTCCTTCCAAAGTCCTTTGGCTTGCAGGACTTCTGAAGGAAACCGGGATGTGATGCTACAGAGGAGCCACACAACATACCAGCCCCAGCTCGGTGATCTTCCTGATTTTGCAGCAAGCTGCCAGACATTTGCTGACCCAACATGCCAGTTAATGCTCTTAGTTAAGGCCACTGCTCTGCTATTTCAATGAGTACAGAAAATGTTCAATTTTAACTGATTACAGTAGAACAAGAAGCATCTACTGTGAAATTCTGACATTCGGCACGTTTGCTTACCATTTTATTTTGGGCTTAAGGTGGCATTAACTTCCAGTTCTCTCATTCCAACCCACACCAAAATAAAACACAGTTTGTGAAAATCATCACCTGCCTGCATTTAAAGTCAAAGTTTCAGAAAAAAAAAAGGGTTAGAAGGAAAAATGGTGGAGGTGGAAAATAAAGATACACACATACACTGAGTATGAAGGGAAATTAGCTATGTAGTTCCATGGGGGCTATATATTCCTATCTATAACTAAGAAAAATATTAACATTCATTAGCCCAGAATTGCTACCTTTTCCCCCCAGCAAGTAGATGAGGGTTTTGTTCAGCCAGAAAACCTGTCAGTGAGTCTGGGTAAATATTCCTTTAGCAGGAATATTCCGTTAGGTTAATATTCCTTTAACAGGAATATTAATGGCAATAAAACATTACAGAAAGGTATAGGGAATACAACTTTATAGGGAATATATTTTCATTGCTAAGATTCTTCTACCATTGCTTATTTGAAACAAAACATTCTACCTTCCTAACAGGAGTGTAAGAGCAGCTACTTACTCATTGGAAATACAAAACTATACATTTTCCATTTCAGGAGCAATTAGATGGGACACTAGAAAGAACAATAAACTGCAAATAACCTTTTTTCCTATTACTTGTTTGCAAAACCTAAGTGTTTGTTCTTTCTTTCTTTCTTCCTTCCTTCCAAAGAAAAATATACCGCTCTCATCTAACTTCCCGGTCCTTTTCCCCCCACAATAATGGCAGTTTTGTAGCAAAAAGCCAGTGCCGAGCACTAATAAGGAAAACAGGTCAGATTATTTTTCATTCAAGCTTCTCAAGAGGTAACATCTAATGAAAAAGAAGCAACGTACTTAGTAATAAATGCTTATAAAGACTCTTTCTCCAGCAAACACTACCACTACAGGATGCAACCAAACACAACATAAAAACAGTGGCTGCTTGACATAGGAAAAGGACTACCAAAAAGTTTAATATTTAAAAGGATATTTCAACAAAGAACATTTAAAACTACATTTATTAAGTGTTCTTTTCAAATGGAAGAACATGAAAATAGCTTCTTTTCCTCCAGTGCTTTCCAAGTTTTTTTAAGCCTGCAGCTCTTAAGCAGAGCAAGTTTCCATGAGGAGACACAAACACCCTGACAGGCAGCAGGCAATGCCAGCTGCTCCTGCAGCTCCAGGGGCTTCCCTCCTTGAACAGCAGTACCTGGGAACACACACTTGTCTCTCCACCTCCCTGCAGCTGCATTGTGACATTCTGTGAACATCACAATTGCTTTCCTTTAGTAAATTACCAGGATGAATAGTATCTAAAGGACACGTATGGAGAGCAAACTCAGCAGCAACAGGGAAAAAGCACCAGACAGGGGAGAAGGGGAAGGGCAAAAGGTTTAGTTTACTTGGCCATAAAGACAAAAATCCTCACACCCCGAAAGTGAGACCATAATTTTATCTTTGTTCTCTTTCTTTTTCCATTTCTATTTTAGCCTCATCCTCCCAGCCTATTCTCTGTCTCTCATCCAACTGCTTTGTCTTGGCACCTTCTTACTTGCTTGATTTTCCATTACCAAAACCAACAGGTTTTTGCAAGGACTACTGGATCTTAGAAGGAATGTTACCTAATGGGCTTATTATGGGAAAAAAACCTATCTTCAACCACTAAGCACCAGGAAAACATTTAGTTAAAAACCCTAAGTATTGAGTAGTTTGAGCTGGTGCAGAACATACTCATGGTCAGCCATTAGATCCTGTTCAGAACTGTAACATCTATGGATGGACATGTTCTGCTGAAGGAAACTCCCTTAGGTATGAACATTTGTAGTATTTTACAAAGAGAAATCCCCTCGCATGGCATTCCACTTGGAATCCAGGCTATTTCAGTCTAACTCTGCTAGCCAGTTAAAGGGAGGAGCTAAAGCAGAGCCACATGATCAAGGTTATTTCCACATGCAAATCTCTTGACATTAGTACCTGTAGTGGTAGGTGCAGTGGAGCTGCTTCCTGGTACAGAATAGGTCCTACATGTAGTGAATAGATCCTGCCAGGAACCTGCCTGTGCTCCTAGGACTAGTGCCATTTTTTCCTAACTGCAGGACTTAAAGTCTTTAGCCTGTCCACTGTTATATGATTCCCAGGAAAACTCCTGGGGCACTCCTGTCTTGATCATGCTTCCAGGTTTTCAGCTTCCCCCGCAGCAAGAAGCTGGAGCACCAAGCTCACCTGAATGCTTTGAAACACACCAGAATCCCTTTTAATTGGCACACCCCAACAGAGATCCAACCATATCATTTAATTAACCACCTTCACTCTGCCAGGATTATAAAATACATCGCACACTGAATAATATTAAGTTTTATTGAATGACGTATTTCTTTCAGGTCAGGCCACATACATTAGTAAAGAATTTTCAAATGGTTTTAAAGTTGAACTCATTAGCATTTGTAAGAGGAAAAGAAACCCAACCAACTAAACAAATAATCACACAGAAAGGAAGACGTGCAAGTGAGAACAGCACTTTGCACTTTCTGAGGAAGAGCTGAGGCAAACAGCAGGCATTCCTGTCAGTAGTCAGTGTGCCATTTGTCACTGCCTGAGTCCCTCCCTGCATGTGAGGGGAATGCCTCGCTCACTTAAGGCACTTGGTGAAAACCCTAAAACCTGAAGACCAATCGAGAATGAATCACTTAAAGCTATCACTCAGGTTGAATAGACGGGCTGTTAATGAGGGTGCCAATTAAGTGGATTCTACAGGCTAGTCAAATTCCAAAGCACAGAAAGAAGCATTAACATATTATTAATAAAACCCATTATTACTTTCTGCATTATAACGTTCAGCTGTAAGAAAGCTAATGTTAAATTTTAGCAGAAATATACAGTGTCAATTTCAGACTTCAGGGACTAAAAAGATTCTAAGAAAAAGTCTTATTTTAAAAGTGCTGACATTCACTATATAAGCGCTTGCAAGACTTTTTGTGGGTTTTGTTTATCATTTTAATCACAGAGGTTCAGATAATTAACAGCTAAATGAAAGTAAAAACATATCCAAAGTCTCCTAGGCTTATAGATGAAACATTGGAATGTAAACATAGGATACTCTACTTGTCCACTTGTGTCTGCAGCCTGCTGGAAATGAGTTGCAAGAGATGTCTCATCTTGGAAAACTTCATTGCACTCCAGACACTTTAGACTATGTCTACAGAGTTTCGATGGATCTTCATCTAGTGGCATAGCTGGAATGACAGGAGAGCTCGCAGGGGCCGAGATCACTGTCCCAGTTAAGCCAGTCTGGATCTTTGTCACAGAGTGTGTGCCAGCTCCCCCTGGGCTCTGGAGCACAGCTGCAGCAGTATTGCTGGAAGGAGATGCTATCATTTGATCTGCTGGGACTGGTTTTAGGATCAGGTGGGAGCACTGCATCACGACGCCTTTCTCCTTGTGCCCCCGAGCGTGGGACAGGAGACTACATTTATTGTAGAAAACTAAATTCTTTGTACAGTGATTACAAGTCACTTCAATTCGCACACTCCTCCTGTCATAATGCTGGGTCAGGCTCTTCTCGAGAGCAAACGAGTCGCCACACTCCAGACACTTGTAACCTCGTGTTGGTAGTGTGATTCCGGCATTGGCGGGGGGGCTAAGGTTTGGGATGTAAACTGGTACGGGATTGACACTGCTCAGCACCTTATTGAATGCTTCCACTACGGAGCTCTGTAGAGATGACACCACTTGCACTCGAGACACCTTTTTTGAAGGCTGGGAGGCGGCCGCAGAAATTATTGCCTGCTTGATTTGCTGTTGGGGTTTTGTTAGCACTTGGCGCAGTTCAGAGGTGGTTTGACCACCCTGAGGCAAAAGGTTAAGGTTGGCAAGATGGACTGTCTTTGGCACAAGTTTGGCACTGGCAAGGCTTGATGCTGGCACCACAACCGTCTGCTGCTGGATGGCGTTGGCAGCTTTGATGATGGCGCTGCTGGCACTCTGCACAGACGCGGCAGAGATGACAGTGGCTTTCACTGTGGTGTTGTTAGCCAGCTTCAGATTGATCACTTGAGAACCTGCTGTTTTCACAGCCGAAACGGGCAGGAAAGCAGTAGCCACGGGTTTGATAGTGACCTGTTTGGGGGCAAGTTCTGCAGATCCGACTGCATTGGTGACAACAGAGGACTGCAGAGGAGCTCTGGGAGGAGAGGAGAGAACAGCAGCGGAAGTTGGTGAGGACAGGAGAGATGTCATGGAGGTTACCATGGAAGCACTCTGGTCTGGCTTTTTACCACTGTCCAAATCAACTTCTGGCAGCACTCTAGTCACAGTTCTCTTGATCTCCCCAGAAGAAGTCTTGATGGTTTTTATGCGAACCTTAGGAATTGCTGGTGTCGACCCCGCGGGAGAAGACGGAGACCCTTTGCTACTGTTCTCACTTGAGATGCTTCTGGGACTATCGGGCGGTTTGACAGACGGCTTCTTAGCACCATCAATGAGACTCTGAGACTCAGGAGATTTTTCTATAGCCCGGGGACTTTCACTCATGTCTTTTGGTAATGGAGAAGACTCTCCTGAATTAGACTGTAAATCTTTACTGCTATCTGTAGCTGCCTTTTTAGCACTCAGTGCTGCGATTGCAGCAATGCAGGATGAAAGCTTTGCTGATGACTTTGCTTTGGACTGGGAAATGCTGGCAAGATTTGTGTCACATTTTTCAGTACTCAGTTTTCCATCAAGTACCCTGTTTTCAAGAACCTTCTCAGAATTGTCTTTTAGTAACTTGTCCTCTGTTTTTCGAGTTTTAAAAGGCTCATAGACACCTAAATTCATGGCGTTTGTCTCTGTCTCTCGTTTACCAGTTTTATTTTTATCTATACTACTTGAAACAGTGATTCCAGATTTAATTAAGTTCTCCCCTCCAAGTGCCTTTAGTTTGTCATATTCCTGCTGAGATAGAGATCCTGCCAAGACATTTGCTCTGAAATTTGCACGTATCTCCTCTTTATCTGGGGGGTCATCCACCTCAATTCTCTCATCATCATCAAATTCTTCCGCACTTGATATTGGGCTGAACTGGTTGAAAGCTGAATCCTTCAGTGTAGTCTCAGAAGCTGACCCATCATCTTTAAGTGATTTCCCTTCATCTTTACTGTAACTCTCAAGAGCTGCTGATGTTAGGAAGCCATTGTGCAAGCTGTTGCCTGTGGCATGGTGGCCATCCTTATCCAGACCTTCGGAAGAATCAATGGTACGCACATTTTTCACGATGACGCTCACCCCGACATCAGATGATGATGGGACATGGGAGTCTTCATCTGTGTGAGCATTTTGTTTTATGTGGCTTTCGTGGTCATCATGTCCAGATTCAATAGCTGCTTTGGGATCTACCATGTCTGGTATGTCAAAGGCTGCAAGAAGGTCATCAAAATCTGGGGTCTTCATATCCCCCATGGCCATGTATTTGATTGCAAGCAAATCTGTAAAATAAGCAGAAAGTTATCACTTAAAGCTATAGTAGCACAGTCTTATACAAAACAAGCACTTGTTCACATCTGCCATGCAAAGAAGTGTTATTTCACTTCTGAAGTAATGTTTTTAGAGATTATACATTACAGAACAGTGTTCCAGTCCCAGTATACAGTTGAACTATTATAACAAGAACTACAGTAATTCATAAACTACACAGATGGTAACCTGGCAATTTTATTCTGGGCCCGAATTGCAGTGACTTTCTTCCTGTTTCCTCTCCTACACTCCCTATCTCCACCCACCCAGACTGCAAAATACCTGGATATGCATGAAAATAACATGAGACACTTGTAATTTCTCCTAAGTCTTGACTTTCCTTAACAGTTGCACTGTTAATCCAAGGATTAATTATTCTTGAAAATAATGAATTACAAAGTAATAAACATCTGTAAGATGTAGGTATTCATCAACACCAGCTGCCTGGAAGTCATTGCGGACTATGAGAAGGCAACTGAGGAAAATTTTTCAAGGTGACTGGAATAGACACAGACATTTCATGAAACAGCTTCAAGTAAATACAGAAGTGTTTGGAAATTTGTTTACGCAGTTCACTTAATGGTTCTGGGCCCTTTGTCCAACTTATGAAGTCCTTAATACAAAAACACATGTGTGCACAGTATCAAAATCACAAAGCAAGTTTCTATGAGGATTAAATGGAAAAGACTGCCGACACCAAAGCATATCAAATCCATGTAAAATGACAGAAAACTTTGACACAGTTTATCATAATCTGGGACACTAATTAGTTGCATTCTGGTTGTACATCTGTCCATAGGTGTCTTTTTACAGTTGTTGCATACACTCAAAAAGAGCTAGATGTCTCCCTAGTCTGAAACTTCCTCTAACTACATATCCTGGAGTGTAATTAACATTTACCCATAACAATGAATTAAGGTCTGCTTACATATTTAATTCCTCCAAGTATGTTTAAGATCATTACTGCCCAGCAGAGGAGACACAGCTGTCCTTTACTGAGAACTACTGCTGCTCTTATCAAGAACTTCTCTCATTCTTCAAACTTTTCAAGCAATCAAAGTTAAACACAAAGGGAGACAAACATGGTCAGTTGTGATACACAAGGAAGAGAAGTTCCAACCTGGCCATTTTACTAATCTATTCCTCACTATTCTAGGGCACCAATCTTAAGATTCAGTATATCAACTATGTTTCCACCACAACTGCCAGGACTCTGCAGTCATATTCCTATTACCCACTTTTTTTTTTCTTTTTTAAAAAATTTTTCCGCCCTTCTTCTCCACAAACCTTTTAGTACCTCTTTCTTTTAAGGATAAAATTCCACCTTTTATCCAAGATCAAAATCAACCGACACCTTGGCTGCCAGACAGGCTGTGTGAGTCTGTTCCTTCTCTGGGCCAACATGATGCCTGTAAATACTTCAAGGCAAGCTTCTCGTTCCCTAGGAAATCATGGTTTTCCAGGAACTGGAATTCCTTTGACAAGTGCTCTGAGAACGCTTGAGAAAAGTTGTACAGAAAACCAATTTATTAACCCTTACTGCATGGCTTCCCTGAATCTCTTCAGTCACAACACCCACTCCTGTGTTTTACTGAAGGTAAGTTCTCCGGATGAACCAGCAGTGGTTTATTGCTTTCGCAAAGCATGTGTGCATGACTTGCTACACTGTTGTTTCTTTGGAAACACATCTCCTCAAATGTTTCCTATGAACAGCATGAAGAACATGGCACAGATTTTAGCCAAAGAAAGGCGCTCCTTGTCTGTTCCACTGCCTTGCTTCTCCCAGTAAGGCTTTCTACTCCAGTGCACCTGATACCACATTCCAGTGAAGCACTCACCTGGGGAATTATGTCAAAACAAGAACCAGACCACGAGAACTCTCTTCTGACAGTAGAAGCAAGCAGGACAAGCAGGACTTAGAAGTAAACCGCTGCTTCTGAAGAATTGACTTTTTGTTTAAGTGCATGGAATTGTTATCACTCCTCCTCAACCCCTGTATCTGTACCTGTTCCAGGTGGAAAGACTCTAGTCATATGAGGAAAAACAAACCTACCCTTTCATGTTCTCTGTTGAGATGGGGGACATACCAGAGAAAGGCACACATTTTTTCTTACTTTCCAAGTCAGATTTATCTTGTAGCTCTGGCTTCAGGACACCTGCAGATCAGGCCCAGCATTCTCCACAGAAAGACCAAGCTGCCTAGAAGCTGTTGCTGAGATTAAAAGGTACTTTTTTGGATAAATCCAAGCAATTGCAAACACTCCAATCAGAATCGTTCTGGGGAAGTTCAACAGCCTAATGAAGGCAAGGAACTATAATAACCTGGTAGCTCCCAGCCAGGTCCTATCTCCAAACTACTACTACCCTAATTTTTGTCTATCACGTACAAGAACATCTTCAAGCTTTCCAGAAACAGCAAATAATCCCCCTCCCTTCCCAATACTTTTCCAATTAATATTTCCTGTGCATGAAGGCTTCTATCATTTCTGGATCACAAGCATGGACTTACATGCTCAAATTTTACTCTTTTATTTAATCCTTAACCTTTGAAGAACCAACCAACTTTTCCTCCTCGACACTCAGCTTCTTATTCATCCAGATCTTGCCAACAGCTAAATCACAAGTCTGACAACTTCATACAATTGCTTTAACTCAACCAGACCATCTTTTCTGCCGTACTGAATTCCTACCCTTTGCCTTCAAATCCCACTTGAATATCTAACTCCTTGCTTTCTTCAGACAATTACTCAACTTCAGCTTCCCTCAGCAGCAAGTCCATTTGTTTTCAAAGGAAATAGGAAAACCACCAAATTGAGTCTTCATCTACCTATGGCATTCATGTTCTTGTGACTACATTCCTTTACCTGCCCATAACTTGTTTTTACTGCTGTTTGTACCACATATGTTTGTGGACTGTGCACCCTCCTTTAGGACAGAGACCTTTTCTTTTGCGTGTTCTTCCAAAATCAGCGTTTTTTTCTGGGTTTGTGAAATAAGAACACTGAGAGAACACTGAGACACCTCTCTTCAGTATGTGGCACATGGCAGCATCTTGGTCCTGGTATAGCCACATACAGGAATTAGTCTGTTACTTCTACTGATTCCCAGGCAGACACACTACTCCAGTGCAAAATTCCAGGAATCTGGAATAATTACTCCACTTCCAAACAAGAGTAATGATGCCTAGGTAACATCAAGCTCATTCTGGAAAAAAATGCCTACACAGGGAGCAACACCAGCCTAAGCAGCATAAAACCATACTTCTTTGGATTTTGGTTTCTCCATTGCTGTGACAAGAAATTTCATCAGGTAGAGAGGACATAAGGGATTCAATAGAATTACAGTAACACATATCCTAACATTAGGCAAACTTCATCCTAATACACAGATTATGAGCTGTTCATTGGCTATTAGTAATTATGACTGACTTACACTTCCAGTCATTTGCTCTGAAAGCCAAGCATTGTGAAGACAGACAAAGCAATACACTAATCTAACCACAAAACCTTCCTCAGGAAATGGGAACCACATCTCCAATCACAGCCTCGCCTGGCTTGACATACTCAGCAGGCAAGTGAGATCTGCAAGAGGCCACTTCAACCACAGTCAGCAATGGCTCTCATGCTCATATACATAAAATACAGGTTCCTTTTCACTATCATAGGGCCCATGACTGTTGCAAAACCCAGACAAACACTTGCTTCCACAAATCACAGAAATCCTTTTGTAATATGCAAAGTAATTCTTACCCTAAGAAATTTCCATTTCTCAGGATAAAGGTCTTATTTAGCATCCACTTAGCATCCACAGCATGAGTAAGGTAATGCCAGTCCTAACGTTAACATTTTTGTGACCTATGGGGTGTTTCACAGTTAAAATTTATCCCAAGAACCTACTTTTTCTATATTATACACCATATCTACCTGCCTTCAAAAAAGAGGAAAATCCAATTTGTTTCCATGCTCAAGACTCAATGAGTGAAAGACTTAATCCACCACTCTGACAGCCAAAATACTTGTAGTTACTTGTTACTTGTAGTTTATGACTCCTTAGGAGCCTCATCCTGTAGTCCAACACATC
The DNA here is from genome assembly GCA_037834095.1 of Argya squamiceps. Classification (NCBI taxonomy): domain Eukaryota; kingdom Metazoa; phylum Chordata; class Aves; order Passeriformes; family Leiothrichidae; genus Argya; species Argya squamiceps. The sequence goes on along the minus strand of JBBMKD010000115.1, from coordinate 74,182,515 downwards.
AGTTTTTGAACTGGGTATCTCAGGTTCTCTTCGGGTATGAGAAAACAAGAAGGGAAAGAGGAGGGGAATCTTCTGGAGTCCAAACCACTGCTAGCACAGCTTGAAGAGAACCACACACAGCTGGTTCAAAGGTCAGGACAATCAGCCTTTGGCTGGCAAAAAGAACAGGGATGTTTCAACACATTAGCAAGGAATCTCCTTATGCACAACCTGGGGCTGAACAGGCCATCCCCAGCTATAGCTGGCCACATGAAAACCACCTGTACTGATCAAGAGATTCAGGCCAGGGTTTGGGTCGAGCCACTTCCCAAATCCCTCCTAAAACAGAGATGAATTCCTGAAAAGCAGGGAAATCTACATAGCAATCCTTTTGCAGTCTACTTAGAAAATCATAACAATCATGGCTTAGTTTTGTACTTCTATATATAAAATAAGCTGGGGCAGTAATACATGAATAATTCAGATGCACAACAACAACAAAGAGAAATTTGAGATTCCCAAACAAATGCAGACTTGAATTACATTCTAAATGGCACAAGTTTCCCATCTCTTTCCTTTAAGGTACTTTTTTTGAAGTAGATGCCAATTGTGGCCCAAGCGCAGCATGAGTGGCTGCAGCCTCCCAGAGAGCTCTCCCAGCCAGGCAGGGCCCATCAGGGCAACAAACAGGCCCGAAAATATTAGGGTCAAGTTTGGCTTTTTCTGAACGTATATTCCTGGTTCTCTGCTGCATATTTGAATTAACACACAGGCATATGGCTAGGAAAACAACAGTTAGTCAATTCATTCCAAAGGGACTTGGAATGTGATAAATCCTTACCCTCATTCTGGAGATCAAATAACTGAGACCAATGCAAAATGAGATCCTGGGTGCTGATAAAGAAGACCAGCCCTCCAGCATTAGCATTTGCTGCTGGAAAGCTGGCCTGCGTACACAATCCAAATCTCCTGATAAAGAGCATTTACAGATATTACTAGACTGAAAAAAGACAACTCACCAAGAACACTGCAGACTCCATCTATTCAGTTTTCTCATCTTACAGCCAACAAAAATCCCTGCAAATTCAAAATCTCCTTTGCTAAAAATAAAACCTCATAATACAGATAGCATTCAAAAACCCAAACAAAACAGATTCAAGGAATTTTGTCACAATCCAAGAACTTATAATTTTAAAGCTGCCTACTATTCTGGCAGAAGGAAAAAGAATCCCAAAAGATACTCTTGTGTAATATATGAATTTTAGCTGACACTTGGAAAAGAACATGCATCCTTATCAGGAAGAGATCCTGTTCCTATCAGCAACAAGAATTCCTGTTTGCAGGCATTATTCTGATACAGATGCCTATAGTCAAATATAGACCCTCTGCATCCTGATGCTGAAGAAGAGGAGCAGAAATCAGCACAGTGATCTGTCAGGCATTTTGCTCCACCACAAGCTATTCACTGCTCTGTCAAACCTGAAAAACAACACATCACAGCTGCAGTAAAGCCCACAAACCCAGAATTGGAGGCCAAATGTTAGCATGCTATTTTCACTTTTCTACAATTAATAGCTCGATGCCTTACGTAATCTACTGCAGTCAGAAACAAAAAGGTTCCCTTGTATTGTCACCTTGCCTAAGCAGCCAACATACAACTTATCCAGTATCCACAACCTCTCAAGGCTTTTAGGACTGTCTATTCTGCTGAGCACAGAAGGACTCTCATTTCACACCACAACAGAGTATTTCCAATGTTCTGCCTCCATATTATCTTGACTGTAGATTACCAAACCAGCTAACACAACCAGGACTGGGAAGATTTTTTAAAAATCACACTGGTAAGGATTCTAGAGTTGCTGATTTCCTGTTATAGGAAGTAACAGTTCTAGCAAAAGAATCCCCCAGGCAAAATGTTTAGTGATCTACTGTGCAAGCTCTAACAGCCTTTGTTCTTCTTCCCTTTGCTAGATTCATTACTGCTTCCTTCTCTCTGCCCCTCTCCCTCTCTCTGAACCCTTCAGATTTCACTATAAGATAAAAACATCAGCTCAAATCTAAGTACATATTTTGTATTTTCTAGCTGAGAAAGAAAAACTAAAAATTCTATCCATTATCTATTGCCTTGAGTTAAAAGCAGTCACCCCTCTGCAGCTGCTGCACTGCCCATCCGGTTTCCTATGCACAATATTATAATTCACACCACTGATAATGCACTGGAGCTCCATCCAGTCCCCCAAAATACATCTTTCCACTTGGTTGCTGCAAAATCCTCCCCAGGTTACAACACTTTAAGAAAAGCCATCCATACTATTTACTTTGCAGAGGTTTTTTCCTCTGTAGGCAATATTAAGTACATGTGTAACACCGAAGACCTTAATTAAAAACCAAGTATTGGGTCACCGAGATGTGGTCAAACAATAACGTGTAAATACTCAGACAGCAAATTCTGCATGTGTGAGCCTCTAATACAGCACAGAACAGCTCCCTGCCACAACTGGTCCACAATTCATGATTGTCGTTCAGAGGCCTATTCCATATCACTACACTGTGAAAAAAACCTGTATATCTGGATATATTTCAATGAAATACTGTATTTAGCCAAGATATCAGTAAGTCTTTACAAATAATAGCGTTAATCCTATTAAAACTGGAGGACCTTAATAGCATTTCTTCAGTAACACTTAAACAATTGTCTCTTTCCGAATGTGCCAAGTGTGCAATCAGGATGTATCTCCACGCTATTGTTATATTCAGCCCAAACCACCACATCTCACCTTGTGAACCTTGACCTTTGAGAGATTTTTTTAGCCAGTGCTCAGTTACTGCCACAGTCGCATTACCTCTGCAAACACCAAAGGGTTAAAGGCAGCCCCAATCAATGGGCCTACAAGGAAAAAAAAAGGGAAAACGAGTATGCCTTACAGCATCTTCTCAATGCTTTTATGCACAATTCTACAACAATATTGTTTCCTTCTGGCCTTAGAGAAAGGCACAGCAACCCCCCCCCCTTAATGTATCCTAAAGAAGAAAACCACAATACAGCACCCTGTAAATAGAACAGCATGCAAAGCATCCTCAGTCACAAGCATAACTACAATTACAAATAATTCAATCAATTTTATTTAGTTTAGTTTTAAAATAGACTGCATAACCAGTGTCCCACCCTTGCAAAGCAAAAATATTTTAGTAAGGGTCATAAATCTCAGCTCTTGCCCATTCCTTAAGCATAAAAAGGCACGAAAAGCCAAAGTAATCTCAGTTACTGCAAATATGTACATTTACATACAGAACCCTTTATGACTACGTTAGCCACATACCAGTGCTGTGTGTCTAAAGTGTGCATTCACATACTGTTTTGGGATGGTATCTTTCTGCAAGCTCCTCTGCTTTTGGCTGCCATGAAGGGAGGAAGCTATCCCAGTGTAGTAGCTCAGTGACTGCATTGTGTTCAGGAGCTGATCTGCCTCAAACCAGTTCCAGCCGGTTCTGGTCACCCTACATAAAAAGCTATGGCAACCCTCACTGAGTTGCCAACAAGACCCTGAAAATCGCAGGGGCTGGTTTTTGTGTGGCGTGGGGCCGGCACAGCCCTGTGCCCCGGCTCCCCTCTTGCCCAGCCCACGCAGCCCCTGCTCCCCAGAGCCCCCCGCACGCTCCCTTGCTCGCCTCCCCCACTTACCTCCCACAACCTGGCTGAGAGCTGTGTGTGCGTGCCTGTCTGTAGCTAACAAAGAGACCGCAATAAAAATCCTCGTAGGATCTCTCTTGCAGCACCAGGCAGGCTCGGCCACAGCCCTGGGAGACTGGCTGCTAACCCGGGATGCTACCCCTCTGCTCCCCCAGATGAGGGGTGGCTACTCACACACGTCACATCTGCCCCCTCATGACCACGGCCATGGGGTGCCCGATCAAGGGCTTCTCCCATATGCCCTCCCCACTCCTCGTTCCATCTGGGGCTGCCCAAGTGGCATTTTCTGTGCTCTGAGCAGCATTACCACAGAGTACCCACAAACGCGTCTCCCTCCCCTCAAGAAATCCATTTCCGCAGCAGTAAGATGCCTACAAAATAGTTCCTTTGCCCCCTCCTCGCAGCACCGACTTGGCTGCTGGTTTTTTTTTTTTCTTTCCTTTGCTATTCGACTAGGCTGGAGGCCTTCAGAAGCAGCGAGCTGCAGCCCCATGGCTGGGCAGCCCCCCCCGGCTTGCAGCCGCCGGCTGGGGAGGCCCGGTCAGGCTCTGCGCAGCTCCCATCCCGCAGAGATTGTGCGGACCGACCGCCTGCCCGGCACTGCGCCTCTCAGGCGATGCCTGGCCAGGGTCTCGGCCCTCTGCGGTGCCCACGCCGCTCCGGGGGTCCGCACCCACCTGTGCCCGTGGCCGCTCTTCTCCTGCCCGCTCCCCTTCACCTCGGCCACGCAAGGGCCTTCCTTCTGCATGGCTGACAGCCACCCAGACCGAGACAGCAGCCACCCCGCTCCTCTTGGCTACTCACCCTTGCTCTGGGAACACCAGTAACCACCTCCGCCTACGCGCTGAAACCCCCTCCTCGCGGAGGCTGCGGGAGATGCTGCTCTGCAGGGCTCCCTCCGGGCGGGTGGGCGACCCCGGCAAAGCCCCTCTGCCCCTGGCTGCACCTGCAACTGAACAGAGGTCTCGGGCACAACCCTGCACCCCTCCCTGCGGAGACACCTTCTTCGCATCCCTCATCCCCACCCCGTTCTGGGGAGAACCACCATGTTCTTCCGCTGCCTCGGCCCGTCTTCCCCACACAGGCT
>JBBMKD010000115.1:74151056-74176928 GCA_037834095.1 Argya squamiceps | reverse complement strand
CTCTGGCGGTTCAGCCCCTCCGCCGGCGCTGCGGCCGCTGTGCCTGGGCCCGGCCGGGGTCATCCCCCAGGTCCCGGGGCGCGGCCGGGAACCGTGTCCCGGAGCGATGCTGCCTTTCCTTCCCCACACCGTTAGCCGAGTTCTCTCGGGCCCGCCTGCGCAGCGCCTGCGGCCCGTGCGCTGCCTCTGACCAGCCGCCTTTGTTGGCTGCGCAGCATCCTGGCGGCATCGCCATTGCTAGGAACGGCAGGACGAGCTCCCGCCCTCTCTCTGCTACCACCGTGCAGCACCATTTTCGGAATGTAAAGTTTTGCACGCGAATCGCTTTATTGAATCATACTAAATTAAATGCATTAATACATTTAAATACGTTACATCCGTCTCAAATTTATGCTATGAGAATCGAGTATAATAAATATTCTAGATAAAATAATGCTGGTGTATTAACGTCTCTTCGGAGGCTGTTAGGAAGGCAGCAGAACCCCAAAGGCATTTTGCACAAGCACAGCTCCTGGGAAGCTGCCCCAGAAGCTGCGCCCGCAGGTATCAGTAGGGCAGGAAATTACCCATCGGGCCATATCCTGGCTACTCCAATCCAGCCTCCAGGTAAAAATTCTAGCTTATTCCAACTAACAAAACAGCGGCAGAACACAGGTTCTACTGATTGTCCGCAGTGGCAATCAGTGAGTCTGACAAGTTTCTAGAATTTGAACATAATACATCGATTTTAGGGTTTATATGAAAGTGGATTTGTGCACTAGTTTTAATGTTCAAGAAGGGCCATGCAATTCAGCTTTGCACAAGCCTTGGGCTCATCATGCAAGTGACTTGTAGAATTACCCATGATAATTACAACACCCTGTTTCTTCCCAATTCACTAGTAAATGGAATTGATTAAAGAAGTGAAAACTGCATTCTGTTTACTTATTGAATTTCTGTGGTCAGCTTGCATAATAGCATAAAGAAGGTGGCAGCTGCAACTACTACTCTGGTATTAATATCTGAAATGTTAATCAATTTCACAGTTTATACATGGCACAGAGGTCCTTGCGTGTGATGCCTTTCACACAAATCTACTTGTTTTCCTTCCAGCCAGGTGTCCTTGACATCTCCATGGGAGAAAAAGTCTGTCAGCCTAAGTATTTCACTTAAAAATATAAAATGAAGAGAATTTAAAGTATATTTTATAAGCTGTGCCAGGCTGATAGCACTTCTCCAGCGTTTTTTTAATTCAAGCACACAAAATAACAGGTTCAGCACCATGAGTGTTCGTGCAATCACTTCTGCATTGGGAGGAGGTTTTGGCCTGTTGACCGTATGTCTTGGCTCTGAAGTCTTAGAGCACAGGTTCTGTTCACTCCCCCAGACACTGTGCCACATAATCCTTAGAACCTGCGGTGGAAGAAATTCTCCTTGTTTAAGTTATCCTGGTTTTATCCCTTGTCTTTGCAGTAGAGAGGTTCAAATTCCCCAACCCTGCAGTCCTTGCATGGACAATCTCCATCCCAACCAGTGAAACCATCACCAGCGGATCCTTCCAGCTGGACTCCAGCTCTGAGATGGGATCTCCTGGTCACCTGTGCTGACACCTGCAGAGTCCCATAACTTGTATTTCTTTCTCTGGGAACCAGGTAAATCTTGAGCCCCTCCTTTTCTTTTCCTGAAGAAATGCCTCCAGTGCGGCTTGCTGTTCCTTCTGAGCAGTCAGCAAGGAGTGCTGCCAACTCAGAACACTTTGATGCTATGCTGAATGTTGAACTTGAGTGCAGTAATAACTTCTTAATTATTTAACTTCTAAGGACTTTAAGGCTCTTGAAATTCAGAACTCTAAACAGTGGTGTATTCATTTCATGCCTTGTGTACAGGGAATCAGTTTTAACTGCATCAAACAGAGCTTATGCACATTTACAGATGTGCTGGGGCTGAAGAGGATTTTGCAGGTGGGTTGACACAATAAAAACTGAAGTCAATTTACATTTGATTTCTTTTATGTCAGAATAAATATTGCCTTTTTTGTCCTTCCTACTTTTGGGGAGGACAGTAACAAAACATTTCCTTTCTAGCCAGCAAAGCATGCTTAACTTAAGCAAGAAGGGTAAAATACAGATTCCACATTTCCAATCCTAAATTTGTTTTCAGAGTAATAGCTTTAGAACTTCTGGAAAAAGCTTAATAGTGTCTGTTAATTCCACTGCCTTTTTCACCATAAAATTTCTTGTAATGCGATCAACAAGAGCAGAACAGAAGCTTGTATTTCTTGTTTAAGAATACTTTTATTTTTCTTTTTATTGCTGTTTAGAATGCAGTGGTACTTTCCTTTAACAATGTATATTTAAATATTCAATATTTAAAAGCCAGCTTACAATTAAACTTCACCTTTTCAGATGCTCGTAGCACTAATCTCCAGGTATTTTCTTGCGGAAAAAAATAATTTTCCTTTGCTAGTTATTAAAATATGTCTTCTATTACATTTTGGACTAAACCCCCCAGGATTGCTTTTTAAAATTAAGAGATTTATTAAAAGAAGGTGATCTCATGGGAGATAAGATGGACTTTGGTAGGGAGAAATCTACAAACACTGCCCAGAGCTGTGGAACATCTGCACAACAGGCAGTTTCCCCCAGATTTAAAGAATGTGTTCATGGAAGTTGGCAACTCATGTTATCCATCTGCAAGGAGAGAATCTTTAACTACAGAGCGAACATTTGCAATGCCCAAGTAGCATGAAGAGTGAGAAACCCTAATGACTCTCAGGATGTTAAACACTGTAAAAGCCCAAATACTGCAATGTCTTGAACAACAAGAGACTCCCATCTTTAATCATCTGTAAGAGAGATGCTGATTCAGATACAATACAAAGCCAAGTGGATTTGTCAGGGCTTTTAATGATACCTTTTTTTCTGCCTGTTAACAAACCAGAGCAAACTTAGCATTATCCAAAGAAATCGGAGGTGGTTAGTGAGGATCATGGGCTTAAAATAGTCCTGTTTGTGAGGAGTTACAGTCAATACCTCAGTCTTTCCACAGGTACTGGGAGGTACAAGGTAACACCATGCTGTGCCATGCTGAGAGGTCACAGCTCCTCTGAACAGGCAAGAGCAGAGCACGCACACCTCAGGCACTCACCTACATATGAACTATAGTGTGAAGCATATTCCCAGTGGGGGAAAAAGGGCTTTGCTCAAAATCTGCACATATATGAGACTTAGTGTTGCACAATGCAGCAGGCCTGGTACACAGGCCATATGCCTGCAGCACTTGCTGGCTCATCCTCAAGCTGCCAAGCGGTGACACGGGTGTTCAAGGCAGACAGCTGAAGGCACTGTCACAGGGTTACATCTGTTGACAAAAGCATGCCTTCAAGCCCAAGCATTTCTAGATATGAAATAGGAGAAATGAAATAGAAAAACTTGTATGACATGATGATTGTCAAAAGCTGGAAAAGGACTTCTTCTGCACAGGAGTATCATTTTTGGAGAAATGGACTACTCCCAGAGGCGAGGCAGCCACAGCTCCTCTGGGCAATCTGCCAGTGCCTCACTCCCCCTACAGGGAAGAATTTCTTCCTTATTTCCAATCTAATCTTGCCCTCTGTCAATTTAAAACTGTCATCCCTTGCCCTGTCACTACAGGCTCTGGTGAAAAAATACGTACCCTAATACTTTATGTCTGTATACTCCCTTTATACAGCATCTACCGCCCTGAGGCTCCCTGAGCAGTGGTCCCTCAGTGCTGTGAGTGCACCACACCAGTACTTCAGGCAGACCAGCAGCTCAGGGTGTGCAGGCAGGAGCTGCTGAGGACCAGCACACACCTGATCAAAGCCATCTGCCCAGCAGCACAAGGAACACAGCCTCAGGCCAGACCTCCCAAACTCAGTCCCCCAGCTGCTTACACAACACAACACAACCACAGGCATATTGCAGAATGCGAGGCTGATGGATTTTTGGATTTTCCGCGACACTGCTCTTTTCCACTTACAAACACCTTCCGAGTGCTGGGCCAGAACCCCTCAGTCAGTTCCTCATCAGGAATTAGCCACCTGCATGATTAACATCAGTACCACAGAGCTCAGCAGCCTGGCACATTGAAGAATGCCTGCTTTGTTCCCTTAACGTGCCATATGTATGGGGCTTTTTCCTTCCTCCTCCTGATATTTATTCAAGTATATGAGGATTATTTCTGAATTATTCATCATACAATATCTGATTAGACTGTGCCGGTTCCCACTGCTTAATGAATGAGCCATTAGGCGTTTGCAGATGGTGCCATCAACAGCTCCTGTGCTGTGTGTTCCATGCATTTACCCAGCAAAAGGAGAGCGCTGAAAACCTGAACCTGGGGTGGGAGATGAGTAATACCCATGCAGTGATCCTGCAAACCACACAAAGAGAGCAAGTGTTGCTGCCAAACTTATGTTTTGTTCTAGATGTTCTCTAATATAATTTTCTCAGAAAATCATGGTATAGCTAAGTATATATCCCATCAAACTACTCAAGAGATCACTTCAAGCAGTGAAGTAGAGGACAGAAACTGCCAGCAGTTTACATATATGTGGTCCTGCAAGGTGTGACAACTGCTGCCAGGGCTTATGGGGTGTGAGAGCAGGGGCAGACACCATCTGTGTGCCCCAGGCACTTCTTTCTTGGAAGAGGAGATCAGGAAGTGAGAGAAAACACTGTATTCCAGAACCCAAGTGAGTTCTGTGTCTGTGAGAGCAGACACAACAGGCACAGGTGCACCCTTGCTTTGGGAGGGCTTCAGGAAGTGGGAGACACTGCGTAGCTCTGGGTGTCAATGAGCTTGAGAAATCCATCCCAAATCACACAGCCTGGCAGGGTTCCTGCCGGTCCCTCGGGGCTGGCACCTGGACAGCCCCCTCCCCTGGGGAGAGGGGCACTGGGGGTGATGCCGTGTGACACAAGGGGTGCTGCCCCCGTGCAAGAACGGGCACACAGGCACTCAGGACCAGCAGCAGCTGTGCTTGTGCTTCTGCCTTTCCAGAGCCTACTCTGGAAAATGGAATAAGACATAATAAAAGAAGGAGGAACCCAAGAGTGATTTTTCTGCTGCTTTTCCTCTGTGTGCTTCAGGAAATGCTGTCCTCACAGATTAGGGGGGCAGCAGCAGCTCAGCCCGGCTGTGGTTGCTGGTACCAAGCTGCCCCTGATGATCTTCCTATAATGGAAACAAAGTTAAAATCAAGGCGCCTTGCTGGTTTGTGGCCAGGGAGTCTTTCAAGCACTCACACTTTCCATGCTGGTCCTTGGCATCTCCTGCTGGAAAAAGGACATCTGATTCATCCCCACCTACCAAAGATGAGTCAGGATTATACAAATTCCATTTAGTTTGTGTAACAACACTACTTCCAATGTTGCAAACTTTCCTGTCTGCTGCCATAAAAGTCTACTGAAAAAATCTCTGAACACACAGTGATCAGCAAGAGATGCCCCCAGTGGGGGCTGGTGGCTGCCATGTCCTGGGTTTTGGTCCCTCCCTAGGACAGATGGGGGTTGTTATCACCATTCTAATTTCTCTCAAATTGCAAATACTGCTGCCTCTGCAGTGATTCTCTCACCAGACAGGATTTAATAACAGCTGGGTATTAGCTGCAGCTTGAACAGCAGCTTGTTGGAAGCTTCCCTCTCCTGACAACCTGACCCCCAAGGTCTACTGCAGGCAGTCCCGTAGCCCAAGGTACACGTCCTGTCCTTGCCAGTTCACTAAATCCTTACTGGGCTTTGGCATTTCCCATGCTCCAAAGATGACTGTGCCTGTGTTAGCATGCCAAGAGGGAGGGAAGCTGCTGCACTCCTCACCTGGTGAGTGCTCTGCTACTCCACGGAAGTGTTAAAATACTCAACAACCTGCACCACCAAAAATGTTTTAGAGTGCACCTGAGTTAGGAAGACACTTGTGCTGGCATACCACAGCACGCATTGGCATGCCACACTGATCCTCAGATGTGCCAGCACTAGGGAAAACCCTCTCCCATTCACAAAGGGAGAGAGGAGATGAGGATGATCTCTTGAGTACAGAGGAGGGGAGAGGCACCAGAGCAGCATCCAGCTGAAACTTGGGGGTTTCACTGCTCAGCAGCAGCCCATGCTTGGTTCCATCAGCCAGACTGGCAGTCTCAGATGGTTTTCCCCTCTGCAGTACAAAAGGGCAGGTGGGCACGCTCTTGACTTGTTCCATGTGAAAGAACAGCTAAAGCAACTACCTGCCTGGAAGGGTCCTCCAATGACAGAGGACTGCTCCCTGTGGGGCACCAGGTGTGGGGGCACATGTTCCCCCAGCTCCTCTGCTTGAGCGTGGGTTTCCCACACAGTGTGGTCACCACGGGCCCATGGCAAGGCACCTGCTGCTGTCACTGATGACAGTGCTGGGGGCTGCCTGCACCTCCTTGGCCAAATTATAGGCTCACATTCTCTGGAGGGTGGAGGGCTCATCCTCCGTTCTAGTCCCAGGGATCTTTTCTCTTTGTCCCTTCACCCGTGAAACCTCTGCTTCAGAAGTTAGGCTCCCATGCAGCCACTGTGCAAAACTGGCTTGGCTTCAGATCAGTCAAAAATCTCCATCTTGCACTGCATGGGTGCAAATAATAATGCAGGCTAAAAAAGCAACTGGTGAGCATCATCTCTCTACTCATGAGATTTTTTATTACTTCTTACAGCTGTCCAGAAATGTCTGTCTTACATAACTAAACGCACTCTAGTTTGTGATACATCAGAATTCTAAGTATACCTTTTTTACCTCATATATACACCAGAGTTTTAACATCCTAGAGCTGGCAGGCAGATGGAGTTTAACAGGAACTATTCCATCAACAGATGCTACTACTGAGTTCTCTTTGCTCAGTCTGGGAATGAACTGATGGGCAAGGCAAGAAAACATGGTTTTTTACAGAGACACCATCTGCCAGCTTGAGAAGTTGTTGTGACCAATGACTCAGGATCACTTGTATAAGGAAAAACATTATTAATACCATTCTCAAGACAGCCCTATTATTAACTGCATATTAACTGTATTGTAACTATTGCCTAGCATCAAGGCCTACTTGGCCAAATTATAGGCTCACATTAAGCAATAAGAAAATACTGTAACTAATTAGTCTAAAAGGAAAATAACTGTAAACAAAATTAGTTGAGAAAGGGCAGTTATTTCTCTTGGGAACCTTTAGGTAACAAACCTGGGTTTAATCCATCTTTGCTATCATATTCTGTTAAGAATTGTTGCATGACATCAGAAGAGCTTTTCTAGTTGTGGAAACTTACAGTCTCCACATAACAAAAACAAAAAAAGGTTTTTGTTTATCACAGTTCATAAAGAAAAGAAGGGATTATTGGATTGCCAGCAGCAGAGATGAAGAGTTCCCATGGATTGTTTTATGGAATAGGACGATGGGAGGTGTCCCAGCACATGCAGGGTACTAAGGGCCTGCTGGGCACATGGTTCTTCTCAGCAGATCAGAAAAGGAAAAAAAAGATGCTGATGGCAAGGCAACACCAGAGTGGGGGTAAAGCACCTCATTCCCAGTAAAACTCACTCCAGCTGGCAAGTGGCTTGCTCCTGTGTATCCCATCACAGGAAAGCATGCTGTGCCCATGTTAAAACCTGGATTATCCCAGAGCAGACAGCAAGAGAGAAAGCAGCAGAGAGGTTCTGCAGAGGTAATGAGTCCCATCTCTGATTTATGTGCTGGAATGCAGTGAGGTGCAAACAGCTGCAGTTCTCTACCTGCCAGCATGGGTAAACAGCTTGTCATGAAGCACAGCTATTTTCTGATTCAAATGAACCCACTATTTCCACTAAAATAAGAGCTGGTAATCCAATGGGTGTTTCAAAATTGTGTTTTCTTGCAGCTGCAACACTGAACCAGAATATGCAGCAGTTTTCTGCATATCCCTAAGACAGGCATGAAACAGAGACTACAAAGCTTTGAGAATCAGCAAACCAGTATTTTATAGTGACTGTAGCTTAAAAGACTGTTATGCTTCTTACAGACCAAAAATATACTGGATTTCGTAGGTTATGAATATCTCAAAGCAGTCCTGAAAATTTTCTGGACCAATGCAGGTCTCATGCATACTACTGGCATTCAGCAGAAGAAGAATGAGAGGGAAAGAGCTGGCAGGCACAAAGAAGACAGGATGTGAACAGAGAAGACTCCTGGGACCACTTTAAATGCCTAAAGCTCTGGCAAACAGCCCTTTCAGAGGGGAATAATCTGAGCAGTTTCTGACAGGCTGCCTGGTAGTAACCCACAGAAGATGTGCTTACCTCTGCAGGCATTGATCTCTTCTCTGTGGAGAAGACAGGAGGAAGACTGTCCGTTGAGAGGACCCAAGGGAATGGCCTGAAGTTGTGGCAGGGGAGTTTTGGTTAGGTTTAGGTTAGATATTAGAAAAAGGCTCTTCCCTCAGAGGGTGGTAGGACACTGAACAGGCTCCCCAGGGAATGGTCACAGTCCCAAGGCTTCCAGAGCTCCAGGAGCATTTGGACAATGCTCTCAGGCACAGGGTGTGACTCTTGGGGATATCCTAGTGCAAGGCAAGGAGTTGGACTCCACGATTCTTCCAGCTCAGTGTATTGGGTGAGTCTGTGACTTGTGCTGTCCCGCCACACACAGTCAACATCCCTCCTCTTACAGGATGTCAGGAAGTAGAGCTGGCTCATGTTTAGAGAGATGAAATAAATTATAACCATCACGTTAAGTCATCAGAGAGCCCAGGAAGATCTGAGAGCTGCCTGATCTTATGTGTAGAGAAGTAATTTGCATAACAGGTTGAAGACTTTTCATCTTAATTGCAAGTGACTTTGAAAGCTGAAAGCAGGGTGCCAGCAGATTCTGTCTGAAGGCCAGATGGGGAAGGCCTGGTTGCGTCCTCCCACATCCGCTGCAGATGTGGAGGCTGGTTGCTGTGGTAACACACCCCCACAGGGATCCAGGGCTCCTGCTCACGGCGTGCCAACAAGGATGGGAGACAGCATTTCTTCTCATTAGCTCTTAAAATAAGCCTGGTATGCTTATTTGCTACAGCAATACCATAGAAATTAGTAACTGCCTAATTGCCACAACATGGAGGTGTCCTCACTCCATTCCTAGACTATTGTAATTACTAAATGATCAATCTTTTAAAAAAACCCAACAAACCAAACTCCCTGAGATTGCCAACCTCTCCTCCTCCACCTGATACTTTACACCTATCTCAAATTCCCAGCAAAAACCTTGGAACTCAGAATGCTGCACTCTAAAAAGTGCGCAGATCTTACTGTGCCTGAATGAAATTTCTATGCAAGGAAGAATACTGAAACATATCCGCATCACAGCAGTGAGGAATTTATGTCAAGGTGAACATAGGCCAGGAGCTCGCTGCATGTGAGAGGTGCCAAAGTTCCTAATTAGCTGACAGACTGAGGAAAAGTAGTTGATGCATAAACCAAGGCAGTAACTACAGAGAGAGCAACACCAGCCCTGACGTCTGCTGAAGAGTGCCGTGGTGCAGATGGTCTTCTGGAGCCAGGGGCAGTTTCAGGACTCTCAGGATAGCAAGAGGAGTCAGCCTGCAGAGCTCTATGGAGGGAGAGAAGGTAGATGCACTCCCACCTTACTGCACTGTGGTGAGGCACAATGGAAGCAGTGTCTTGGCCTTTCTGAACCACATGAACCCTTCTTTTGCCAGAGAAGCCTGAGTTTATTTGGATTACCTTAAACCTTTTTTCTAAACCTATTCAACGTCCAAACCCAGGTCACAATCACTTAAGTTATACAAAACCGTACAGCAGTGGTAAAGCAGAGGACAAAGTAATTTAGCCTACCAGATACTTCAGCGAAAAACAATTATCTCCAAATAATTGCACTGTAGGAAAAAAACAAACCCTGAGGCTTCGATTCAGAAAGGGTACCACAAGCCAAAGAGAGCTGTAACAGCTACCTAGGTTTAGGCATGTCTTTTAATTCCACCAATTTCATTGACATTGAAATGTTAATTTATGCCTGTTGAACTTTTACAGTGCTTTCCTGGACCTGGGCCAAAGGAAATGGGTCCTGCCTGCAGCTTGCACTGAAGAACAAGAGTATTTCATTCTGAACACTTATGATTAAAACAGTTAGACCAGTTCCTAAAGACAGTGCTGCAGTGAGACCATGCCTTTCTATCACCATTCTCTTTTTAAAGAGGGCTCCAACAGATATACTTTTCCTCCACACACTCTACTGCCACAGGCAGACTTTTCTCAGACAATTTGGACAAGTCGAAATGGTTTAGGTCACTTAGAGAACCTCTGTTAAAGGTATTAGCAAAAGCAGGTTTAATGTAAATGTGCAAAAGGGTTATGAGGTTGAATGACAGGGTTCACTCTGGTAACTGCAACATGGATGATGCACACAGTGGAAAATGTGTCTAGAATCAATGTAGAATGATTTACACAGGCACCATGGATGCCAAAGGCTAAGGGAGGCCCTGCTGCTGAGTCACAGGGCTCAGGCTTGGGCAGGGGTTTTTATGCCTGAAGGATTTAGCATTGCCTGACTAAACTGCTGACTAATTTAACATTTGTGAAATGATTCAATTCCTATAAGCACAGCAGGAAATTCATTCTAGATCTAAGATGGCAATATCCATACTATACTTCCATAGGGAATTTAAATCAATTTACACACACAGAAGTATATACATGCATATACAAATATGTCCAAGGGTACCTATTAAAGATTAAATACCTTTGCATCTCTCAAGAGGCAAGGGTTGAGCTTCGAGGAGCAAGGGTATCAGCCCAGGCCCAGATCTGTATATCTCGAGCTGAAGTTCATGATTCAGATTTCCCCTTCTTTTCTGTTAAGGAAATTCTTCCATTACATATTTTGTTTCAGTAAAGTTTTGGGCTTTTTAAGGCTGGAAGGAGTAGAAGAATGTAGCAACTACATATGCACAGATACATAATTTTGTGGACAATGGTTTATTACACAGTAAGAAAAAATAATAAGTTTTTATACCAATCAGGAAACTGACAAAGTATTAGCTAAGTCTTACACTCCTAGACCACGTCTCAAGCCATAATCTGATTTAGAAGTGAACTGCACAGAATAGTTAATGCCGGTACATCTCATTCATTAATAGGTATGGCATTATTTAATACCCTGCAGAAGGAAAACAGAAATTCAAACTCATGTACAGATTACTTCAAGCATGGCTGTCATCCTGGAAATAGCTATATCCATGTACCTATGCCCACCTTTCAGCACAGAGCAACCTGAAGATCACCAGATCTAGTTAAAGATGCATTACATTCCCATCTCAAAGTTTTATGGCCACAGCAGGACATCCCTCAGTGCCCATCCAGCATATTGCCAGGACACCAGATCACAGCACTCTTCACTGGAGATTGAAACTGGCTTGTCTGCCTCAAAATCATCCACTTATTTTGCTTTTATGATGGGGATCTTAATTAAAGCAATTCTCCTCAACATTACCAGTGCAGGAGAGGCTACCACCCCTGTCTGAAAACTCCCTTTGATTTTAGTTTCCTCACACCCCAATAGTTTTGCATGTTCAAAGCACCAAAACTTTCTAAGACCTAATAAAAGATGACTTTTCTTGTGATCCTTGTTTTAGCCCTCAGCATGTCTGTGAGACTGACCATATAATACCTTGCTTGCTATGAGCTGGCACTTTCCCATATCTTTCCAGTTAGTGTTCTTCCAGAACATGAACAACCAGATATCAGATCAGCAAGAATCTTAAGAGTGTTATGTAAAAAAAATAAAAAAACCCAATCATAATAAAAACAATCCACCACAGTATGATGCCATGGCTTTGCTCCCTCTGATAGTCTGTAGTTCTCTTAAAAACAAAAGTGATGTCAGTTTGCTGGCTCTTCAGGTTTTGTGTTCCTTGCACAGATCTCAGATGCTGCCAGACACTGGAGATCTGACAATCAGAGAGGAGAATGCAGTCAGGGCTGCTTTTTGGCTACATCCAAGGCACTGGAACATCAGTGACCCATCCTAACACACAATGGCCAAAGAACAGAATAGGATACTCTGAGCAGTTCAGATTTTTCCCTGTATCAAACAACAAATAGGTGAAAAAAAAAAATCATGCATTTTTCATCCCTAAATCTATTGGTCCAGTTTTCATATCTTAGGATATAACCTCATTCTCAGCACCTGCTCTAAACTCTCCAGGGCCTTGTCTAGAAGTCTCCAAACTCCAGAAGATGGAGAAGCAGTGTGGAGGCCCCTCTGTTCAAGGATGCCACACTGGTCTATTCCAAACACATCCCAGCTATTGCTGTTCAGAGAAGCTAAGGCTGTCAGAGAGGAAGAATTCCAGTTCAACAGTATCATCAGTGGTCTCTACTGGTACATTACTCTTTTCCACAGTGGGTGAATAATGCTGTACTTCATGTCTTGAAGCCAATATCCTGGAAGTTCCATTGCAGGAACATGCCTCTGGTTGTGTGGTGCTGGTTGAGCAAGCACAGTTAGGATGGTAAACACCTGGACAGGTATTGGGTTTGCAATGACTAGGGATGTAGTATTCAGCTGCCTCTGGACTTGATTCTTCTGGATTATGAAAAGGATAACCAGGCATGCAACAGGTCTGGGGACAGTTCTTGGTTTTGAATCCATGGTGAAGACCTAATTTAGCAATAAGGGGCTTCCCAATATTAATTTCCTTTCTTTCATCCATTGTATCTTCTATTCCTGAATACTCATAGTGCAAGCAAACAGTGAAGATTAAATGTTCCTGTAAAAGCAGAAAGAAGGGGAGAGAAAAAGTTATACTTCCTCTCCAAATAAACACTACAGGAAACCCTTAGAGAGGCTCTGGTCTCCTGGAGGAGCAGAGTGACCTATTTAGGAGCTAGAGACACACTATGGGCAGGCCTTGTTTCCTGAGGTCCTCTCTTGGTCACTACTTGTTCACTGAAGAGTCTGTATTTCCAGAAGCACTCGTGTCACCTCAACTGCCAAAAGCATTATAGAAGAGATGCCAGGCTGCATCTGGCACAGATGTTCATGACACAAAGATACAGGGACACTTAGCAGTGCCCCAGTCTGCTGAAGTGACAACCTTTCAAAAACTGTGTGCCCAGGAGCACAGGCTGATGATACACAACACTTTCATCTCCCACTCACAACTCTGTAAGAGGCAGCTCTGCTTCAGGTCATGTTCTTCCTAAAAAGCATGGGAACACCCTCAGAGCATGCAATAGGTGATCTGCACAAAAATAACCATCTTGGCCAAGGTCAGCATGGGCCTGGAAAATACAAAGGGCCTTGCATGCCGGTTTCAGGACTGCATATGCATCAATTCCCTGCCTTTTACTTTTCAGCTAAAATTGAAGTCACTGAACTGTGTTATTCTCCATTCTTTCCCTCCAAAGAACTTATTACAATAACAACACACAGCTGCCTCAACAGAACTGCAAAGCAGCATAAATAGCATCAATGATCTGGGCAAACTTGTAATGAGTAGTATATACTAACCCTCAGTTTTTGCAGAGAACTCAGCCTGGTGTAGAGGCAGTGCTTGGGAAGGTCCTTTGATACTAAATAGCTTCCAGTTTCTTCAGGAGTTCCTTTATTGGCCCCTTTAGGATCTACATCCAAGTCCTGTAGCAAGGAAAAAAAGAGAACTTACTTGATGATGTAGAATTTGTAGATCATAAAATAGTATTTCTTTCAGTTTGAGAAGTTGCAGCACTTTAGACCCATTTTACTGTACAAGGTGCTTGATATGGGTGGAGCAGAAAATTTTCAACTTCAGTGGAGCAAGATCACGAGACAGCAGCAGGAAGCACTTACGAGTGGGAAGTCTGTGATGTGGGCTCTACAAGCTGTGATTTCAGGGGGCTTCTTAACTATCCGTGTATAGATTATCATGACATTGGAGAACTCAGCTGCAAACCCCAACTGAATCTGAACACCACACTGGAATTCAAGGGACATACTTTCTGGAAGCTCTGCCAATAAATAACACATTGTTGCAGTCTAAATATAAACTCAGCATATGTATTTTTCTTTTTCAATCATTTAACAAACAAGAACAAAGTGCTTGGTATCACAAATAAACATCTGCATCTCTGAAAGAGTCTTCCTATATGACGAGTGGTCTTAAAAATGCCACCCCTGACCCTCTGCTCCAACTGTCAAAGAAATTTCAATATGTACTCCAACAAGTTTAGGTGAAAAAGGTAAAACAGTCTTAAACCCCACTGCCCTTCTTAAAAGGCTAGGAAGCCTGGAACTCATCTCTGTCTTATTTTATTTTTCTTAGTTGTCTGCGTTGAAAACTTCTTTTCATCATGCACATTTACTATACAGTTCACTTGGCTATTTTAGGGGATGACTTTAGAATGAGATCAATGATCTTACAAATCAGATCTTACAAATGTCACTGCTAGACAGGCAGTAGTGGGAGACTGTCCCTGAAGGCAGACAACCCCTAAGTCTCCCCTCCAGTGTCTGAGTGGTCTTAAATACACTGAATATACATGAATTCTACATGTCACCTTGTTCATTACTATCTCATGTAGGGGTAAACCCCAACACAAAAACTTCTGACTGAACATAGTAATGCAAATGTAGCTATAAAGTTGAATTTCTTCCATTTCCATTCAATAGTACATGCTCTCCCTTCTCCCATCATGGCAGTAGGATCATCTAAAAGCAGACGGTACTGTACCATGAGCTTTGGCCCACTGCAGGTTCCGTGCCAGGGACTGTGCAGAAGATGTGCTTCGTTGAACAGGATCAGTTAACGCCCTTTTCTCTGACAAGCTGCTGCGGATCTCCAGGGCTTGCTTGCCTTTGGTAAGGGGACACTTGCCCATATCTAAGAACAAGATGCAGAGAGGTTCTTTCAAAATCAATGCTGCTGCAATTCCAACTGAATTGTACGTTTCTGCAATTTGTGGTTGCTGTGGTTATGTCAGAGCCAGCACATCCATCAAGAGCTGCAGTTTTATAACTGCAACATTCCTTGCTCAGCTCTTCCTTTGCTGAAGCCTAAAGCAGGTCTCCAGAGCCCTGAGGGGTTGCACGTGGCCTGGCCAACATTGTCCCTGTTCTTCAGAGCCAGTCCACGCATCACAGCTCTGACTGGGTAAGGTCCTAATTAGAGTAACTAATTTCCAGAATGTGAGTAATTCCATTGGAGGAGATTATTCTAAAGAACTGGGGGCAAGGGGAGTATTTTAGGTTTAGATACAAGGGCCCAATATTGATTACTTTACAGAATCACTAATGACCCACATGTCAGGACAGAGTACAAAATTTGGCAAGTTTGCTGATGATTAAAAACTCAAAAGGAGTGGCTGATAGCCCAAGAGACTGTACTGCTCTTTAGAGGGTCCTGGCCAGGCTGTGGAATTGGGCAGAGAGGAATGTCACGAGGTCCAGTAACAGGCCAAGTTCTGCTCCCAGGCAGGAATAATCCCTTGCACAGGTCCACAAAGGGCCTGACTCACTGGGACACAGCTCTGCAGGGAAGGGCCTCGGGGACCTGGTGGCCACTAAGCTGACCGTGAGTCAGCACTGCACTCTTGTGGCAAAGGCACAGCAAGGACCACGGTGCCAGCAGGCTGCAGCCTTTTCCATGGGGGCTGTTTCCAGGAACATTAATGGGAACATTCCTTTGGCACTGTCTGCACAGCACCTCTGTGCTCCCCAACAGCCAACAGCTGGTAATACTCACAGCAGTGCCTGTCACGCTGCCTGACAAGTCAATCTTTCCCTGCACTCCCGAACAGAACACAAAGCTCTGTGACCTGCAGCTGCCTGAGGCTGCTGAACCCAGGGCAGAGCTGGGCTGATGCACCTTCTCACACCAGTCTGACACTGTTCTGTGCTTGGAGCAGGTGTTTGCACAGAAGCAGTATGCTTTCCCTCCACACTTTTCACTTTGATGGCTTCTCCCATCAACTCAAAAATACAATCATTGAACCAGGCAAATTAACGCAGTGCACTGCCCTTTTTACTGCACTTGGAGAACAAATCATTATCATTGCTATAGCACTCTGAGGCAAAGAGGATTATGTTAACTGTCTAAATGAACATGCAAACCACTGGACTACCACAAGCAGCTGGCACCACAGAACAGAACAGTTTTGTGGATGGACAATTCAAAGCTCCATGCTTTGAGAAAGATACTCAGAGCAAATAAGGTTCACTGAAGAGGAAAGTATAAAATTGAACACTATTAAAGAAGCTCAGCATCAGGAATGTTGTTAATATGCTGCCCAGTAGCATCTGCTATTTGAACAAAACACAAGAAAGAGATTTAAGTAGTGTAACACATTCACCAGGACAGGAAGGACACGGAAGCAAAATTGTTTTCAGTAATGCAGACTGAGGAGACTGTTAGCGCAGTAAGCTGGAGTTCACCTTCTGCAACCTCATCAAGCAGAACAGTGACTTTCTTGTCTTCTAACAAACGGTCCTTCAGGAACTTCATGAAGATTCCATTGGCCAACCCCAGCTGCTGAATTTCAAAAGCTTCTGCTCCTTGGCACCTGTGAGATCATCAGCATCAGACAAGGAAAAAACACTGAAAAACCTGCATGATTAAGAGTAAATTTATATTGGGAATGGGGAAAGAAACCCTACAATTTGAAAACCAGGTTGTGTCCAAGGTCTGCACATCATGTTCCCTTGCAAGCAGCTGATGGAAGTTTCTCTTAAAGTGACATCAAACCTGTTCATCAAACTGCTCAGATGAGAAACTTAAATTTATTATAGGTGACTTCAGTAAAGCTCCTGATTACTTCTCTTCATCTGTTTTTGCACTTGAAAAGTGACCAAGGTTACTGGCCCACAGCACAGTTCTGAAAAAGATCAGCTATACAATCTCAGTCATTTCTGTGGCACAGGAGAAGAAAAGCTTCCTTACGTTGCATATCCAAAAACAATGTTGGCCGTAACCTTCAGAGCATCCAAGATAAGAATTGTGTCATCATATTCATTTCTGTAATAAATGGAAACACAAGAAAGTAAAACAGTAATTTGAAAACTAATAATGGCAACAAATTCAAAATACAAAGAAGAGCAGAGTTCAGAACCAGTAATTCGTTTTCACTTCTGCAAGTCTGGAATGAATCCTGACTGCTCAAATACAAAGGTCAGCACCATAAACTTTGCAGTACAGTGAATTCTCAGCCTAAAGACTTCTCATCAGCAGGAAGCCCAGCTTTCTGTTAAGATCCCCAAGAGCTGAGGTCAGCTCCCACCACCCAGGAACGCAGGAGATACCTTTTGCGACACATATCCAGCAGGAACACGTTGAGTCCCGTCTGCTTCTCCTGCATCAGCCGCAGGATGTTCTGCACGCACAGGCAGTTTGCTGAGCGGTAGGGATTCGGGGCATCAATAGGAACCATGAAACTGTTCCCATAGTTTTCATAGCCATGGCCAGCATAGTATAACAAACCTGAGTTCAAAACAGGTGTGACAGTGAGCAATGCATCAGACACTTCTATCCATTTTAGTGCATCAAAACTGTCATGCACAACGCTGACTGTGGGCCAGGGAGTTCGCTAAAGCCACTCCAAACCATGTAAGTGTCAACTCCACAATGCACTAACACAATAAATTAAAAGAAGCACAAAAATCACACATGCAATAGAATCAGTTACATATTTGCATAAATACACCACGTTAAATACTCTTTAAATGCTCTAAGTAGCTATGACCTCTAATGGAGACAGTCTGTTATGTGCAATGTGTAACTCACAGATAGGAACAAGGAAATGTGCCAACTGGAAAACATCTGCTCCACATGTGCAATTACAAAGCTCTGAGCAGCAGTAAGTCTGCAGTTAACAAACAGAAAAAAAAAATGCTGAAGAGTTTGGTAGGACTCCAGAGCACATCCCCATTACCAAACTACCAACAGCTCATGTTCAGTTGATTGCACCTATATCTCCTAGTTACAGACTCATGACTCTTCCGGGTCTACTAAACAAACAAACTCTTTGCATGCTTACCTAGCCAGAAGTTATTATCCTGCCATCATGTCCCTCATGTGTCACTACACCACAGTCTACAACATTTTAAAGATTTAGAATCTTCATTAAAACATGCAATATTTTTGTAGGAAAAAACCCAGCCTGATCAGGGAATTTAAGAAAGTTTTTTCTCAACCCTGAGAAAGGGAACTACAAGCTAGGACTTAGATTTTCCTTACATGAATTAAAATGTCCAATATTAAAGTTACATAAATTTGCACGACGATTAGATGATCTTAGAATCAATCATCTCTACTGCCGTGAAATGCAGTTACCAGAGGCTTGTATGATTTAATTGGATTTTCCTAATGCCTCTTCCCAGTGCTGGTTTCCCTTAATGATGCAAACCCTATCTTTTAAAAAGAATTTTTATTTATCTAGTCAAAGTAGTCTATAGGTCAGATCTGCAATTAAGAGTATAGTGCTCCACTGAATAAAAGTCAACAGAAATCTGACAATTTATGCTGGCTGGAGATATGATATTCCTATATGTAAGTTGTTATTCTTACTAAAATTTGCTAAGAAATTAAAGTCACTACAACACTGTCACATTCACAGAAAACCCAAATTAAGCCTCACCCTAACATACTAAGATGATCTACTGTTATGTTAGCTCGTGGAGGTGGGCATGCTAGATGTTTTCACCTTTTCACTATTCACAGCTACAAGAAATGAAAAATATGAGGGCTACTTGAGCCTGGTGAGCTTCAAGAGAGCTAAAAATGGTATCAAGTGCAGCTGCATGACCTTGTTTCAGGCCCCAAGTTAAAAGGAAAGTCTTAATGTGATTTCCAGAGTTTGGATCTGGACCTAAATCAGGGTTATATTTGAGATTCGATGTATCTGAGCATATATTCTGAGCAGTAATTGGACTGACTGACTGCAGTCCTTTTCTATCCTTGGCAGATGACTGTGCTATGTGGCAAGTACCTGCAACAGTCAATATGTTGAGCTCAAGATCAGAAATAAATCTGCACATACCTGGGGTAAGTGGAGTAAACATGTTTGGAGGGCCTCAACGGAGACTCACACACAACAATTTTAAGTAGGCTCATGTTCCTCAGAGACGTCAGCATTTCAGTGATATCTGCCTCCCTCCCTCCCTCGGTCCCTCTCATTTAAAAAGAAAGCAGCCTAAATATTTTTAGCCCTACAAACACATGGGTCTGTGCTTTTACCCTGTGTGGAATACAATGTTAATTGCAACCTACATTTAGAACAGCACAGACTAAGCAGAGGAGACCATCACCATCACTTTGTTTACTACTGCTGCCCTTAAGAACCAGCATCTGAAATGCCACTTTCCTGGCAGTAAGCCAGAATTACACAACCTAGTAGGCATCAGGTTTATATGGGACTAAACAGCAGTAGTCACTATGTCTCTTCTATTTGAAGCTATGCCCACTAGAAAAGACAATAAATCATTACCTATTTGTGCACTGACAGCATCTTTTATAGGCTTTAAGCCATTAATAGCCACTATGCAGAAAGAACAAAGTGATCATTTAAAGTGAAGTAGTTATTGCCAAACACCACTGAAAAACTGTTCTGCTTACCTTTTGTATCAACTGGCTGGATAAGTACAACTGCAAAAATATGCCATGTAAGAGCTTTCATATGGTGCTACTGAGAAATTCATAAAAGCCTTTCAGTACTTTATTTTTCAGTACTTTACATTCATGTCCACTATTATAGAGAAAAATTGAGAAGGTGCAAAAATCTCGAAGTTCACCCAAACAGATAAACCCATCTATTTCCCAGGGAATAATAAAAGCAAACTGCGCTCAAAAGCCTTATGTTCCTGCCAGACCGAGGCTTCTTCTCAGGCAGGGTTTGGCTCAGATATAAATGCCCAAATGTCAGAGCAGGCAGTTCTGCACAGACAGAGCATCAAGTAACACACCCTTTAAAAAACCAGTCATGCTAAGAAATAAGCTGACCTTGTGTTCCAAAAAGGGATCAAGTAATGTTTTCTCAAATGGACTTTTACGACAGGAATTCAGCAATCTATTAAATAGAGACCTGGGAAAACTTTTTGGAAAACTTTTACTCTCTGTCCTAAATAATTTCTGGAGTTTTTAATACAATTTTAGCACACACGATCTTAGAAAAAATGACAAAATAGTGGCAGTCAGCAGAAAACATAAGAACTTTTCTTACACTCCAAACCAGATCACTCTTGGCCTTTTCCATGGAAGGCTTTTGCTCCATGCACCAATTCCCTCATGCTCTCCCCCACTTCTGTCTTTTGCTTTGTCCCCCAAAATCAAATCTAGGCAAGCAAAGTACTACCAATACTATCAAACAAAATAAAAGCCTGCACTGCAGTTCTAGGTGTGGTTAAAGAATAAAGTTCAAACATTTGATCTGTTCTAAAAGTAAAGGAACAATAACATTTTAACCAAAGTCAGAGGATATGCTGGTGGGTGCCTTTAACTTATTTTTCCTGTTCTACCTACATCATATTTACCCTGAAGTTTGTTTAGCAGAGGCAAATGCCAGATGTTTGATACTTGATACATAAAAAACTGACCTACTTCAGAAGGGATTTTATGTGTCCTTACCATAAACTCCTTTATCCAGGAGAAGTAAAAATTCATCCACTGCATTTCGCATCTCAGACTCAGTAAGATCCAGCAAAGAAACAACTTTGAAATCCAGCTGCCTTAGCAAACTGGTCAATTCGTAGACATCTACCATTGGAGCCTTGAGCTGGGGATGATTCCAGTAGCTCATGTTTCCTATTAACAGAGCCACCTTGTCTGTGGCTGCCAAGACACGCAGAGAAAAGAAACATGTCACATTTATATATAATTATATAATTATATATATAATTTATATATTCCACAGATTCAACACCTTTAAATTTAAGGCTTTCCAAAGTGAAAAGACTATCCAATCTCACTTCAGGCACACTATTTTATGTGATTTTACAAGTCATCCCACATCAACAATACAACTCAACTCTCTTTTCAGCCTGAAGAAAAAAACCTACCCACATGAGAGGGGAGCACTTACAGCCCACCTCACATGAACCTGAAAGAGCCATAAAATTCTGACAGAGGCCAGGAGCCTTTCCACCTGGTTTAGTATCAACAGGACAACCTGCCTGACCACTCAAAGTCTACAGTGCAAATTTAAGAATGTGATTAAAAAACCTAGCAAGTATTCTTCACATCACGTGTGCTATCCATCTCTTTACGAAGCTTCAGCTCAGCATCAAAGCATCCCCATGATGGAACAGGGAGAGCTGAGCTTGCAAGGACAGCATTTCCTCAGCAGACAGGATAGCAATCCTTTCTACCACATCATCCCAACACTACTGCCTCCAAGTGTTTGAAGGAATGGAGTTAACACACTGGCTAAGGCCTGGCCACAGGAATCTGAAGCAGTAAACTGAAACAGATGAGATGCTGCAGACGCTTCACAGGGTCACTAAAAATACTGGTGCCCTCAGCAGAGTTTACTCCTGAAAGGGCAAGCAAGCATACTAAAAGGACTACACAAACACCCACAGATCTCCCTCCCTGCAGCTCTCTGCCCCATAGCTCTTGCACTGGCAGTGTCAGTAATAGCAGTACTCAGAAGCAGCAAAATCTGCTTCCTAGATGTCAAATACATGCAGTCACTTCAGTACAGAACTACTTACCCACAGGTCTGTAACTTGATTCTTCTTGTGGGTCTGCTTGAAACAGAAGAAAAGAGCAGCGCGTCAGTGACCACAACTGCATCTTCCCCAGAGCCATAGTCTAGTGGCACTGCTTTATCTAACACTTTGTTAGTTTAATGCAAGAAAAAGCCTTCTTTTTGTTTTGGTGGGGTTTGGGGGTGTTTTGTTGATATTGTTGGTTTTGTTTAGCTAAATTCCTTCACCCTTTTCCAGCAAACAACCTGACAGGATGTGAGTAGCTAGTTCTATAGATTAAGAAAGAATAGTTGCTGAATGTCACAAACTGTACATTGGCATTTTCAGTGACATCTGAACAGTTCATCCTCTCCAAACAAAATGCAGACATGCAAGGTGGGGGATGCTTAGCAGGGATTCCCATCTGGATGTGAAAATTCTTTTATTCTGTACCTTTGTCACAGAGGGTGGCAGAGCCAAGGCTGTGCCAAGAGACAGTAAACAGTGTGCCAGAGTAGTACACCTGGATAACGTGACACAGGATGACAGAGAAGCCCTTCAGTGATTGAAACTAAGGCTGGGCAAACGTAAGTGTATTTGATGTCTTACCCAGGAAACTATCTTTGGGAGTTGAGGTTTTTGGAAATTGCATCCGGGATAATCCCCTCTAGAGCAACACTGTGGATCTACACTTCTATAATAAACACCCAACAGGCTTCAAATCACATTGGCTGACTCCAACAGGACTGTAAGAAATATGCCACTCAACATACCATGAGTGATAGCCAGACACCTCACATCTTTTTCACCTTAATTATCTGAGAAAGCAGCAATGTGCTAAAACTGAGAGTCCCAAGAAACCACAGACAAGAAGGATAATTCCCTTTGTATCTGTGTAAGTACCTGTGCAGCCTTGGGTGATTTTACAAACAGCAGCCCTATGATTCTCTATATGTGTCAAGTTAAATCTCTTGGAACTAAGAAGCTGTGCTGCTCTTAAGGTGATACCAGCTCCTGTTCAATTCTCAATTACAGATACACCCAAATACTGTCAAGTTTATACTATAACCCAGTGAGCCTTCAGTGACTTGTAACTGAAAGTTAAAGTTCATAAAGTGAAGATGCAAAATTAAAAGTTTTTCAAAACTTATCACTTACCTGATTCCTGAAGATCACTTAAATCTTCTGTGAAGGAAAACATCAATAAAATATTAAAGAGGAAGCAGAAACCCCCTTTTTTTATTAGTAAAAATGTTAGTGTCATGCCATTATTAAACAAAGCTGAAGACAGAAAACAAACTACCTTTCTAAAATACCTTTGGCTTTGCTTTTCTGCAAATCAAACCTTTTGTGTTTATTCCACACAGAGAAGAGCAAATCCTATAGCAATACATTAAGCTGTGCTAGACACAGAATTACAGTACAGTAGATGTAAAAACAAAGAGGGGCACAGGTACAACACCTCAATCCCACAGGCATGCAAGTAGATTGAAGGAAAAAGGAACAAGGTATCAGAATCATCCCACTGGAGAACAGATGTCTGAAGGACTGCTGAAAAAGCAACATCCTGAGAAAAATCTGATTTTGGGAAGCCATGTGTATTCAGAAAGACTTCAGACACAATTTTCAAACATTCTGAGCTACCAGGGGTTTCCCCTCTTTATTCTGAGAACACTGGGAAGCAGGGAAAAGAAAACTAACATCTCTGAAGCACCAGTGCTCTCTTGGAGCAGCCTTGCACCATTGTACACAATCCCCTGTGCTGTGAAAATTGCAGACTCTGAGATGCTCAGTAGTCAAGGTGTGATACCAACATTAAAGGTCACAACACGCTTCTTCTTCCTCCCTGTTGCAAAAGTGCAAAGGAGAACAGAAATCATCCTAAGGAAATTGCTAGACACACTTCTGCAGACATGGAGCTGACACTGGAACTAGCTCTAGTCAGCTCCCTAAGGCCACCCAGGTTCCTGAACATCTCCAGATTTTCTTGCTAGGATGTTGCCTCCTGAGCTCCACCAAAGAAATCTCCAGATCTTTATATTCATTTGAACGCCACAAAAGAAGAAAGTAGCCTGGTTTTTCTCCTGTGTGATCCGGATCATGGCATCCTTGCAAAGAAAAGAGAAGCACATGCAGAAGGACTGTTGCATCATCCATCAGTGTTTTAAACCCAAGCTCTTAACCCACACATGCCTTTCAGCAACATGCTCAACAACCTGCCATCCCATCACTGATTTTTAAAACTGATTCACAACTAGAGGTTTACATTACCTTCTGTGCACTCCACTGCCATAGCTCTCCTTCCTTGTGTTTTAAGGAGGGCAAAAAATTGGAATATGAGCTCTCAGTTATGAGAGTTAGCATACAAGGTGGAAGACAAAGGGCACTGTCAAGCTGCTCTGCAATCTGGCTCACTTTACAGCAGTGTAAATCTGCATTGGCCACAACACTGTACAGTAATGATTCCTGAAACTCAGAGTATTAAATTAGGGTGTGTTTCTTAGGTTAGGAAATTACACAATAGTATTGCCAAGTAGATCTGGAAGCTATACAAACAGATCTGCTCCTCTTCAGTTCACTGCAAATACACATGCACTGAAACATGTTCATTCATTCTACTTGCAATGAACAACGTCTCCTGATTGCTGAAGGACTCCACGTGACAGGGTACATGTCCCCAGCAAGGGTTAAAGTGGTTTTTAGTTGTCAAAAAGCATAAATTGGCTCGCAATTTGCTAATAAGCCACATTCACGCTGGCAGGGCCAAAAAGGGATAGCACTTTTGTGCTGGTTACCATACAAACCCAAAGCTCTGAAATTCCATTTCCTGGATGCAAGCACAGGTGTTTTAACAAGTGGATAAACTGAAAATATAGAAGGCTCCAGCCTGGAGGCTTGTGCTTGGCTTAATATTGAAAGCTTCAAAAAGAAATTTTAGTGATGTGGAAGAAATGGACAAAGGAGCTGACCTGTATGAAATAGGAAAACTCCTTACCTATAATGACTTCTACTTTCTTGCTGTCTTCGTCCTCCCGGTCATTGAATACATGACACCAGTATGTTCCTTGATGTCCCACATCCACATCAGTTACCTATGCAAGCACCATCACAATCATCCCAACAGACCTCCAAAAAATACCATCAGGTATTTAAGCCTTGCATTGAAGCCCCACAGGCAAGAAAGAGTAAAAAAACTAAAAGCAGCACTTCAAGTGAGCACTTCATCAGAAGTTATCAAGGTTCTGGAAAAATTATTTTCTTCAAGGGAACTTTCTGCGGTAAGCTCAAGGTGGTTAACGTTAGCCCCCAAGTGTGGCCCACTGCAGTACTTACTGTGTAGACGTTTTTGCTCCCATTTGCCAAAGGAAATCCATTTCTGAACCACTGGTAATGAGGAATTGGGTTTCCAACAGCTCCACATTCTAGTACCAAAGCATCCCCCACTGTCAGGTTTTGTGGCTGAGGCTGATTACAAATGCACAACTTGTTTTCAGGCAAACCCATTAAGTACCCTTAAAAATGGAAAGGAAGTAACAAGAGAAGGAAGTGTGAGACAACCTAAGCACAGCAACAGGGACCCAAGTGCCCTGAGGCAGCAGGAAGGCACTTTCAGAAGGCATTTTTGCCACTCACCATGAGGCGTATCCTGAAGCTCACAAACTTCAAGGCGTGCCCACTGACTGAACATGAAAGAAGATTCACTGTTCACTCGGCAGATGTAAAAGCCAGAATCCTGTACACTCACTGGACTCAAAACCAGCTCTGGAGAATTACCGTGGGGAACCTGCATCACAGGTGAACCAAAAATACTTCAGTGTCAATTGGTTTAATCTAAACCAGGATCAAGCATTATAATATTTATTTCCAAGTCCATAACACCATCCTCAACTCCTTCACTTACTCAAAACTTTCTGGTAGTCTGAGACAAGTGACCTCACAGCTTCCTTTCTGCCCCATGCCACATTCACAGCCCCCAGGAATGAAGTGGTGTGAATATAAGGAATTTTAGCACGTTCATAGGATCATTATCCAGCATTTCTGAAACTTTCAGTTTTATTACTATTTACAGCAATCTTCTCTCATTGTGAATAAGAGTCTTAAAAAAAGGACGATCCAAAATCATTATGCGTTATTTTCACTATTTAAAAACCCTGCATTCTCTATTCTATTCTATTCTATTCTATTCTATTCTATTCTATTCTATTCTATTCTATTCTATTCTATTCTATTCT